>CM039315.1:107889408-108361908 GCA_022316695.1 Camellia oleifera | reverse complement strand
CTGATTGTCTAAGCTTATGGACCGTGTGTGATGTATATAGGGATATTTTGACTCATTTTATTTAAGTTGACAAAGTATTTGAACGGTTAAATTTTTGACCAAATAAAATTGTGGATAATTTATGATCGAGTACCCATATTTGATTGGGTAGTGGTTAACATTTAATTTTTGAAACTAATTTACTTTTTGAAACTATGAATAAAATTATTTATAAAAATTATTAATTTTAACTCAATTCCATTTATAAATTTAAAAATCTAAACCTTAATTTTTTTATATATTTTTTCATTATTAGTGTGGGTGCTGATTTCCGACCACACTGTCAAACAAGTACTCAACTGGAGAACACCGGCAGAATAAATTGCTGCTCGAACGACCTGTCACAGAAAGAAAAGACTCTGACGGTGGTTCTTCCACCCGAAGGGACTCTGACGATCAAGTCAATACTCAGTTATCTCTCAAAGATAATAATTATTGCTTAACTCACTAGCCTAAAATACAAAAGTATATCTTAGTACCCATGAGGGTGCCTTTCTTTTATAGTCAGCACTGACTTGATCCCTGTAGAAGCCTAACTTCTCTTGGACACTTGCCCAATGCTCATCCTGGACTCTCCTATAGATAAAGATAAACTCCCTAAGAGTTTTATCCTTATCCAGGTTGAGGTCCTCTCCCATTCTAGGAACTCTTGTCCCTTATCCGTTCATCTCAGATTCCGGTATCTCCGCAGATAACCTCGGCCTAGCCGAGATCACCTCGGCGCCATGACCAGGACACGTGGCACCTTGGCTGGCACTTCGGTGCCATCTTGGCCACGTGTCGTTACTCAAAAAATATGTCCCCACAACTGCCCCCTAGGTTCTATTACCTTGGCATCTTGAGGTGATGGAACCTATATTTTTTGACCATATAGCACGTCGGCTATGCTTGCTCTACCCTTTATTACCGAGGTTATCACACATCGGCTTCCATATGATAAACACTTCAGTGTGTTTGCATCAATGCCTTAGAACCAAGAACCAAGTTTTTTCAAGTTCTCTAGCCGAGATCGTCCCCCTAGCCGAGGTCTTTGCTTCATTAAATCAAGAACTCCAAGAGTTTTTACACGTGTATGAGCTGTCACGCACAGTAATTCAACCGTTTTTGTCACGCGTCTCTTCCCTATTGAACCGTATCTAACACGCGCCATTAAGCCATATCGCACTTGCGTGCGCCGTCTGACAAGTACGTTGTCCTAGGCACACTAATTGCGATTTGCCACCTTTTCGTGTTTTGACAAAATCACTTCCCTCTCTCTTCGTCTTTTCACTTCACATTTTTGATTTCTGTTTGTGCTTCAAGATTTCTCTCTCTCTAAACCACCATTGTTTCAAGCTCTCAAGCTCTGCAACCACTCCGTTCACCTCCTTCGGCGAAGCTTTTGTTGCTCTTTTCTGCTTACTGCCACCGTCTTAGCCCGACGTTCTTTACACCGGCCTCTATTTCTTTGGTAAGTCAGTATTCCCCCTTGTTTCAATTCCTTGTTTTACTTCAAACTTTGCTATGCTTGTATACTGCCACTGCAAATCTATTCATGCTCTTAAATAGTCATTTGTGTGTTGAATTCCACCATTCGTCATCTGTTTCATGATTCTATTTTTGTACAATCTGTTGCTGGTAAACACACACATATACACACATGTTGTCTATACACTTGACGTTCTTGATAGCTTGTCATTGTTCTTGATTTTGCTTTCTGGGTTCTGAACCAAACACATACTCGTTATTTTGCCACTGAACTTGGCTTTGCATATCTATACATGCTTTGTAAAATGTTCTTGAATTCTTGCTTTGTCTTCTTGAGTCTGAATCATGTTCTTATTTCTATTTTCTTGTTGGATTTTGCCAGATTCTTGCCTCTAATTTCCTGTTTCCATATGGATTTTTGGCTTGGATTTTGATAAAAGCCACTATCCCTAGGAAAGTTGGAACAAATTTCCCCTAGATCTTAAAAAACCCTTGCCCTTGCTTCTGTTCTGAGTTTAAGCCGAGGTTCCTCAAACCTTAACAATCCACTTCTTTTTGGAATCCAACACCTTCCTATTTAGCCAACGTTATGGGTATGTTCAGGTGGAGGGTAAACACCCCAACTAAGCTAGCATACTTTAGGCAGGAGTTTTCCATCCCTGTCGACTGTTCACCTCAGGTTGGCTGGGGAGGAGGACTCAATAATGCCCAAAGACGACTCCATGCCATTCCCAGTAGTAGCCTTCATAAAGTGTGGACTTAGGTTCTCCTCTTGACATCCTTTTCTGAGAAGTCCTTCACTACTATAAACTCAACCCAATGCAATTAGCCATTAACTCTTATAGAGTCATTAACGGTATCATTGCCTTAGCTGGCCGAGAAAATGCTAGGGTAACTCTAGCCGACATCCAGTATTGCTACACCATGTGTCGCCTTAAGTCAGAAAAAGGCTACATTTACTACCTTAAGCCGAGGTCGACGGAATACAAACTCATCACCGACCTTCCTGATTCTAACAAGGGCACCGGAGACGATTATTTCATTGTCTCGGACAACTGGGAGTTCCCACCAAATGATAACCTTCACCTCTATCCCCTAAGCCAAACAATTTTCAGAGAGGGACATGGTAAGAGCCAAGTGTCACCTTAACTTGCTTTCAAGGCTTTTTTACTTTGATATTTTTGTATGCTCTAACGTCTGTTTGTTTTATTTTGCAGTTCTTCCTCAACCACCCAATGACTTCCGCAAATCCTTTTATCCCAGCAAGGATTTCAAGAAGTTGTTGGGTTTGCCAGTTGACCAGCGGAAAGCCCCTCTGCTGCTTAACTATATCCCAACCTACAAGTCCATTTTGCCCAACGTCCAGAAGAAGAGCAAGTCCTCTCTTTTTGCTCTAACGCCTGCTACAACTTTGTCACCTTGGCTAGATCAGGGATTAACCTCTGCCCCAGCAGAATAGCCATCTACTTCAGCTCCACAACTGATTCCACCCTCACAGCGCCAACGCCGACGTCAAGCTCCACTTTTTGCACCAGCAGGTAGGACTCGTAGCCGAAGATGCCGAAGTGCCGAGGCGTCCTTTTACGATCCAACCAACCCACTAACCACACTTCCAATGATCCGTCTTGGCACTAAAGTTACCGTTGCCATCTCCATCGACGAAATAGGGCGACAAAAGGTCGTTGCTGAAGACCTTCTTGCCGACATCCCCAATGTCGTCACAGTTCAATCTTTCCAGTCTCAACCCAAGCCAAAACTAAAGAGGCTGAAGAAAGCCCAAGCCAAGGCAGCGGTGACTCAGATCAACTCTGAGGACACCTTGCCAATCTCTAAAATGGCTGAGGCAGAAAAAAAGTGCCTCTACCATTGAAAAGAGGCCCATAGAGGCTGCTCTCTCGGAATCCACCCAGTCAAATAAGCAGAGGTTAGAGTCTGCTACAGCCTCGGGGTCCCTGAAATCTGATGCGCCTTGGGCCCCTCCTGATCACCATCGAGGACAAGCCAGTCAGAGTCGGCAATAGTGTGACTGATATTAAAGTCGGCGTTGCCCTCTCTACTGCCTTGTTCCTTTCTAAAGACCTTGAACGCAACGCCGAGGTCAGCGAATACGAAAATTTCGCTCTGCAGTTGCAGCACTCCGTACAAGTAGGCCCCTAATACTTGGTATTTTCTGTTTTTTCCATACTTAGAGAGTTTTACTAACATTTGTTTTTTTCATTTCTTCTAGGCGATCTAGCATGCCCACTCCTTCGCGATGCAGGACCTTCGACATTAAGAAGGAGTTAACCCTGCAAGATGAAGGAGGCTGCTGGTTTGCTCAAGACCATCAATAAAGCCGAGGCCAAGATGAATACTTTGATAGATCGGGCTAAGGCGGCCAAACAGGCCCAAGATAAGGCCGATGAAAGGGCGAGGGCTACTGAGGCTGTTGCTGAGGTCCTTAAGGCCAAGAAAAAAGATGCTGAGGCCAAAATGATCGAAGCCCAAGCCGAGCTTCGAGATACTTTGGCCATCAAAGCTGCCGAGATCAAAGCGGTGGACGAGAAGGCATACGTCGAGGGGGCAGCTGACGTCCATGAGGACTACAAGAAACAAGTGAAAAAGGCTTGCAACAAGGGTTACACCTTTGGCTGGATGGCTGCCTTGAAGGAGTTGGCTATCCCCGTGGACTCAACTCTCCGAGATGACAACCTTCTCGTCCTGGCATTCCCCTCTACTCCAAGCCAATCCGAGGACGAGGATGAGTTCGAGAAAGATGTCGAGGCTGACAAGTCTGAGAAGGCCGAAGCTGCTGGGGCCAAGTCCCCAACTCTGAATGAGCAAGTTTTAGACTTGACTCAGGATGAGAGGGACGAGGTCTCAAAAGATGCTTCCTGCGGGAAGACAACCTCTGAGGAGCCTATCGCCGAGAAGAGCCTCGACCAGACTCTTGAAGAGATTGATGCTGAGCTCGCGGCTGAGAAGGCTGCCGAGAAGAGTTCCCAGATGTCTACTAAGAACAAACCCTTCCAGTTGATGACGCCGAATAGTCCTGCCATTAACTCTTTCTTTGTACTTAGTAATTTTCTGAACAATGTTTTTAGTTTTCATTTTTGGCCGACGTGCCACTTGTGTAATCAGAACAAGTAGTCTTTTTGTAGGCCGAAGTATCCTTTTTCTTCTTTTAATGCAAGTACAACTTCTTCTTTCAAGTGTTTACATGTTTGTAAGCTCTACTGCGTCAATACTTAGAATAATTTGTTTGTCCTCGAAGTACACCTTAACTATGTAATCTTCTTGGGGTAAAAATACTTTGGATATATCTGCTGAATGTTTATCTCGTCCTTGTCTTAACACTAAAAAAACACTGTAAAAAAGTTTTCATAAGTGTTTATCTAAAACATGCCACTTCACTTTTAGTTTTCAAGACTCCTGTCTTCCATTATTTTCCAAGTCTTGGCAACATGGTAATCTCGACAAGTACTTAGATACTTCTTTCAAAAGAACTTTGGCTTAACTTCAACTTGTAAATTTTTCTAAAAATTTCAACAAGTGTTAAGCCATTTTTTTTTCAATATAACCTTGGCTTAACCTGTAAATTTTTAAAATTTCAATAAGTGTTAAACCAACTTTAGCTTGTAAATTCCAACTCTCAAGCATTATTCTCCAACTCTCTGCCCCTAATGTGAACTTAAGTTTCACTTATGTTCACATTAAGTATGTACCTATGATCTTATCGTCGAGATTAGATTCAAACAAAGACTGGCCGAGGTTATCAACCTCGGTCTCTGTTAATCTAACTGATATGTATTTAGTGTCATTCAAAGTTTTCATTTTGTCGACACAGCAAATCTAGGTTAATTCAACTTAGTTCAACTTGATTATATGCAAGTATAATTCAACTTTGTCATATAATAAGTCTAAGTTATTCGTCATGTTTCAATCAGAAACATCACCAACTTAGTTCAACTCTATTATATGCAAGTATAATTCAACTCTGCCATATAATAAGTCTAAGTTATTCATCATGTTTCAATCAGAAACATCGCCAACTTAGTTCAACTCTATTATATGCAAGTATAATTCAATTCTGCCATATAATAAGTCTAAGTTATTCATCATGTTTCAATTAGAAACATCAGCCAACTTAGTTCAACTCCATTATATGCAAGTATAATTCAACTCTGCTATATAATAAGTTTAAGTTATTTGTCATGTTTCAATCAGAAACATCGCCATCTTAGTTAATTGTTTTACACAAGTTTGAAATTTAAAATCGAGCTTAAAATTTTATTATTTACTTTGGCTAATAAAAAAATATTTAAAAAAAGAAACAAAATGAAATTTTAATGATAGAAGAACTTCAGGCTGCAAGTATTCCTAGGGTCTTGGCAATTCTTTGTCTTCACTGTCTTTAAGCCAATATGCCCCATTGCCTAGAACTGAGATGATTCTATAAGGTCCATCCCTAGTTTGGGCCAAGCTTGTCCCTCTTTGGGATCCTTCTTGTTGCTGACTACCTTTCTCAGAACAAGGTCCCCAACTTGAAACTCTCGTGAGTTGACCTTCTTGTTGTAAGCCTTAGCAAGCTACTGCTGGTACCCCCAGCTGAATTGCTGCTTTCTCCATTCTTTCTTCTAATAGGTCATGATCTCGGGCTAAAAATGCATTATTAGTCCCATTCTCTACTCCCTGGGTTCTAATCCCTGGGATGCTGACCTCCAGTGAAATAACTGCTTCTGTGCCATAAGCTATGGCAAATGGGGACTCCCCAGTTGATCTTCTCGACATGGTCCGATATGCGCAGAGTACACTGGGCAACTCATCCACCCAATTTCCCTTTTTTGTTTCCAGCCTCTTCCTGATCCCATCCAAGATAACCTTATTGGATGCTTCTGCTTGACTATTACTCTGAGGGAAGCTTGGAGTAGAGTAATAATTCTTGATCTTGTACTTTGCACAGAAGCTCTGGATTAGCTTACTGTCAAACTATGTACCATTATCTGCTATTGTCTCCCTTGGGATCCCAAACCTGGTGATGATGTTCTTCTATATGAAGTTTTTTACATCAATGTCCCAAATCTTTGCGAGGGGTTCAACTTCAACCCTACTTGGTAAAGTAATCTATTGCTACTAACAGGAGCTTTCCTTTGTCCAGTTGCTTGAGGCAGTTGTCCAACAAGGTCCATGCCCCATTGGGCAAATGGCTCAGGATTGGACACTTGATTTAGATCTGCTGCTAGGTTGGTGTATCAAAAGTGCAGACCTCTGACACTTCTCACACTTTCTGACATAAGCTTCAGTATCTTTCTGCATGTAAGGCCACCAGTACCCCTGAGTAATGGCCTTATGAGCAAGTGACCTTGCCCATAGTGTGGCTTCCATATACTCATTCATGTATTTCATACAGGAAGTCTTTAACTTGTGAATGATGCACACACCTCAAAAGGGGTCTAGTAAAAGATCTTTTGTAGAGATGCCCTTCTGCTGTCAGACTGAATCTTGCTGATTTCAGTCTAATCTTGTGTGCTTCTTTATGATTATCTGGCAGTTTTCCATCTCTAAGGAATACTATTATCGCATCTATCCAGCTTGGTCTCATCTCCACACTCATTACTTCATGCTCTGTGTTCAGTGGTTCTACACTTGGTCCTGGTAAGTAGTCCACCATTATTGTCCTTGCCTCTCCTAGGTTTCATTGCACTAGCCAGGTTGGCCAAGGCATCGGCATGGCTGTTGTTAACTCGGCTGACTTACTGTAGTCGGCAATTTTGGAACAATGCCATTAGTTTGCCCACCTCTTTTACATAGGCCATCATCCTTTCATCTCGGGCTGCATATTTGCCTGTTACCTGGTTGACCATAAGCTGGGAGTCACAGAAGACCATTACCTCGTCGACTTCCATTGCTGCTACCAACTTTAATCCTGCGATCAGTGCTTCATACTCTGCTTCGTTGTTTGAGGCCTTAAACCCCAAATGAATGGATTGTTCCAGCATCTGTCCATCCGGTGATACTAGCACTACTCCTGTCCCTACTCCTTGTCTGTTTGAACTTCCATTAACAAATAGTCGGTCGGAGTCGCCGACGTAAATACTACAGGGCCTGACTTTCTCTTCTTTTCTCTGTTCTGTTATCCCCAACTGGGTTTCTCTTTATTCACCTGGACATCGTGTACCTCGGCTCAACGGAGCCCGATGTATGATGGCGCCTGGTGTGAACTCGGCCACGAAGTCGGCCAAAACTTGGCCTTTGATTGCTGTTTTGGGTCTGAATTCCAGGTCATATTGGCCTAATACCACTGCCCATCTGGCTATCCTGCCTGTCAGATCTCCTTGCTGCAACAGGGACTTCAGAGGATGCTCAGTTAACACCATAATCTTGTGGGCTTGAAAGTAATGATTCAGCTTTTTGGAAGCCATTACTAAAGCCAGTGTCAGCTTCTACAAGGGTAGGCATTTGGTCACTGCATCTGCTAGGGTCTTACTCACGTAGTAGACAGCCCTATGTTCTCCCTTATCTTCCCTGATTATCACTGTACTTACTGCATGCTCTGAGACCACCAAGTATAAGAACAGCTCCTCTTCGGGTATTGGATTTAAGAGAACTGGAGCTGTGGTCAAGTATTTCTTCAAGTCGGCCAAGGCGACTTCGTACTCCTCTGTCCATAAGAAGTCTGTGGCTTTTTTCACTAAACTGAAGAAAAGTTTGCATTTGTTAGAACTTGTGCTTATGAATCTATTTAGAGCTGCAGCCCTTCCAGTCAACATCTACACTTGTTTTGCCGACGTTGGGCTCTTCAACTCCAAGATGGCCTTGATTTGATCCGGGCTTGCCTCAATGCCATTTCTGGTGACCAAGTATCCCAGGAACTTCCCTGACCCAACTCCAAATGCACACTTCGACGCATTGAGTCGGAGCCAAAATGTCCTTAGGATATCAAAGACTGTCTTTAAGTCGGCCAGATGATCCTCAGGTTCCTTGGTCTTCACGACCATGTCATCAATGTATACCTCCACTGTTTTGCCTATTAGATGTCTGAACATCTTAGTCACCAATCTCTGGTAAGTTGCTCCTACATTTTTCAACCCAAATGGCATCACTCTGTAGCAATGCAGTCTTTTCCTCATCTGGGGGGTACATGGCTATCTGATGGCACCCTCTATAAGCGTCCAGGAAGCTCATCCTTCCATGCCCTAAAGTGGCATCCACCAATTGATCAATCTTAGGTATGTGGGAAACTGTCTTTGGGATAAGCCTTGTTCAGGCTGGTGAAGTCCATGCAGACCTTCCACTTCCCATTCTTTTTCTTCACAACAACCGTGTTTGATAACCATGTTGGGTAGTTTACCTCTCTGATTGCTCTGGCCTCCAGAAGTTTATCCACTTCCTCTTCTATTGCCTCAACATGCATCAACGTCAGCCTCCTTGCTCGCTGGATGACAGGTTTAGCCAACCTGTCCACATTTAGTTTATGGCAAGTGACCTCGGGGTCAATGCCAGGCATCTCGTATGGTGTCCAGGCAAACACCTCAAGATTTGCTCTTAAGAACACCTCTAATTCCTTTTCCTTCTCTTCGGCCAAGCCTGAGCCGAAAAGGAAGAAGCGCACTTTATCCCCTTGCTGGACTAAGATCTTCTTCAGGGCTTTCTCACTTTTCTCGGCTGGTTCCTTGCCGACGTCCTCAAGGAACTCCATGTCTTCATCCTTAATCTCTGCTGCTTCTGCTTCTCGTATATTGTAGGTGGATTTCATTGCTGCCATGGAGCAATTCTTTGCCTTCACTTGATCCCTTATGATCTCCTCAATTTCATGCTCTGTTGAGAATCGCAGCAGCTGGTGCAATGTTGAGGGAACAGCCCCCATTACATGCAACCATGGCCCTCACAGGATATCATTGTAAGGGGAGGGAGTGTTAATTATTATGAACTCAGTTTTTACCTTCTTGGTGCCAGGTCTGCACCTCCAAACTTACTGCTCCCAGAGGCCACATCAGCGTTCCATTGAACTCGACCATTGGACCATTGGATTGTTCCAGATCATCTTGGTGAAGGCCAAGCTCCTTGTAACCCTTGACATACATGATGTCACAAGAGCTGCCCTGGTTGATCAGAATTCGCTTTACTTGGCACTCTCCAATCTGGAGGGATATTACCAAGGCATCGTTATGTGGATGCTGCACCATCTCTAGGTCGTCTTTAGTAAAGGACACCACTGGTCCCTGGCACTTCGTCTACCCTAGGTCTCTTATCCCGGACCTAATACACATGTTGCAAGTGTTTTACCTTATGAGTTTCCCTACGTATCTCGTTCTCATTGACCTTTGAGTGAATCACATTGATCACTCGAGGTCTGCTTGCTTGCGGTTGCGGTGCTGGTAGAGGTGGTGCTACCGGTGCCTAAGGCAGTCTCACTTGTCCTCCCTTGTCCCGGTCTCATCTGCCAGGTCCCTTAGATGACCTTATCTTACTAGGTCTTCCAGATGTGCCTTTAGGGCTCTTCACCCTTGGGTTAGATGCCTATCCTTATTGTGGTAGGCACAGCGTTTCCCCAGATTTCTTCCTATAAATTCACCAGGAATCCTCTTTTGTGCTCTATAATAGGGTTGATTCCAGATTCTTTCCAAGACTTTGTACACTAGAATTTCAAATACGGTTGTGACTGTCTGTGCAGCACTCAGTCCTGTCTCTTGTTTATTGTATCCACTATTACCTCGGCCTCGCTTCGGTGAACCGTTTATCTTCTCTTGTTTTGATGTCTTTGTCCTCGGCATGTCCTCATCGGCCCTTGACATGCTTTTCTATCCTGGCCATAAGTTCCTCCATGCTTTTTTGTAGTGTCTTTGCTAGTGATTTTCAAAGTAGACAATCATCTTTTAAGCCATTTTTAAAAGATACGACTGCCACCTCTTGGTTACATCCTGGTATGCGGTTGAACACTTCATAATACCTTTTGGCATAGGCCCTAAGGCTTTCATTTTCGCCAATTCATAGAGCCATCAGGGAGTCTACTCTCAATGGCTGTAGTTTGTTTGTCACAAATCTAGCCACAAACATCTCGGCTAGGCCTTCCCAGCTTTTCACAGTTCCTTTCAGCAACTTGTGAAACTAGTCTGATGCGATTTCCCCAAAGGATGAGGGAAACATTTTGCAGAGCAATGGCTCGTTACCGGTGTACAGTGCCATTGAGTTCAGGTACAAGCTGACGTGAAAGTTAGAGTCAGACTTACCATCGTATATTTGGAATCTCGGCATGTGGAATCTTTTCGGGGCTTCAAATTTGTCTAGTTCTACTGAAAATGGTGTTCTCGGCTTGACCGGAGAGGTTACCTCGACATCCTGTTGCTTCCTCTAGAGGTAATCCCTTAGATTCTCCTTGGTCCGTCCAGGAGCTCGGCTATCAACAGATTTCAGCTTTTTTGGTGCGCTACTCCTGGTGTCATTATGAGTCCTCTTGGACCTCTCTCCGTTCGTTGTGTCGAAACAAAGTTCCTTCCCTTGAACATGCCGATGTTCTTTGGGGTTAGCTTCTTTGGTACGATGCGTCCTCCGAGAATATCCCTTCATTGACTCTCCTCGCTCGACCTCCCTTGAAGGCCGGTGAGAGTATTCCTTGGTCCTACTGTGTTGGGGACTTTAGGAACTATTTTCTGCCCCCCTTTCTGGTCATTTTTTTGGCCGCTGGAATCGGCGTATCTTGTAACGAAAACAGTGGCTGCATGACGTTGTTTTGCATCATGAAATTGATGACCGATTGCAGGTCCACCAATTTGTTCGCCATTTCCTTCATCTCCCCGTCCCTCCGCTAGGCATCTATCTTTCCATACTTGGAGGTCGTTCTCGTTATAATACCTGCCTCGGTCTGCCTTCTTTGGTGCGTCTCCCTTCTGGCCGATGTCCTCATCTCCGGAGTTCTGATCCCGAGTTTCTTCGTTGCAGTTATCCTCCTCCACGTTAGGGTCAATGTGCTTACTACTCCTAGTAGGGATGTCGTCTTCTACCTTTTCTTTCTGTCTGTCGTTGGCCATCTATTCTCCTTTCTTTCCCATAGACAGCGCCAAATTGTAGGTGCTGATTTCTGACCACACTGTCAAATAGGTACTCAGCTGGGAAACACTGGCAGAATAGACTGCGCCCGAACGACTTGTCATAGAAAGAAAAGACTTCGGCGGTGGTTCTTCCACCTGGGGGGACTTCAACGATCAAGTCAATACTCAGTTATCTCTCAAGGATAATAATTAGTGCTTAACTTCGCTAGCCAAATATAAAAGCGTACCTTAGACCCACGAGGGTGCCTTTGTTTTATAGTAAGCACTGATCTGATCCTTGTAGAAGCCTAGCTTCTCTTGGACTCTTGCTCAATGCTCATTCTAGACTCTCCTATAGATAAAGATAAACTCTCTAAGAGCTTTATTCTTATCCAGGCTGAGGTCCTCCCTCATTTTAGCACTCTTGTCCCTTATCCGTTCATCTCGAATTCTGGTATCTCCCCAGATAACCTTGGCCTAGCCGAGATCACCTCGGCGCCATGACCAGAACACGTGGCACCTCAGCTGGCACTTCGGTGCCATCTTGGCTATGTGTTGTTACTCAAAAAATATGTCCCCACAACTAGATAGATTCAAAAATTTAAAAAAAAAAAAAAAAACAAAAAGATTAGATTATCTAAAATGAGAAGCAAAAATATTAGGAATAATTACACACACACAAAAATTAGGAAAATGTTATGGATCCCAAATAATTTACCTAATTTTCTACTAAACTTCTTATATGGGTGTGGATCCACACAAACCCACATGTGTGTGGATCTTATACCCATATGAGAGGTTTGCTAGAAAATTTGATAAATCATTTATGCTGTGTTTGGTTGGGGGATTTGAAGAGGGATTTGGAAAGAGAAATGGAAAAGGTAGGTGAAATGTGAATAAAGCATGCCTATATTTCACCTAGTTTCACACACATTTTCTCTTTCCTTTTCCAAATCCCTCCCCAAATCCCCCAACCAAACACAGCGTTAAGGTCCATAGCATAACCTAAAAAATTATAAAGTTTGACTCTGGTAACAAAATTAATCCTAAGCTTTAAATTTTTTTAATTTTAACTTTAACATTTTGATTTGTTTTCAATCTAAACCACATGACAAAATATCTTTTTAGCTCAATGTTAGTGTACATAAAATGTCTAAAATATCTTTTTTTTTATTGAGTTTAATGAATAAAATATTATTTTTTTCGTTGATTTTACTTCATGAAAATAAACAGATAATTTAGATTGAAAACAAATTAAAAAAATGAGGGTTTAAATTGATAAAATTAAAAATTATAAAATTATATTATTGAGTTTAATGAATAAAATATTATTATTCCATTGATTTTACTTCACGAAAATAAATAGCTAATTTAGTTTGAAAACAAATTTAAAAAATGAGGGTTTAAATTGATAAAATTAAAAATTATATTTTGTTATAATAGTTAAACTCTACAATTTTTTTATAATTACTTCAAAATATTATGTTGATCATAATTTTTTATTTAACTAGATGAAATTACGCAAGGCCTAAACCTCTTAGGTAAATGACAATTAAAAAAAGAAAAGAAAAGAAAAGAAAAGAAAAGGATCATTCATCTCTTTAACTTTAGGCAATGGAATTGTTTATTAAAAACAACGGTGCGGTAGTAACAGCTGTGCATTAAGCACAATAGCATCCTCTAACTGTGGAGTGGTTGCTTAGCGGGTTACGATTGCGGTCTTAAAGGTTTACTCTCTCTCAGGTCTCAGGTTCGAATTTCTTAGCTAGTAAATGCATATTTTGGGGCTACGGACCACATGGCGTAAGCTCTATTTCAGAAGGCTTGTTCGGGCTGTAAGGACTTAGTTTAATATGCGTAAGCTAGCCCAAGATACCCTACATAACCAAAAAAAAAAAAAAAACTCAGTTAGGACATTGTCACATAGTGTCCAACTTGATATTATTAATTAAAATTGTGGGACTAACTATTTTTAAAAAATTTAGTCAAAACTTTTCATTGAACTCTTATTTGGTGAAAAGAACAATCTAATTTATTTTGCTTCATAAACTCTCTAAAGAGGAGGCATATAATTGAATAAAGACAATAAAATATCTTTTTTTTTCTTGAAAAATATTACCAGAATAACATGTTACTGTCAAACATAGTATAACATGTTATTGTTTACATCAATTTTGACGGTAATAAATTTTTATTTTTTATTTTTTAGAATTTCATAATTAATATGGATCTTATTTGATAAATATTGATGAGTGAATTCTAAAAATATTGATTTTATTAAAAACTAACATCTATATCAAAGTTATATCATTTTAAAATTTAATATTTTAATAATAGTGGTATGTGTTGGACTTTTTAAGGAATTTTTTTATACTTGCTCTTAATGCATTAGAATTTTATTGTGAGCAAATCTCCCTTATTTTTTTTTTATTTGTTAAGAAGTTAGTAGAAAACTTGACAAATGTGGGACCCGGTAATTATTTATTTATTTATTATTTTTTGGGTTTAATTTTAGAGTCTGTTTAATTAGAAAGAAATAAATGATAAAGTAAAAATGGTAAAAAGTAAAGTGTAAGAAAAGAAAAGAAATGAAAATATATTTTGTTGTATGAATTTGATTATAATAAAAATTTTATAAGAAAATAAGAATTGTAATTATAAATAATTACTTTTATAGAAAATTTAAATTGTCTTGTATTTTGTGCAAGAAATTAGGAAATTAATTACCATATTATCGTGAGTAAAACAAAAAAAATTAAAATTTTATAACTTCCATCACTTTCATGCTAAACAAACGCTTAGAAAAAAATTATTTTTTCATTTCTCACACTTTTCACTTGTTGGAAATTGGGTCGCGTTTGTGATCTGAGTTTGTGTCCATGGTGGCATGACCCATGACCCATATAGTGACCTTATCAGTTTGAATTTCAAATCACCTTATCTTGAGGATAAGGGTGAATAACCCACAATCTTATCTCCTTGGGAGATAAAACTATAGGTGGTTACAACTCTTGTATTTATACATATTATGTATAACGTGATATGGATTTCAATCGAATATTTGTTTTGCAAAAAGATGCTCTCCAGCTCTCTGAACAGCCGCGCCTTTGTATTGTGAATAGTGTGGATAATTCTCTAGTAGTTCTATCTCACTGTTGAGAATTATTCGAAGACATCAATGGAGGCACGGGTAATTCTCTAGTAGTTCTATCTCACTGTTGAAAATTATTCGAAGACATTAATAGAGGCACGGGATTCATCCACATGATCCATGAATTTGGTTTGAGCATAAAAAGTATATCCAAATCTATTTATTTTTATTGTATATCATTTCTTATTTTTCCTACGTCACCATTTTCATCCTAACCAAACTTAGTTGAATAAAGTTGGATGGTTGAGCAAGCAACACAACTCAAGCCTTGGTGAAGCTTTCCTAACCATAGAGGGTACTGATGTGAAATTCGCCATTGCAAAGAGGAAATCTGCATTGTTCTGTTGCTCTCTATGTTCGTAGCGGCTTTCCTAGCCATAAATGGTACTGATGTGAAATTCATCATTGCAAAAAAGATATTTGCTTTTGAGCTAGAGTAGCACTAACAATTTTAGGAAAGTGATTACGTGTCTAATAAATAATCACAAGCTAGATTTCTCTGCTTTACTTTTGATTTACATATTTATTGTAAAATTATAAATTATATTTTTTATTTTTTATAGTAATGTTTATGGTTTATTGTATACACGGCTGGAAAAAAGGATATGGTGGCGTTTTTTTAACGACGTTTTTTAAACGTCACTATTATTAATATTTAGCGGCGTTTTATAAACGCCGCATAATCTTTTAACCAAAACGGCACCGTTTTATAATAGGAGGCGTTTAAAACGCCTCCGAATGCGGTAAGCACACGCGCCTTTTCAATCCTTATTTTGTATCTGGGCCCTTTCTCAACCCATACACATACATCATTTTGAATCTGACCCTCTCTCTCTCTCTCTCTCAACCCTCTCTAATCTCCATCGAAGATTCAGAGATTTAGTGATTTCCAGAAGCTTAGATTTGAACTCTGACCCCTCGATTACTCGCATTTCAAGCTCAAATCCGTACTCTCTCTCTCTCTCTCTCTGTCTCGCTCTACATGAGGCTACATAAATAGAAAGTTTTATTTTCAAGATTTCCTAGAAATCATCTACATGAAGCTAACATAAACATGATGGAAAATTTAGAGTTATATTTTATGCCTGTGTTTCTGTGTGCTGCTCTGTTCTGCTGTATATGTGCCTCTGTATCTGTGTGCATTTTGCTAATCTGGTGCCTCTGTATTTTGCTAATTTAGAGTTATATTTTGCTATTTTATTTTTGTGTTTTGTGTTTGGTTGGTGAGAAAAAGAAGGAAAGTGAAAGGAAAACTGGGAATTGGGAATTGTGTTGATTGTTATGTGTATGGAATGTTTTTTTTGATACTCTGATTGTTTGTTTCAAATTGGACTTCACAGTTTTTTTGGTACAAAAATGTTATCGGTATAGTATTGCTCAATATGTTGTATTGAATCTCATATATAGTTAGAGTACAACATATTATATGTTGCACTCAGATATAGTTAGAGTACAAAAATTAAACAGCAGAGATTAACTAACAGTGATATGTCTTGGACTATGTTTTTTTTGAACATTGAAAAAAACTAACTAGCAGAGATTCAGTGCTTAATATGTTGTACTCTAACAGTGATTCAGTGTTCAGTGTTTTTTTGTACTCTAACTAACAGTGATATGTCTTGGACTAATATGTTGTACTGGGAATGGTGATGAACATTTGTTGTACTCTAACTAACAGTGATATGTCTTGGACTGAATCAGTTGAGTACTCTAACTAACAGTGATTGTTTGATTCAGTGTTTTCAATGTTCATTTTAAACAGCAGATGTACAAAACTAACTAGCAGAGATTCAGTGCTTAATATGTTGTACTCAGATATATATATATATATATATATCTTTTACACTGTTAGTTTTTGACTACTTCAATGGAATAAAAAAAATGCCATTATATCATAACTAGGATATTTTTAAATTTAAAATTGATTTCATGAACATAAATGACAAATAAAAAAATGGGATTTGGCAAAAGACATGTTCATCACCATTCCCAATCTTCTTTTTAATGAGAGAAACAACAATAGTCCTGAGCTTGAAAATTTTCCCCATAGTCCAAGACATATCACTTGGACAACTCATGTACCAAAAACAATGGCTTTTCATCACATATGTATGAATCCATTTAACGCAAAGGATATCAGCTTTCATACTTAAAGCCCAAATATTTTTTAGGATAGCTGCTTCGTTCCAATCAACAAGACATTTAAACCCCAAACCACCTCCCCTTTTAGGAGCAAAAATATGCTGCGAACTAATCTTAGCATGGCCTTTTAGCTCCGAACCAGTCCATAAGAAATTCCTCATGATAGGAAGAACAAAAATCGAGGACCAATAGACTTGGATACTGAACAAAACGAATTGAATAAATGAGGCTTGTTTCAGTTGTTGAATAAATGAGGCTGTGTTGATGCTTTTCCTGGACGCCTTCAACACATAGAAGCAGGTTCATTAACTTAAAAGGAGCACATAACAGGTTCCTTCACATATCGTTTATTGTCCATTTGTATATTTTCTATGCTGTTAATTTATGCCTAATCTTTGGGATATTATCATATTTTTACTTGCTGATTTTATGATCTTTGATCTCATAAATGTTTGGCCTATAAAGCGTAATTTTCTTGATGATAAAGGTTAGGACAGAATATTTGATAGCTGTTTTTAGAAAACCTCGGCAATTGATTATAGAGTGAGATTAGCATTTTACCTCTTATGAGTGCATTAAACCTTCTTTATCTTATTATGGATGTTGTCTGGACATAATTTCTGTATCCTTTCCACATGATTAGTTTGTTCTTGATGTAACTTGGCTGTTGATACTCACATGATTGGCAAAAGGAACTATTAATTAGTTATAATTGTTTTTTCTCCTAGGCAAAAGCAGTATTAATTTTAATCATTGATGTGATCAACAAGTGGGAAATAAGTTTCCAATATTCTAGTTGGTTGAATCACTTCAGTTATATCAAGTATACTGTAATAATTACATTTTCTGGTCCAAGTCTTTGGCTGTTATTTTATTTTATTTTATTTTATTTTTTTTTTCATCCCAACTTGAATGTATCTGGTTGCTGTTCTATTGCAAGAGCTCTCTCTCCGTCACATAGACACAAATATGCACAAGCACATTTTGTTGGCAACTGCCTCTTCTTTTTTTTTTTTTTTTTTTAAAGATGGGAATCTGCTGTAAGTTTCAGCTGCAAAAACTGTGTCACTGTTGTGGATCTTGGGCACACCAGGGGACACTCACAAGCACAAACACAAGAGTTTTAACGTGGTTCGGCAATCCAGCCTACGTCCACGGGAGCGATATTGTTATATATCAACAAATGGAGGAGATTACACCACTCTCAACTCACTGTCTCTCTATATAACTCACTCTCTCACACTCTCTGATACACAAACAGAATATAGCTCTTACTAGCTCTCTCTTGCTTGTGTCTCTCTCAGCCGTGTGTCTCTCTTTGCTTGTTGTGTTTTGCCGTTCACCACCACCTTCTATTTATACACCAAAACAGAAGATGGAGAAAGGCCTCATGGTGAGTTGGTTGCCAACCCACACCCTTCCTTTGAGCTGCTTTCCAGATGCAAGATTCACATGGCACAACTATGCTTTCTCCTTTCGGTGGATGGCCAACTCCATGCTGTGTCCCACCCATGTGACTAGCCAGAGAGATGCCTCCTTCCCCACCATGTGAACCATGTAGCTGTAAAGAGTTGCCTTTGAGGGTTGGCACCATCCTTGCCTTTGTGGCTGCCAACCTTAATGGGTTGATTATCCTACAAATCACCCCCTCAACCCATATGAGGTGATCTATAATAGCACCCCCTACTTGGAGTGCCCGGCACCCCCTCACTGGGGTGCCATGCAAAGCTTACTTTGCAACTCTTTGAGATGGCATCTCTCCCTTCCATCCAGTCTTGGAGAGATCCCAATATGTCTCTAATTCAGGAGCAAAAGAAACTTTCTTCCCTGGGACATGCTTTGCTGTCTTGGTCTCTTTGCTCTGAGCTATCTTTAAAATTGGCCGCAATGGCTCCGTCTTGTGCACCTTCGAACTGCCTCCCTGCATTCTTGTACACTTTGGTTGCCATGTCTGCTGAGCCCTATGTCTCTTCTGTGCATGTCTTGTACTTCTTGCCCGGTAAGTGATAGTAGCTCCGTCTGTCACAACCTTCTCAACAAGCCTGTACAGATTCCCCTCCAGTCGTCCATGTAGCATCACCGTATCTCCATGGATAACTTTGAGATTTCCTTTGCTAGATGAGAAGCTATAACCCTTCATGTCTAGCATACTTAAGGAAATTAGATTCTTTTTCAGTCTCGGCACGTGTCGGACTCCATCCAACGTGAAAATTTTTCCATCTTCCATTCTGAGCCGTACTGTTCCCATGCCAACAATCTTACTCACAGTGTTGTTAGCCACTCGAACAATACCTCCGTCCTTGGCTTGGTAGGTGGAAAAAAGTTTCTTATCCATGCATATATGATATGTGCTTCCGGAATCTAAGATCCAATCAGGTTTCGTCATACTCGACAAAACTGTAAATGCATACTCATCCTTAGCATTTACTGCAGCAGGGACATTTGATGAGCTCGCCTGTTCCTTGTGTGCCTTGTCCTCCTTGAGCTTTGCACAGTCTTTTATGAGGTGATCCTCCTGATCACAGTAATAACACTTTCTCCTGAAGCCTGACCTTGATTGCGAACGTCCTCTTGATTTGGATCTACCCCGTCTATCATTGGACCTACCTCTGCCTTGCTCATTTTCTGATGCAACCATGGCATTTCCTTCTGGGTGTTTGCCACTTTCCTGTTTCTTCATCGCCTCATGAGAAATGAGCGTAGCAACCACCTCATCCAGTCCAAGAGCATCCTTCCCGTACATTAGAGTAGTCCTGAGATGCTCATATGATGAAGGTAGAGAGACCAGCAAGATCATAGCTTTATCTTCCTCATGGGTCTTCACTCCAAGGGTGTCCAATTCCATTGTGATCCTGTTAAACTCGTCCAGATGTTCTGTGAGGTTCGCACCTTCTGGCATGTTAAGTGTATATAGCTGCCTCTTCAGAGATAACCGGTTTGTCAAAGACTTTGACTTGTACTTCATCACTAACTTTGCCCATAGCTCCGCCGGATCTACTTCACTGATGACTTCCCGGAGTGTGTTGTTCCCGAGATACAACTGAATTGTGCTGTTTGCCAATTCTCTCAACTCCTCCCACTTGTCATCCTTCATGTCTTCCGGTTTGTTGGACTTTTTGAGAAGAGCTTTCACCAGACCTTCTCGTGTTAAAATATTTTTCACCTTTTGCTGCCACAGGGTAAAGTCATTATTGCCATTAAAAGGCTCAATCATGAAACTTGCGCCTTTTCCTGCCATTGTAAATTTCTTCCCTTTTTATAGAAATTACAATTCAAGAATCTGACCGTACGGATGTATCCGAAATAGTCCAAATAGTTGGAACGCACTATTGGATCGCCAAAAAACGGACTCCGAATGGCCTAGATCTAGCCAAAAGAGTTTGAATGCCTCCGATTCAAAAACTAACCGTACGGATGTGTCCGGAATACTCCAAATAGTTGGAACTCACTATTTGGTTGCCAAAAACGGACTCCGAATGGCTTGGATCTAGCCAAAACAGTTTTGACGGGTCAGATCTGCAGAATCTGGTGCCCTGAGATGCACCGGATAACTGCTCCAGTCAACGGCGCGGTCCACGGTCAACGGCGGCGCTGTCAATGGCTCTCACGGCGCGGTCAACGGCGGCTCAGCGGTGCGGCTCCGGCTTGGTCAGCAGCGGCGGTCAACGGCTCACGCGGCTCGGCTCGGCTCAGGCTGACGTCAGCCTGACGTCAGCTTCACGCGCAGCTCACTCGTCGTCTTCCTCTGGACGGCGCGTGGGGCGCGTGTTGAGAGTGGGTGTCACGCGCGAACTTCCAGTGGCGCGTGACGTCGCGTGGGAAGGCTTCTGGGGATGGTCTTTCCTGTTCTGGACTCCTCTCCTCCCAACCTTCCTCCTGGTATGCTCAAAAGTGGATTTCGACTACTTCGAAATCTGGACACTTTCGGAAAAAACTCGATTTTTCTCCACCCGGGCTCTGATACCAATTGTTGTGGATCTTGGGCACACCAGGGGACACTCACAAGCACAAACACAAGAGTTTTAACGTGGTTCGGCAATCCGGCCTACGTCCACGGGAGCGATATTGTTATATATCAACAAATGGAGGAGATTACACCACTCTCAACTCACTGTCTCTCTATATAACTCACTCTCTCACACTCTCTGATACACAAACAGAATATAGCTCTCACTAGCTCTCTCTTGCTTGTGTCTCTCTCAGCCGTGTGTCTCTCTTTGCTTGTTGTGTTTTGCCGTTCACCACCACCTTCTATTTATACACCAAAACAGAAGATGGAGAAAGGCCTCATGGTGAGTTGGTTGCCAACCCACACCCTTCCTTTGAGTTGCTTTCCAGATGCAAGATTCACATGGCACAACTATGCTTTCTCCTTTCGGTGGATGGCCAACTCCATGCTGTGTCCCACCCATGTGACTAGCCAGAGAGATGCCTCCTTCCCCACCATGTGAACCATGTAGCTGTAAAGAGTTGCCTTTGAGGGTTGGCACCACCCTTGCCTTTGTGGCTGCCAACCTTAATGGGTTGATTATCCTACAGTCACCACACAACATTTATTGGGTAATTTTGGGCTTACAAACTGGTAAGCTAATGAAATACTTGGTTTGATGCATAGTTGGATTATTCTCCTTATAAGTTAATTCATTATGAATATGGAATGTCTAAATTCAACTGAGAAGATGTGAAAGGGTCTAGGAGGTTTAAGACAGCCAGTACGTTTAGGCTTGTGTGTTACATCCTCAAAAAGTGATATTAGAAAATGATGGGAAAGAAAATGAATATTAATTGATGCGTGGTATTCTTGTGGATTCTAAGATTTTTTCTTTCTGTTAATTATTAGTCAAATATTTCCATAAAGAATTTTTAATTATTTAACTTCATTCACTACAGGAAAAAGGGGTTTAGGAAAAAGATGTTCTTTTGTTCTTTTGGGCTGATTTTTATTTATTTTTCCTTCGAGTAATACTTTACAAACAGAAATGAGAAGGATATGGTTGATTTGGCTCCTAGCAGTCCAAAATGATAATCAAAAGTGCTGAGATGCTGTTTGCATATGCTGTAGAAAGATCAGAAGAAACATGGTAGAGTTCATTTCTGAAGTCATTATTTGAGAAGAACCCAAAATTTTTCGAGGGGCTATTGATTTTTGTTTTGTTGGGAACGTGTATGCCGATCGGCGATGGCGTACTCACTCCTGCAATATCAGGTAGCTTGATCTGATGCAACCTCTTCGATACTGTTTACTTCGAGTCTTTTATGTCTCACCTGGATCCTTTGAATTCCAACCATTCTTTGGGGTGTACACATAACTTTAGTAGCTTATCCTTGTGCAATTGCATTCCATTTCGTTGAATAAGTTGTAAGTTCAACTAAAACCATTAAACTATCCATGTCATAGACATAGTACTTTCTTGTTTCTAGCATTATCTGATATCAATAATGGATGTGAACTCCCTAATTCAATAATTCAATTCAGTCAATCACCCTCCTCAAGAAAGGATAGGCTTGATATCAACAATGATTCCACTTAAATACTATAATTATTTATTTGCTCAAAATCTTGTGTTTATGTAACCTATGCATAATACATGTAATTGAGCTCTACTTCTATCCTTCTGTATTTGACTTGGATAGTTGAAGATCTCTCAAAATTCTCCGAAGCAAACTGTTTGTTGGTGATTTTTCTCATAGAGATATATCTGTATCTAGAATCTGGATATATAGCCAAGACCACAATTTAAGTTGAAATTACTTTTTGATGTGGTCAAACTGAATTTCTATTAATGGTTACCATATTTATGCAGCACAAAAAATTTATGGTGGTAGAGTAAAGAATCTTGATCGAAGATTGTAGTATTAGGTAAAGAATTTTGTTGAAGTTCTTGCTGCTCAGCAAAGCCCAGAGAACCCCAATTGGTTCCAGGTAGTATACAATCTGAACTCTAAACCTTCCAGTCTTATACTGTGCAGCAGCTTTTCATTTCTGTGAGATTCCATTTAAAGTTGACAATTTGTTTGTATACCATTAGTGCCGGCATTTTCTGTGCATTTGATAGATGAGTTATGCACATGCATTAAGATGAAAGTTTAATTGTGTCCTCTTTAATATGCCAGACCAAAATTACCAAGTTCAGATCATCCTGATAATTGAAATTAAATCATTCCTGATTTATCTTGCAAGTGTCCTTAAGAATTGGACTAGTTCGACGAACACCATTTATGTTATTGCAAGTGTCAACTATTATGGTTTGATGCAAATATTTGTCAATCTATTGAGTGATCAGTAGTTATTTATTTGGTTTAGACATGTATTTGGAATAGAGTAGTACTAGTAGAGTCAAAATCTGCTTTGTGGAACTAGGGATTGCAAATGGTTCTAGCTAATTCTAGCAGATGTGTTTGATAATTGAGGAATACTAGTTTCTTTTTGGTTTTTAGATCTTTTTAGATTTTAGACTATTACAAAGAGGTTTCTCATTGTTGCTACCAACAGCTAATGAGTAAAGCTTAAGTTTGTTTTGTTTACTAGTCACTTGGTATCTAAGGCCAGTGAAGATTACAAATTCTGATTTGTAAAGTCACAATTATTATAAACTTATTACTATCTGATAGAAGCATGTTTAAATATTTTTTTTCTGACTTTTTCTGCAACTTCAAAGCCCCAGAAATGACTGATTTATTTAAATTGTTCTTCCAGGTACAAAACTTTCTTCAACAGGTGGTGAGTTGTAATGTAGATCTTATGTTTTATAGCTGTAACACTTCTACCATTATTGATTTATGCACTTTACTAATTTGGCTTCCATATTTTGATGCAGGCATCCAGACCAGTGAAGATTACAGATTCTATGCTATATCAACTGGGTTCAGTGAATTTAGTAACAATGACAAGACATTAAATTAAATCAAAACTCATGGGGTTTGTCTTAATGTTTTTCCTGTTATTTTTGGCGAATGTTAAAGCACAATTTGTGGATATGTTATTTTGTAGTTAATGGTAATTGTATATTAAATTGAATGGGAAAGTGAATTAATGCTGTATTTGCTACTTGACAGCTTTTCATATAATTGGTTTATCTTTTGACAAATGTTCATTTGAATGGGAACGGGAATTATTGATTCATATTAGTACTATTTTGCAATTTTATTACAGGTATTTTTTGGTTCAATCACATAGAATTAGCATAATTTAAAAAAAAGAAATTAAAAAAATAAAGATATAATGGTGTTTTTTAAAATGCCACTATATAGTCAACGGTCATATTTTTAAAATCCAAAAAAAAGCAATGACGACGTTTTTAAACGTCACTAAAAATTGTCATGATGTCAGTTTAACATTATGCATCACATTTAGTGGCGTTTTTTAAAACGCCGCCTATAAAGCGCCCCAATGTTATAGCGACGGCGCATCTTCGACGTTTGGTGCTAAGCGCCACAAAAAGAATTAACGGCGTTTTTGACACCTATAGCGGCGTTTTTAAACCAATTTTGATTGGGACCTCGAATCCTTTTCGCCCCGAATCCCCCTAATCGACGAAACGACGTCGTTTCGTGTTTTTTTTTTTTTTTTTTGTTTCCCATTTCAGAAGAAGAGAAACAGAAGGAGGAGGAAGAAGAGAAGAGAAGAAGAAGAGAAGGGGAGGGGGAGGGGGGGGAGGGGAGGGGAGAAAACTAACTATACAGTGACTAAAATATTTTTTTATTGTTGAAAATAAATTTTAGTTTGGACGCCAAAGATAAAAAGTAAATTTTTATTTTTCATTCGGCGACTAAATAATTTTAGTAGCCAAAACAAACTATATAGCGACTAAAATATTTTTTTAGTTGCTGAAAATAAAATTTTTGGCGACCAAACTTTTGGTTGCCAAAGATAAAATATAAATTTTTGTTTTTCATTCGACGACTATACAATTTTAATAGTCAAAACTAACTATACAGCGACTAAAAATTGTTTTAGTCATCAATTGTGACATTTTTAGCGACTAAATTTTTTTTAGTCCCCAATAATCAATATACCCCGACTAAAAAATATTAGTAGTTAAATATTGTACTTTTGCCGACTAATAAATTTTTTTTGCTGACTAATATAATTTTTTTTGTCGCCAACTTCATATATTTTTATATTTTTTGTATTTAGTGAATTTTTTAAAGATTTTGTTCACAAATATTATATTTTTCAAGTGTATTTATGTTAAGTTTATCTAAAAATTAAAAAAATTGCTTAAAATGTTTAAAAAATTCAATTAAAAAATATACGAAAAAAAAAGTTTAATTTTCAACAAAGTGAATCCTGAAAAATGAAATCATTCACACTTGTTCAAACTATGCTATTTTTGTAAATGTAAAATAGTAGTTTGTGAAATTTTGTGATTTTACCATGGCGGCCCAAGGTTATTAGATACTTTAAACTAAATATCAAATTGAGACTTTATATAAATAAATTTTTAAAAAATTGAGACCTTCAGCACTAAGAATTTTTAAAAGTTTTCTTTTAGGCCTTAGATGACAACCTATCTTGCTTAATGGTCAATCTACCTTTGAATTTTGTGATCTCAAAAAGATGCATGATGTAAGATTTCACTCATTGTTGACACTATGGGTGATCATGGATCTGTCCAACCCGTCCAACCTGACCGAACTGATCTAGCCTAATTGATTTTGGACTGATGCGTGTCTTTTGACAGACGGATACAGATGGAATTTAAAAAAAAAAAAAAAAAACTCCTAACAAGTAACAACATAGAATAGAAATTTACTTTTGGGGAAAAAATAACATAGATCTTAGATAGTGTTAAATTTACTTTTTGTGAATTCCATATATATGAGATATTTAGTTATTTATTTGATAAAAAAATAGTATCCTTAGTATTACCCTATTTAGTTGATATGATTTTTACTGTTTATGATGTTAAGAGACATCAACCTGTAGTAATTTCTTTTTGATTTATCAAAAAATTGTTGATCTAATTTTCTTTCGTCTTATTTTATTGTTACATGTTAATTTAATTTTTGATTATATTGATAAATACCAATGTTGGTGTAAGTCTATAGGCCTCGTTTGACAATTTCAGTAAAAGCCAATATTTTGGTATTTAAATTTTTCTGGATTATATATATATATATTTTACACATCTTTTTTTACAAGATGTCCAAAAAAAAAAATTTTAAAAATTAATTTTTAACTTACTTTTCAAAATAGGCCAGAAAATTGACAATTGTTTGGTACGAAATTTGTCATACAATTTTGATTTAAGAAAATGATAATAACAATATTACAGTCTTTTTTAAAAATTTAGCTTTGCTTGACAGTTTTTAAAGTATTAAAAAGTAAAATCAACTTAAAAAAAAGGTTGTGTTTAGGTTTGCTTCGGCAACTTGGCTAAAAAGTATTTTTTTGACTTTTTAATTTTTTTTTTAAAATCATATCACTTTTTATTATATATATATATATTTTAAAGTCAAAAAATTAATTTTTAACCTAATTCCTAAAAGTTGTCCACTACTGTCTTCACTTTGATCATCATCTACCAAAATAATTTCAATTGCACACATCAGTAAGTTTTGGTCTTTTAAAAGTTTTTTTTTTTTTTTAATTGTGTACTGTCATTTTGCAAGGCAATTAAAAAAAAGCATTAGACTCAAAATTGAAACAAAGAAAAAAAATAAAGGGTTAATTATAAAAAAATCTCAAGGTTTCGCATATTTTTTAATTTAAATCCAAAGTTTCAATTTCGACAAATTAAACCTTGGAGCTTTATCCGTGTTTCAATGTAAACCCTCTCTTCGTCTCATTTTATCTTCTTCCTTCTTTCAAATTCAAACTCACATGTTTAAACCTTTATATCTCCCTCGTCGTAACTCCGTTTCGCCTCATTTTTGTGTCATTAAATTCACCTCATGGCCTAACTTTCATTCCATCCTTCATATGTTTTGTTTCACCTCTTTTTGCATGCCGTCGGAGCTCTAAAAATTAGCCAAAAAAAAGATTTTTACTTTCTTTGTTTCTTCTTCTTCTTCCTTGCTAGCTACTATCACGACAATATGTTTGGCAGCGGAGAAGCAAAAGATGATGCTATCACAACAGAAAAATCTTATTTTTAACACCCCTACCAAACATCAAGTCAGCACAGCACCATTTTCTCCCTCTTCCTCTCTCATTGTCGTTTTGATCTTCAACAAATAAAACAAAATCAATTCATTTAATTTTCCAAACCACATATGAACTGAATAAAAAAAAAAAACTCATATGAACAAACAGATGCATATATACACACACACACACACAAATGAAAACTTCTTATTTACAACAAAGAAAACAAAATCTATTTCAATTAATTTATGAATCTATTTAACTGATATAAATATATACACATATTGAAACTACTCTTTTTTTTTTTCTTTTTTTTTTCTTCCAGCAAAGAATACAAAATCATGTTCATTGTCATCTCATATGTGCAGAGAGTTACATATATATACACACACACACATGGAACTACTGAATTGATTTCCAACTGGGAAAAAAAGATCCAATTCAATTACTTTTCAAATATGTTTCTATTTAATTTTTTTTTTCTAGCAATGAATACCAAACCTAGTTTAATTGACTTCCAAATCTCATATGACCAAACAAATACATATATCTACATATATACACACAGATAATCATGTAGGAACTTCTCAATTTGTTTTTAGAGGAGCAATGGATGATGGTTGATTGGGAACCAAGAATATTGTCGTAATAGAAGCAAGGAAGGGAAAAAAAAAAACAGAGAGAGAGAGAAAGAGAGAGAGAGAGAGAGAGAGAGAGTGAGAGAAATATTATTTTTGGCCAAATTTCGGAGCTTTGACGGCATGCAAAAAGAGGTGTAACAAGATATATGAGGGGTGGAATGAAAACTAGGCCATGAGGTGAATCCAACGACGCAAAAATGAGGCAAAATGGAGTTACGATGAGGGAGATACAAGTTCTTAAATTGGTGAGTTTGAATCTGAAAATTTTGTTCAAAGAGAGAAAAATCTTGTTTTTGGAGCTCTGATGGCACGAAAAAAGAGGTGAAACAAGGTGTATGGGAGTTGGAATGAAAACTACGTCATGAGTTGAATCCAACGATGCAAAAATGAGGCAAAACGGAGTTACAACGAGGGAGATATAAGTGCTTGAACATACGTCTTTGAATTTGAAATTCTGCCTAGATTTCCGTTAGTGCAATATGACAGAGATGAACGGAGGGGTTAGATTGAAACATGGGTGGAACTATGGGGTTTAATTTATCAAAATTGAAAATCTGGTGTTTAAAATGAAAAAAGCACAAAACCCTTGGTTTTTTTTTTGATAATTAACCCCAAAATAAATATTTCATTACAACTAATAAAAGAGTGGTGCAATATTCCCCAATTTTGTCCCGTCAATTTCACCTCTAATGATATAGGCTCATTTTTAATACCTCATTATGGATAGACATGTGATAATTTTTATTGCATTAAAGACATGTTTGCTATAGAATTTTCACAAGCATGAAAGGGGATTTAGGATTTGAGTTTTACAAGTTTTAATAGCATGTTTTTGGTTGTTTTAGTAAATTAGAAGGTAGTTTATTAATGAAATTTGATTATAATAATACATGTGTTAATATTATTCGAATAATAAAAAATGAGGTGTGACATATCTAATGTGAAATAATTCCATACTCTCACTCTCATCTTTAACCTCCCTAATTTCACATTATTAGATGTGGAAATAAAGAGGTAAAATTAGAGGATGAAACACACACCATTTAATTTCATTTTTTAAATTTATTAATTTTTAAATAATAAGAATTAATTTGACAAAAATAAAGCTCAAACAGATATTTTAAAATTTAAAAAAAAATTATTTATGACTCCAAAAATAAAAAATCTTATGAAAATTATTAGGAAGTTTTTTAAAAAAAATTAAAGTTAAACAAAGTGATGATAATGTGAACTAATTAAAAAAATAATAACTTTCTAATTTACTCAATGATTTAACACAAATCAAACTCTCATCTAATTAGCATAGAAAATAGGATCCAAAGTAGAACATTACTCATAATATAATATTTTGTACAAGAAACCAAATATTTTTACCCAACGCTTTCAAACCCGGACCGGACCGGCCGGTCGGACCGGTTGAACCAGGCCTTGTTCCGGTCCGGTCAACCCCCTAAACCCGGAGTGGGAGCAAAATCGAGAAAAATTGGTGACCCAGTGGTCGAATGGGGAAAACCGGTGACCCGGACCAGGTCAAGAGGGTCGGACCAGTTTGTTTTTTTCGATTTTTTTTTGATTTTCTTTCTTTCTTTCTTATATATATATATTTCGAAATTTTGACTAAAAATTCTTATTTCAAGAGTCTCCTCTCATAAGGAAGAGTCTCATTGAAAACTTGAGAAGATTATGAAAGTCTATTCCTATTTATAGGAAAAGATTTTTCAAAGAGAACCTACAAAATTCTATGTGAGATTCAATCAAATTATTTGAAATATATTGATTGGAGGGAGGGTTGAAAATTTCATTTCCCTTCAAAATTAAATCTAGCATTCAATCAATTTGTTTGGAGGGAATGTTTAAAAAATTTAATTTCTTTAAATTAAGTGTTTTTTTTTTTTAATCAATTATGACTTTATTAAATATTATTAATAAATACTATGCAACAATTTTTATTTTTATTTGATTATTTATATATATTTTTATTTATTTATAATTTATAGTTATATTTTTTTAATTATATAATATTAATTATGACGTCATGGTTCGATCGCTTTGACCCGACAGTTGATCCGGTGACCCGTCCATTCGATCTGTTTTCCGGTTTGCTCACTGGTCCGGTTTTGAAAACATTGTTTTTACCCAAAAAAAAGGTAAACTATAAATTGAAACATAAATACATAAAAAAAAAAAACAGCCCTTGAGTTTTCCAATCTGATTGTTGAGTTAAATCATAAATATGGCTGACACTCTGTTTTTGGTCGAGCGGAGCAATCCTCCGAAATGACTCTGTAACAACCCTCACTTTGATTAAGTCATACTTGCATACATTCATGTGTAGTCTTGTCTTGTTATGTTTATAAATCTTGTTATCTTGCTTTGTCTTATTTGACTTGAATCACTTGCTTGATCTTGTACCTTGCTTGGTGTGTAGCCGAGGTCAGCTTAGCATAGTTCGCCTTTGAACCTTTGCATTTAGAACAGTTTTGGAACCTTGGCCGACCTCCAGTTTCACGACGGCATGTTTGCCGAGATGCCACCCTTGGGCCGAAGTGTTCAGGGTCGAGGCCGAGATATTTTGGTGCTAGGTGATCTTTGTCCTTGGGCAGGTATGGCCTAGGCCGAGATGTGGCGCACCCAGGCCAAGGTGTGGCACAGCTCAGCCAAGTGCCGTCCTCCCTAGCCGATGTCTTTGTTGACCTGTTGCCGGAGTTTTGGCTCTAGCCGATGTCCTTGCTAGCCGACGTGTTTTGCCACCAAGCTTGTTGTGTACGCTTTGTCAGAGACTTGTCTAATCCATCAGTCACCTTTTTGAACTGAACCAACCCGGTAGTGCCACGTGTCCGAGCTGTGGTTTAAGACAGCCGATAGACTTAGAAACAAATCATTTTGGTCTCAACCTTTGTTTTAGAGTGAGAAGCTCTCAAGGGAGAAGAAGGAGCTTCTAGAGAGAGATTGGTGACTTCGAGCTTGGTCTTGGTTGATCGAACCGTTGGATTTAAGTTTTGAGGTTTGATTCTTGCTCTACTCTGTTTGTTCTCATTGACTACCGAGCTGCATTGCATGATTGGGTTTGTTTTGTATGCCATGCATGGGTTTGGAGTTAGTTTTTGAAAGAGAAAGTTAGTACTCATGCATTCTTGATGAAAATTTCACTTTGATCTAGAAGTTTATGGCTAGAACCATGTTATTGTATTTGTTCTTGCATGTTTTTCTTGGTTGGGTACCCAGGTCCACGATTTTTGAACTCTTAGCATGAAAACCTCAGATTTCGTATAAATAAGTTAAGATTTCAGCATGCATGATTTTGATGTTCTTGATGAACTTGTTCTTCCTGTTCCTTGAAAGGAGACCCAAGTTTCCTGGCTTTGTTTTGATTGTGGCCATCAGGTCCACACCTCGGCGGGGAGGTGTGGGACCTCGGCAAGACCTGGATAGTACCCAGCGTGCTCCCACGAGATGGGAAACAGTGTTTTGATTTAGCATGTCTCGCCTTGTTATTGAATTGGACTTGGTGGAAGTGCCGAGATAATTGCATGTATATAAAGCTTGTTTTGAGAATGTGATTTGCCATGTGATTTGTAGGACTTTGATCTTTGCTTTGAGCCTACACCTGAAGACCGAGGTGAGTGGTGCTTTTAATAAAGCTATGTTAAACCGTTTTGATAAATCTTGTCTTGCTTTGTTTTGATGAAAGTATTTGTTAAGCATGAATGTTTAGCCTAATGCGATGTATCATTGTGAGCTTTGTCTTGATGCTATCTTGAGAAGTCCCTTAGCTGGAGGACTATAAACTTTTGCAGCACTAAGTGTAAAAGTCCCTTAGCTGGAGGACTATAAACTTTTGCAGCACTAAGTGTAAAAGTCCCTTAGCTGGAGGACTATAAACTTTTGCAGCACTAAGTGTAAAAGTCCCTTGGCTGGAGGACTATAAACTTTTGCAGCACTATGGATTAAAAAGGATACGGTCCTTTCTTGAAGAAGCCATTGTGTTAAAAAGGGCTACGGGCCTAAGTAACACCAGTCCCTTAGCTGGAGGACTATAAACTTTTGCAGCACTAAGTGTAAAAGTCCCTTAGCTGGAGGACTATAAACTTTTGCAGCATCATTTTGTCTAGAACGATTACGGATCGTATAAATCTTGGTTTTGCCACTAATGGGCTAATACACGTACTGATTGTTTGGAAAGCTTTTGTCCTAGGTTGCCGATGTCATGAGCATCCCTTGAAACTTGTAAGGTTTGAAAGATGAATACGGTTCATCCCTTGTCTTGGTAAAAGGTTTATTGTGTTTTGCTTCGAAGGACCTCGGATAATATTTGTATGGTTTTGGCATGCTTGTTTTGTACAGACTTCGGCTATATTCATGCAAAACCTTTATTATTAGTATCATTCACTGAGTTTCCATACTCACCCTCTATATATATGTATGTAGGTGATGAGCAGGACGGCGGCGACGCCTAGATGTGTTTACCAGCTTGTTTTGGATACTTGATTTACGTCGGCTTGTTTTGCATTCTTGTCGGCCATGCTGTGTCTACCTCGGCATTATATGTTTACGTCGGCATTTTGTATTTTCGTCGGCAAATCTTGAAAATCATGCTTCTTGGCTTGTATTCTTTGTATTTTGTACATGTCGGCTTAGAAGCCTTTTGATCAAGATGAGAACTGAAATTTTTTGTTATTTATGGACTGATTGTAAGATCATCCTGTACTTGTTTGCTCATTTGATTTACGCACAGCTCTTATGGACCGTTTGTGTTTGGATTTATTGCTTCCGTATGATGTAAGCCCCCTTTATGTACTCTGTTGTGTGTGGATTTTGTTAAGATGGCCTTTGGCCATCACGGCACCATCCTACTAGGGGCGGGTCGGGGTCGTGACAGAATGGTATCAGAGCACAAGTTCCTTACTATACGTTATTCACACACTTTGAGTCCTAAAGAGCATAGGTATTCCCTTAGAGAGATGCTAGGGTTGCATCATATTATTTGCTATTTGAACAAGGTGTGCATTGTCCTGGCTTGCTTAATTGTTACTTGCTTGCGTGGTTATTTGTTATTTGCTTAAAAAGTCACACTTTGTATACTCATAGCATCATGAGGAGAGGTAGACCACCAGTTGCTCGGGGTCAGCCCGAAGACAGATTAGACAGACTGGAAAGATTAGTGGAAGGTTTGGCCCGCGAGTTGAGGCAAACCAGGCAGCAGTACGCTAGTGCCACTTCGACCCCGGCCGAGCAGACGAACGGCCGAAATGTAGTTCCACCTCCTCCAGTGCCACAGGTTCCTCCACAACCAGCCTTATATGGAGATGGCACGATAGCTTTGATTAGGGAATTCAAGAAGATGAAACCACCGAGGTTCTCGGGAGGTATAGAGCCAATGAAGGCCGAGGCATGGGTTTTGGAAATGGAGAAACTGTTTGAGATCTTCCCCAGCACCGATGTTCAGAAGGTGACTTTGGCTGCGTTTACTTTGGACGACGATGCTCGAAGATGGTGGATGATGATGAGGGGGACTAATCCTGGTTTAACTTGGGCAAGGTTTTTGGAACTGTTTTACAACAAGCATTTTCCCCTCAGTGTTCGGAATCGCAAGGCTACTGAATTTCAGACTCTGATGCAAGGCAGCCGAACAGTGGCGGAATATGATCGCGTTTTTACTGAATTGGTAAGGTTTGTACCTCACATGACCAACGATGAATGCATGAAGGCTAGGAAGTTTGAAAGTGGGCTTCGCGGACCGATTCAAGACCGGGTTAGCCTGCTCAATATGCCGACCTATGCCGAAGTGCTGGACAAGGCCATTTTGGCTGAAGCTAACTTGAACAGATACCAGAGCTTAGGAGAGAATCAGCGGAAGAGGCAGAACCATGATAGTCACCGAGCACAATTAGGCACCAAGAAGAAGATGAACAAGGACAGTACTAGTTATCCAAGGCAGGAAGGAAATACTAGGCTGACGTGTTCGGATTGTGGGAAACAACATTTTGGGGTTTGTCGTCGGACGTCTGGAGCTTGCTATGAATGTGGAGAAATGGGTCATTTCGTGAAAGATTGTCCTAAGACAAAGGCCGAAACCAGCAAGAAAAGTGAGAACACCTCAGGTACCGTTCAGAAAGGTAACGCGGGGAAAGGACAGATGAGACAAGGCAGAGTATTTGCACTAGTACCCGGAGACACTCAGAATGCTGAAGCTGTGGTGTCAGGTACACTCTCTATTTGCTCTCAAGATGCTTATGTGCTGATTGATTCGGGTTCTACGCATTCGTTTGTATCTATTAAGTTTGCCGAGAAGATTGATAGGAATTTAGAACCCCTCCATTATGTGTTATCTGTGTCTACGCCATCTGGGAAGTGTATGATTGTTGCATCCATTTATAGAGCATGTGTTGTTATGATTGAAAATGTTGAATTGTTAGTGGATTTAATGCCCTTAGGCATAGCCTATTTTGATGTTATACTGGGAATGGATTGGTTAGTGGCGAATTGCGCATCTATTAATTGTGTTTCAAAAAGTGTCACACTGAAACCCCCAAATCTAGCCGAGGTTACTTTTCAAGGGAAGGGAGTAGTGCCCCCACCTTACTTAATCTCATCCATGAAGGCCTGTAAGTTGATCCAAAAAGGGTGTAAGGGTTACCTGTGTAGTATACTAAGTAATCTGAATGGGAATGCTATTTTAGCCGACGTTCCAGTTGTTAATGAGTTCGCCGATGTTTTTCCGGATGACTTGCCTGGCCAATTAGTTGATAGGGAAATAGAGTTTACTGTTGATGTCATATCGGGAACCCAGCCGATCTCCAAGACAACATATAGAATGGCCTCAGCCGAGCTTAGAGAGTTGAAACTGCAACTGCAGGAATTGTTGGATAAGGGATTCATTAGGCCGAGCACTTCACCATGGGGAGCACCTGTTTTATTTGTCAAGAAAAAGGATGGTACACTCTGCCTTTGTATCGACTATAGAGAACTCAATAAGGTCACCATTAAGAATAAGTACCCATTACCTAGGATTGATGATTTGCTTGATCAGCTACAAGGAGCACGAGTCTTTTCTAAGATTGACCTTAGGTCGGGTTATCACCAGCTTAAAGTTAAAGCCGAGGATGTTGAGAAGACTGCTTTCCGGACTAGGTATGGCCACTACGAGTTTTTAGTGATGCCTTTTGGACTGACCAATGCCCCTGCTGCATTCATGGACTTAATGAACAGAGTCTTCAAGCCCCACTTAGATGAATTTGTGGTCGTCTTCATCGATGATATATTAATTTATTCCAAGAGTGAAGCTGAACATGAGAACCATTTAAAAATTGCTTTACAGATTTTGAGAGACCGGAAACTGTATGCTAAGTTTAATAAGTGTGAGTTTTGGCTTTCTACTATCTCATTTCTGGGTCATGTGATAAATGAAGAAGGTATTTCGGTTGATCCTAGCAAAGTTGAAGCCGTAGTGAATTGGTCGAGGCCGACCAATGTGTCCGAGGTCCGAAGTTTTCTGGGTTTGGCAGGTTATTACAGGAAGTTTGTGAAAGATTTCTCCAGGATTGCAATTCCATTGACGCAACTGACTAAGAAAGGAGCACCGTATGAATGGACTGAAGATCGGGAGTCAGCCTTCCAGAAACTGAAGACGAGGTTAGTTACAGCACCAGTACTTGTACTTCCGTCTGGTAATGAGGAATTTCATATCTATAGTGATGCGTCGCATAAGGGTTTGGGCTGCGTACTAATGCAAAAAGGTAAAGTTATAGCATATGCATCTCGTCAGTTGAAGCCTCATGAAAAGAACTATCCTACCCATGATTTGGAGTTAGCAGCCGTTGTGTTTGCTTTAAAAATTTGGCGTCACTACTTGTATGGAGCTTCTTGTCAGGTTTTTACAGATCATCAGAGTTTGAAGTACCTGTTCACTCAGAAAGAGTTGAATTTGAGGCAGAGGAGATGGCTTGAACTGTTAAAAGACTATGATGTGCAAATTCAGTATCACCCAGGGAAAGCTAACAGCGTAGTCGACGCTCTGAGCAGAAAGTCAGTTGGAAATTTGGCATGTTGGACCATGATTTCGGTAGAACCAACTGTTGTTGAAGAAGTAAAAGCAAGACAAATGGAGGATGAATTCTTCAGAAAAGTAGCCGAGGAGATTGTTACCAAGCCGAGGTCAGGATACACTTTGGAGAACCAAGTACTCAGGTTTGAAGGGAGATTGTGTGTAGCCGATGTTCCTGAATTAAAGAGGAAAATCTTACAGGAAGCTCACGCTTCCAAGTTTGCAGTTCATCCAGGAAATTCTAAGATGTATCAAGATGTAAAACAGATGTTTTGGTGGCCGAATTTGAAGAGAGATATAGCCGAGTTCGTGTCCCAGTGTTTACATTGTCAGCAAGTAAAAGCAGAGCATCAAAGACCAGGAGGACTCCTACAACCTTTGCCGGTCCCTGAGTGGAAATGGGAACACATCTCCATGGATTTTGTAGTTGGGTTGCCGAAGACACAGAAAGGTATGGATTCGATTTGGGTTGTTGTTGATAGACTAACTAAGTCAGCACACTTTTTGCCTGTTAAGACTACCTTCAGCGCCGATCAACTTGCCTTGGTATATGTGAACGAGATTGTCAGACTTCATGGAGTGCCGATGTCGATCGTGTCGGACAGAGATCCTAAGTTTATTTCCAGATTTTGGCAGAGTCTACAGAGGGCTTTCGGAGCCGAGCTGAGATTTAGTACAGCTTTTCATCCCCAGACGGATGGACAATCAGAGAGAACAATTCAAACACTTGAAGATATGCTTAGACTTTGTGTATTGGATTTCCAAGGAAATTGGGCAGTGCATTTACCCTTAGTAGAATTCGCTTACAACAACAGTCATCAAGCTAGTATTGGCATGGCACCGTATGAGGCTTTGTATGGGAGGAAATGCAGATCACCGATATGCTGGACCGAAGTTGGAGACAGGGCTCTGCTTGGTCCCGAACTGATTCAAGTAACAACCGAGAAGATTAAACTTATCCAACAGAGGATTAAGACTGCCCAGAGCCGACAAAAGAGTTACGCCGACCAGAGAAGGAATGAGCTGGAATTTGAAGTTGGGGATCATGTATTCCTGAAAGTTTCACCAATGAAGGGAGTTTCTAGGTTTGGGAAGAAAGGTAAGTTAGCGCCCCGTTATATTGGGCCATTTGAAATTCTTGACAAGGTTAACACTGTTGCCTACAGACTTGCTCTGCCGCCAGAATTGAGCCAAGTCCATAATGTATTTCACATTTCAATGCTAAGGAAGTATATGCGGGATCCACTGCATGTGATTGATTTCTCTGGAATTGAAGTTAACGAGAACTTAGATTATGAAGAGAGGCCGATGTCTATTGTTGACAGACAAGTTAGGCAATTGAGAAACAAGTCAATCCCAATGGTGAAGGTGGAATGGAAAGAGCATTACGGCAAAGATGCCACATGGGAAATGGAAGAGGAAATGAAAATCCGACATCCAGAATTATTCTTGGAACAAGGTATCTTAAGTTTGGGGACCAAACTTCTTTAAGGGGGGTAGGCTGTAACAACCCTCACTTTGATTAAGTCATACTTGCATACATTCATGTGTAATCTTGTCTTGTTATGTTTATAAATCTTGTTATCTTGCTTTGTCTTATTTGACTTGAATCACTTGCTTGATCTTGTACCTTGCTTGGTGTGTAGCCGAGGTCAGCTTAGCATAGTTCGCCTTTGAACCTTTGCATTTAGAACAGTTTTGGAACCTTGGCCGACCTCCAGTTTCACGACGGCATGTTTGCCGAGATGTCACCCTTGGGCCGAAGTGTTCAGGGTCGAGGCCGAGATATTTTGGTGCTAGGTGATCTTTGTCCTTGGGCAGGTATGGCCTAGGCCGAGATGTGGCGCACCCAGGCCAAGGTGTGGCACAGCTCAGCCAAGTGCCGTCCTCCCTAGCCGATGTCTTTGTTGACCTGTTGCCGGAGTTTTGGCTCTAGCCGATGTCCTTGCTAGCCGACGTGTTTTGCCACCAAGCTTGTTGTGTACGCTTTGTCAGAGACTTGTCTAATCCATCAGTCACCTTTTTGAACTGAACCAACCCGGTAGTGCCACGTGTCCGAGCTGTGGTTTAAGACAGCCGATAGACTTAGAAACAAATCATTTTGGTCTCAACCTTTGTTTTAGAGTGAGAAGCTCTCAAGGGAGAAGAAGGAGCTTCTAGAGAGAGATTGGTGACTTCGAGCTTGGTCTTGGTTGATTGAACCGTTGGATTTAAGTTTTGAGGTTTGATTCTTGCTCTACTCTGTTTGTTCTCATTGACTACCGAGCTGCATTGCATGATTGGGTTTGTTTTGTATGCCATGCATGGGTTTGGAGTTAGTTTTTGAAAGAGAAAGTTAGTACTCATGCATTCTTGATGAAAATTTCACTTTGATCTAGAAGTTTATGGCTAGAACCATGTTATTGTATTTGTTCTTGCATGTTTTTCTTGGTTGGGTACCCAGGTCCACGATTTTTGAACTCTTAGCATGAAAACCTCAGATTTCGTATAAATAAGTTAAGATTTCAGCATGCATGATTTTGATGTTCTTGATGAACTTGTTCTTCCTGTTCCTTGAAAGGAGACCCAAGTTTCCTGGCTTTGTTTTGATTGTGGCCATCAGGTCCACACCTCGGCGGGGAGGTGTGGGACCTCGGCAAGACCTGGATAGTACCCAGCGTGCTCCCACGAGATGGGAAACAGTGTTTTGATTTAGCATGTCTCGCCTTGTTATTGAATTGGACTTGGTGGAAGTGCCGAGATAATTGCATGTATATAAAGCTTGTTTTGAGAATGTGATTTGCCATGTGATTTGTAGGACTTTGATCTTTGCTTTGAGCCTACACCTGAAGACCGAGGTGAGTGGTGCTTTTAATAAAGCTATGTTAAACCGTTTTGATAAATCTTGTCTTGCTTTGTTTTGATGAAAGTATTTGTTAAGCATGAATGTTTAGCCTAATGCGATGTATCATTGTGAGCTTTGTCTTGATGCTATCTTGAGAAGTCCCTTAGCTGGAGGACTATAAACTTTTGCAGCACTAAGTGTAAAAGTCCCTTAGCTGGAGGACTATAAACTTTTGCAGCACTAAGTGTAAAAGTCCCTTAGCTGGAGGACTATAAACTTTTGCAGCACTAAGTGTAAAAGTCCCTTGGCTGGAGGACTATAAACTTTTGCAGCACTATGGATTAAAAAGGATACGGTCCTTTCTTGAAGAAGCCATTGTGTTAAAAAGGGCTACGGGCCTAAGTAACACAAGTCCCTTAGCTGAAGGACTATAAACTTTTGCAGCACTAAGTGTAAAAGTCCCTTAGCTGGAGGACTATAAACTTTTGCAGCATCATTTTGTCTAGAACGATTACGGATCGTATAAATCTTGGTTTTGCCACTAATGGGCTAATACACGTACTGATTGTTTGGAAAGCTTTTGTCCTAGGTTGCCGATGTCATGAGCATCCCTTGAAACTTGTAAGGTTTGAAAGATGAATACGGTTCATCCCTTGTCTTGGTAAAAGGTTTATTGTGTTTTGCTTCGAAGGACCTCGGATAATATTTGTATGGTTTTGGCATGCTTGTTTTGTACAGACTTCGGCTATATTCATGCAAAACCTTTATTATTAGTATCATTCACTGAGTTTCCATACTCACCCTCTATATATATGTATGTAGGTGATGAGCAGGACGGCGGCGACGCCTAGATGTGTTTACCAGCTTGTTTTGGATACTTGATTTACGTCGGCTTGTTTTGCATTCTTGTCGGCCATGCTGTGTCTACCTCGGCATTATATGTTTACGTCGGCATTTTGTATTTTCGTCGGCAAATCTTGAAAATCATGCTTCTTGGCTTGTATTCTTTGTATTTTGTACATGTCGGCTTAGAAGCCTTTTGATCAAGATGAGAACTGAAATTTTTTGTTATTTATGGACTGATTGTAAGATCATCCTGTACTTGTTTGCTCATTTGATTTACGCACAGCTCTTATGGACCGTTTGTGTTTGGATTTATTGCTTCCGTATGATGTAAGCCCCCTTTATGTACTCTGTTGTGTGTGGATTTTGTTAAGATGGCCTTTGGCCATCACGGCACCATCCTACTAGGGGCGGGTTGGGGTCGTGACAGACTCTTTTTGGTCGAACAAAAACTCTTTGAATCTTCGCTTGTAGTGTTGCCGGAGCTCTGGATCTTTGCTGAATACCGGTGCTCAATCAAGTTGAGGATCTTGGGGTTCTGTTATGGTGGTGGCTGTGATACAGAGTTTGAATTGAGAGAGGGGGAGGGGAAGGTAAATTAAAGATAATGTTAACAAACAAATACATACACACACACACACATATATATACTGATATGATACAGCAAAAGAAAAAAAGAAAAGAAAAAAAACGAGAAATAGAGTAAAGGGGTCAGTAATGCAGAGTTTGTCAACGGAGAAACTGGTGGTTGACAATGTTCGACGATGGTGGTGACTGTGGTCATTAATGCGGCGGTGTTGCAATGGTGGACGATAACCGTGTTGACCAAACCGACGGTGGTGCAATGGCTCCGGCGTTGTAAGTTAGAGGTGCTGGGCAAATAACAAGAGAGAGAATATGTGAGGGAAAATGAATAGCTTATTTGGTTTGTATTTCAAAATAGAATTTTTGAAATTTTTTTTTTAAATTTTGTTTGGTTCAAATTTTTTTAAAAAAAATTTCAAAATTACTTTTTCTTTCCTACACATTAATCAATCATTTTTTCTCTCTCCTTTCTCTTTCTTAATCAATTTTTCTATCACACATATCTACTCAACTATAACAAAATATCAAATCATTTCAAACTCTTAAACTCCAAAACCATTTTCAAAATATACAACCAAACGAATCAAAAAAAATTCTAAACCCTCTCCATTATTATTTTTTTTAAATTTATCTCAAAATACAAACCAAACACATTCGAAATGTCTGACTTTCTTTGTTGCTTCAAATCCAAAAAATTTGAAATTTGAGTTTTAAGCGGGAATCTATCTATATATCTATATATTATATAAGAAAAATGGGGTTTCTGTCCTACAAGTCTTGTGGGAGTTCCAATATCTCAAACTTAATTTTCTAATTTTTTGATTTAAAAAAAAAAAAACAACACTTATTGACTTCTCCTGAACCTTTTTTACTTATTCCATACACACCATTTTCAACTTCTATAGTGACCCTGGTTTTCCCTCCATTGATTAGTGTAATCCGGATTTGGTTCCGTGAATGTTGGTTGTTGTATATATCTTGTTTCCGTCCTTCAATACTTTGTATTTGAGTTATAGGATGTTTTGGGCAGGTTTGTTACAGGTTGGGTGTGATTGGGAGCAAATGGTTGCTGTCCAGAATTTTGGTTCTTCGCTCGAGCGAGCCTTTTGTCGCTCGAGCGAACTCCTTGTTTTAGATCCGTCGCTCGAGCCAGGGTTCCTTCGCTCGAGCGAGAGTTGAGTTTTGTATCTGGTGGCTCGAGCGAGAAGTCCTTCGCTTGAGCTTGCGTCTGCGTCTGGTTCTGGACCTGAAGGTTGCAATTCTTCGCTTGAGCGAGCGAGGTCTATGTTTTGGGTTTCTTTGCTCGAGCGAGCATTCTGTCGCTCGAGCGTGCTTCTGGGTTGCAGATCTGAAGCTTCGCATTGTTGGCTCGAGCGAGGATTTCTACGCTCGAGCGAGGGTTCTTTGTGTCTGGTCGCTCGAGCGACCAATCCTTCACTCGAGCGAGCCTGTGTTATATCAGTAGACAGCAGTGGGTAAACACTTCACTTTTTTATCCTCGTTTTCTTTCAAACCCTAGATCCGAGCTCTCTCTCTCTCTACACACCTTCTCTCTAGGAATTCATCTATTTTTAGTGTGTTTTTACCCTAGGTCCTTTGTAAGAAAGATAGAGGGTTGTGTGGGCTACATTTTAATCTGAAAATTTGTGGATTTGGAGCACTTTGAATTTTCACACATCTTCTCCATTTGAGCTCCTCATTTCGAGGTAGGGATACCCTACTCCATCTTATGAGTTTTGTTTTTAATTTTGGCCATTTTGATTAGTTGGTGATGTTGGGTAATTTTGGGGAAAGTTAGGGTTGATGTGTAATTTATAAAAGAGGGGTTTTCAAATATTAAAAACCCACATGTATGTGAGACTTGGAAAATGACATTATTAGTGTCAAATTGAGGAAATTGAACCTTAGGGTTGATTTTTGGTAAAGGGAGAGAATGCCCTAATTATTGTGATAAATTAATTGGTATAATTAATTTGGGAAAACATGAAATTGAGTTGAAATTCATGAAATTGGGAAATTATGGGATTGAATGGTGTAGTTGGATTAATTTATCACTCACCTATGTAAATGATGATATTATATCTGTTGATGCATTTATCTTATGTTTAGAAATAACTGTTTTGGGCTATCGGTGAAGGATAGTCTTGATTGTTGTAGATACTGTATGTTGATTAGGGAAAACTGAAACTAATCACATTGAATTTGTCATTGAATATGACGGTTGGAACAATACAGCAAATAGGTGTATTGATTATTTATTGTATATGACAAGTGTTTTATTACATTGTATATGTACATTATTTGGGAGGAGATAGGGGATGTACTCCATTGTTTGAGGGAAGATAGGGGATGGGCTCTCAAACCCTTTTTGGGAGGAGATAGGGGATGGACTCCATTAATACAACAAATATTATATTAAATTGAAGTATTGATACAGCAAATCTGTGTATCATTTGTGAAGTATGGAAGTGTTTTAATATGATAATGATGCATCAAATATGTGTATCTATTGTGGAATATGGAAGTATTGGTATATGAGTTATAGTCTCATTGAATTGCTTGGCCAGGTTCTGAGTCATGTATATGAAATGATTTGGATAAGTAAAGGAGAGTGGATTGTAACATGGACATAATTGTCATGGGACTGTACTGTGATATAACTGGTTTATAAGTGTTAACCATCTATCAAATGCTATTGTTTTAGTCATTGCTTATATTTGGTTTAGCATCTCTCTACTGGGTTGTGGCTTACCCTATATGGGACATCATTTTTAAGTATAGATGGTATGCCACTTCCAAGGACGTAGCTTGGGAGGCTAGAGGCTAAAAGATATTTTGTGATATCTTTTATGTATTACATGTAAATTCAAGCCAAGGACTTAATGTGTTTTGAGTTAGTATTTTCTTTTTGTGTAACCAAGTGTTGGCTTGGAAAGTTGTAAGCCCGTTGGGCATTTACTTTTGTTATCAACATGTAATACATTTGTAAGGAATACTCTGATGAATGGAATTAAGTTTTGTTTACTTATGTCTATGCATGTCAATAATGTGGGTTTCTATGTATTTTTTTGAGGGCGTTACAACTTCTCTCATACCTATTGCAACATTTTTAACTTCTACAACATAATTCTTCACTTTCAACTTCTCCCATACCTATTGCAACCTTTTCCATTTCTATCCTTTTCCATTTCTGTCGACAACACATCTATTTATCTATAACACATAATTCTTCACTTATTTTTTTATATCAGAAGGACAAACCAAGTCAGGACAAACCAAGATAAAAGAGAAAGTTTCAAAGTTTGTAAGTAATCTTTTCATTTATTTTTCAATGGTTCTTTTTTTTTCATTTATTTATTTTTATTATGAGAAAAATAGAAAATTTCAAAGTTTGTAAGTAATCTTCTCATTTCTTTTTCAATGGTTCTTTTTTTTTCATTTATTTATTTTTTATTATGAGAAAAATGTGATTGTAGTTAGATAAACATAAACAGTTACAAAGATATCATAACAACTGTAAAACAACCAAACTTAAACCCAAATTCTGAACCATTCTTTCCAAGTGTTTGGCATATCTACACCCCCCGAAAAAAATTGTGATTTGTATTTTGTCTAGCAAAAAAAAAAAAATTTATAATTTGATTTTTTAACTTACTGTGCTTTTTTTTTTTTTTAAATTATTGTGTTTTTTAACTATCAATTGACTTAATTTGTGATTTGATTTTTAACTCACTGTGTTTTTTGAAAAAAAAAGGATTATATTCATTAGGTTCACATAAAGTACCAATTATTGTTGATGATTAGATTGTATTTTTTTAACTCATTGTGTTTTTTGAAAAAAAGAAAAAATGATTGTGTTTTTTAACTATCAATTGACTTAATTTGTGATTTGATTTTTAACTCATTGTGTTTTTTTTTTTTTTTTAAAAAAGAGATTATATTCATTAGGTTCATATAAAGTACACCATTAATTAGGGAGCACTAATTGACCACTAATGAGGTGGAAATTCAAAAAAAAAACAAAAAAAACAAAAAAAAAACATAAGGGAAAATGAGTGGTAGCACTAATTAGTGCTCCCATTAATGATGTGGCAGTAGGCCCCACCATGAATGATTTGATGTTTTGGCCTTGGTGTTGTATTTTTTTTCGTTTTTTAATGAGTGCCATATCATTAGTGGTCTTTTTAGAGTTCTAAAATTAGTGATCTCTATCATTGTTGAAACATAAGAGCAAAACATCCCATCATGTGGGACCCACACCACTTTAGAGCTATTAGTGCTCATCTTTTTAGTGGTCTCACTCATTTTCCCATAAAGTATGTTGATGATTAGATTGTATTTTTTTAACTCATTGTGTTTTTTGAAAAAAAAAAAAAAAATGATTGTGTTTTTTAACTATCAATTGACTTAATTTGTGATTTGATTTTTAACTCACTATATTTTTTGGGGAAAAAAAAATGAATTGTATTCATTAGGTTCACACAAAATACTTATTATAGATAATGAATTATTGATGATGATTAGATTGTATTTTGAAAAAAATTAAATTTGTAATTGATCTTTTTAACTGTGTTTTTTAAAAAATAAATTATTGTTTTTTTAATTATCAATTGACTTAATTTGTGATTGGGTTTTTAATTCATTGTGTTTTTCTTTTTATTTAGTCAAAAAAAAAAAAAAAAACCAAAAAGTCTATCCCAAACGAAACTTTTTAGCCCCAGACTAAAAAAGTCAAAAAGCCAACCCACATCCCAAACGAACCCTTAATTCATTTTTTAAATTTGATTTTTAACTCATTGTGTTTTTTGAAAAAAAGAAAAAGAAAAAAAAGAAGAAGATTGTATTCATTAGGTTCACATAACATACCCATTATTAATGATCATTAGATTGTATTTTGAAAAAAAAAATTCTAATTGATTTTTTTAACTCACTGTGTTTTTTTTGAAAAAAAATTGTTGTGTTTTTTAATTATCAATTGGCTTAATTTGTAATTTGATTTTTAACTCATTGTTTTTTTCAAGAAAAAAAAAGGATTATATTCATTAGGTTCACATAAAGTACCCATTATTGATGATGATTAGATTGTATTTTGAAAAAAAAAATTGTAATTGATTTTTTTAAATCATTGTGTTTTTTTATTTTTATTTATTTATTTTTTATTTTTATAAATGATTTTGTTTTTTTAAATATCAATTGGCTTGGGAGAAGTCAATGTCTTTTTAGTCCATAAGTTTTGTGGTTTGCTCCAATATCGCAATCTTAATTTTTCAATTTTTTGTTTTAAAAAAAAAAAAAAAACCTCAGCACTTATTAACATCTCCCAAATCTTTTTGACTTTTCTCATACACAACATTTTTAGCTTCTCTCATACCTATTGCAGCCTTTTTTCCATTTCTACCGGCAACACATCTATAAATCTATAACACATAACTATTCACTTATTTTTTATACTAGAAGGACAAACCAAGATAAAGAGAAAGTTTCAAAACTTGTAAGTAATCTTTTCATTTATTTTCCAGTGGTTCTTTTTTTTTTTTCATTTATTTATTTTTATTATGAGAAAAATGTGATTGTAGTTAGATAAACTTGAATAGCCACAAAGAGAGAGTTTCAAAACTTGTAAGTAATCTTTTTATTTATTTTTTAATGGTTCTTCTTTTCATTTATTTTTTTTATTACGAGAAAAATGTAATTGTAGTTAGATAAACATAAACAGTTACAATGATAGCATAACAATTGTAAAACAACCAAACTTAAACCTAAATACTCAACCATTCTTTCCAAGTATTCACCATATCTATACCCCCCAAAAAAAAAAAAAAAAAAAATGTGATTTGTACTTTGTCTAACAAAAAAAAAAAAAAAAATTATAATTTGATTTTTTAGCTCACTGTGTTTTTTTTAAAAAAATTTTATTGTGTTTTTTAATTATCAATTAACTTAATTTGTGACTTGATTTTTGACTCACTGTGTTTTATAGAAAAAAAATGGATTGTATTCATTAGGTTCACATAAAATACCCATTATTGATGATGATTAGATTGTATTTTGAAAAAAAAAAAATTTGTAATTGATTTTTTAACTCACTGTGTTTTTTTTAAAAAAATTATTGTATTTTTTAACTATTAATTGACCTAATTTGTTATTTAATTTTTAACTCACTATGTTTTTTGAAAAAAAAAATTAAAAATGGATTGTATTCATTAGGTTTACATAAATTACCCATTATTGATGATGATTAGATTGTGTTTTGAAAAAATAAAAAAATTTGTAACTGATTTTTTTAACTCACTGTGTTTTTTGAAAAAAATTAATTGTTTTTTTTAACTATCAATTGACTTAACATTGTGGTCAAAGACAAGACTGGTTCAATAAATCTCACCATTCAAGATAAGTGGGCAGAATTTATTTTTGTGATGTCAACCATTATATTTGAAGAATATGAGATGAAAGGTAAGAAATTATAAAATTTATTATAAATAACTTATTCTTACATTTTCAAACACAATGTTATAATTCCAAAATTTTATAGGATAATGGAGTTAGAATGATTGAAGGTTATATTGCCTCATGCCAAGACCATGCCTATGCATTTATCATACCTGTACAACAATGCTACGTCAACTAGATTGAGCACAGTGCGTGACTTTTGTTTTAAATATAGATTGATTTGAAGAATGTCTATATCTTTTAGAAGGTAAAAAAAAATATATAATATGTAAGTATAACATTTTTACTTTATAACATTTTATAAATACATAATATATAATCATGTTGACAATGCATGAATACTAATAGAAGACCCACAACACTTTAGATTTCAGTTATAATATATTTTATATATTTAGTGAATTTCGAACAAATGTAATAAGTTTTTATTTTATTACTTCAATTATAAAATGTCAACATTTTCTTTCAAAATTACGTATATTTTATGCTAATAATTTAAAAATATGTTTGACATAATCATAAATAAATTTTAAATTTTGGGATACCTTATCTCACAATTAAGCCCATACACCCACTACATCATGAATTAGGATTTATGAGAGTACCCATCTTCATCACCACCCATCCATCTTCCTCAAATCCCACCTTCAAAACCTACCTACCCTCAAAACCTTGAAAATCCTTTGGCAACAATATTCCAGCGGTAACGATGGCAACCATTTGATTACCTATACTTCTCTAACAATGACAATGAGTGAAATTTTTTCTGACAATCATAACTCCATGAGATAAGAGAAGCACAACTACAAAAGCTTAGATGAGGTTTATAACTTTGATAGTGTTTTTAGCTTAGAGGAGATTAGCCTTATAATGGTAAGTTTCTTAAAAAAAATGGCAAAAATAATAAAAAAACTGTTTGCCATTTTTTCAGGACTGAACTCCAGAACATATGACCGAAATTCGAGAACACAGGCCCAAACATTTCTTATTTGTTTGGGAACAGGTAACCAACTTTGACAATAGTCAAACCGAAGAAAAGGATAAGGTAGCAGAGATCACAACCCAAGCTAGTCTTGTCAGGGCAATTGACAATAATCACACTTGGCTCTTCTTCTTCTTTCTCAAACACAAAAACCCCAACCCAATTTCTTGCTGATATATTCTACAGATTGAAGATAAAAAAAACCCTACATTTATTTTCTCAGGTCATGAACAAGTTTGTGAGTAATTTTTCGATCACACTGCCAACTCAGTGATCATCTGGAGAGAACTGGCAGAATAGATGACACCTGGCTAACCTGCAACAGAAAGGGAAGATTCCGGCGGTGGTTCGTCCACCCGGGGGCACTCCGACGATCAAGTCAGTATATCTCTAAAAGATAATCATGTGCTAAATTCATTGCTCAAAGCATAAATTGCGTACTTTAGACCCATGGGGGTGCCTCTCTTTTATAGTTAACTCAATCCTAGTCCCGATAGAAGCCTGACTTCTATGGACTCCCATTCAGTGCTTACTTTGGACTCCTCAAGAGATAAGGATACACTCCCTAAGAATGTTATCCTTATCCGTCTTAAAGTCTTTTCTCATTCTAGGACTCTTGTGCCTTATCCGCTTATCTCGGATTCCGATATCTTCGGAGGTAACCTCGGCCTCGCCGAGATAACCTCGGCGTCAAGAACGGGACACGTGGCACCTCGGCTGACACGTCGGCGTCACCTTGCCACGTGTTGGTACTCAGAAAATATATCCCCACAACTGCCCCTTAGGTTCTATTACCTCATCATTCTGAGGTGATGGAACCTATATCGGTACTTCCTGCTAGTACGTCGGCTTAAAATTTCTTCTGTCGAGATCATTTATTTCAGGCCAACATGCCTCCATTAAGACTAAGGGCTCCAAGAGTTCTCTCTAACATATGAGCTGTCACGCATCACTTATTCAACTATTTTATCTACGTGTTCCATCCTTACGGGATCGTGCCTGTGATGCGCTTGTAAAGCCGTCTTGCGTCTGTGTGCGCCGTCTGACGTATACGTTTTTCTAGGTTTCATTTAATGATTTCTTTTGCCGCCGTTTCAAGTTTTATCAAAACTTTTCCCTCTTTTTCGTCTCTTCACTTTGCACTATCAAGTTCTTTCTCTTTCTTGCCTTTCCTCCTGAATCCGCCATTGTTCCAGCTTCGAGCTCTGCAACTGCCTGCATCTCTTCATTCTAGTGAAGCTCTCGCCGCTCTGTTTCTTCTGTAACCATCGCCTGACTTCGGCGATCCTCTCACCGGCTTCACATTTTCTGGTAAGCCATTGTTCCTCTTGTTTTCAATTCCTTGATGCTCTTCATGACTCGTTGCCATTACTGCTCTGTTCAACATTTGATTTTGCGAATCATATATCCGAATGCATTTATTCAATGGCTTTGCTCTTGCCCATGTTTTGAATGTGTACTGTTCACCTCTTTCTTGCATTTCTCCCACTGTTCTTGACCTTGTACCACTTGTACTCACTATGTTCTTGATAGTCCATCTTTGTTCTTGATTCTGAAACTTGTTCTTGTTTTTTACTTTTTGTGTCTTTTCCAGATTTGTGCCTTCAATCTTCGTTTCCATAGACTTAGGTTTTGGGATTTGTCTGTAGAACCCACAATTTAGGAAAAAACTGAAACCTGCACTTACCTAAGTGTTTGCCGAGGTCCCAATAACCTTTTCAAAACATCTTCTGAAACCCAACCTCCTTGATTAAGCTGATATCATGGATATGTGGAAACATAGGGTAAACACCCCATCCAAACTAGAATACTTTAGACAGGAGTTTGAAATCCCAGCCGACGTCCATCTGAGGTTGGCTGGGGATGATGACTCCATCATGCCTACTGACGACTCCATTCCTTTCCCTGTAGTTGCCTTTATTGAGTGTGGACTTCGGCTTCCACTCAACATCTTGTTTCGCGAGATTCTCCATTATTATAAGTTGAACCCTATGCAACTTGCGATCAATTCTTATCGAGTGATCAACGGTATCATAGCCTTAGCTAAACAGGAAAATGCTAGGATCACCCTAGCCGATATTCAATACTTCTATACCATGTGCGACCTTAACTTGAAAAAAAAAGGCTACATTTATTACCTTAAGCCGAGGTCCACAGAGTTCAAAATTGTAGCCGACCTCCTAGACTCCAACAAGGGAGCTGGGGACGACTATTTCATTACTTCGGGGAACTGGGAGTTTGCTCTAGATGAAGACCTCTATCTCTTCCCTCTCTCTCGATCAGTCTTTGTAGAGGGTAATGGTAAGAGCCCTACATTCATGCTTACTTGTTTTTAAAGTCTTGCATACTTCATCTGTTTCTTAACGTCTGTTTTTCTTGCAGCTGTTCCTAAGCCGCCAAAAATTTTTCGCCAATCCTTCTTTCTCAGCAAGGATTTGAAGAAACTCTTAGACCTGCCAGTTCATAAACGGAAGGCGCCTCTGCTCCTTAATTTCATTCCAACATACAAATCAACTCTTCTCGACATTTCCAAGAGAAAAAAGAAGAAGAGCTTATCTCCTCCCTTTGCCATAACTCCACAAGCCGCATCAACATCTCGGACAGACCAAGGATCAACCTCTGATCCAGCAGAACAGCCATCTACCTCGGCTCCATACTTGATCCCACCATCTCAACAAAAACGTCACCGACGACTTACAGTTTCTTCTGCCGAGATGGTCACCCAAAACCAGTTGCAAAAGACCTTTTAGCCAATATTCCAACTGATGTTGATGCTTAATCAACACAAGCCCTGCCTCCACCGAAGCCGAAAAGAGTTAAGAAGGCTCAACCAAAGGCCAAAGTGACTCAGGTTGAGACTGAAGACACTTTGCCAATTTCCAAGCTGGCTCCAAGTGAAAAGACTGCCTCTGTCCCTACGAAGAGGTCTGTTGAAACACTTCCTTCTGAATCTACCATGTCCAAGAGGCCGAGGTCATCTGCAATGACCTCGGGGTCTAAGAAGCCAGATGCCCCCTGGGCCCCCGAGATTACCTTAGAAGATAAGCCTGTTATGGCTAGTGATAGCGCCAACGATATCAATGTCGGCGTTGCCCTCAGTACTGCACTGCTTCTTCCAAGAGACCTGGAGCGAAACGCCGAGTTCAGTGAGTATGAGAACTACGCTCTCATGCTTCAACACTCTGTTCAGGTAAGTGTTGTTGCTTGGTACTTTTTCTTTCTTCTTCTTTATTTCATACTTAGAATATTTTCTAATATTTCTGTTTCCTTTCAGGCCATCCAGCATGCCCACTCTTTCTCAATGCAATCTTTTGAGAATCGTGAGAAGCTAGCTGAGAAGAAGAGGGAGGTCTCCACACTTCAGAAAACCAATAAGAGCCGGCAATCAAAGATGAAGACCTTAGAGGACCAGGCCGAGGTCGCCATCAAAGAGAAGGATGAGGCTGAAGAGAAGGTCAGCGCTGCTGAGGTGATAAATAAAGTCCTTCAAGCTCAGCTGAAGGAGGCCGAGGAAAAAGTAGCCCAAGCCCAGAAGGAACTTCAGGATGCTTTGGCCACCAAAGAGGCCGAAATCAAGGATGCTGATGAGAAGGCGTATGCTCAGGGCATGGCCGATGTTACTGAGGCCTATGAAAAGCAGGTCAGGCAAGCATGCAACAAGGGTTTCTCCCTTGGTTGGATAACTTTGCTGAAAAAGCTTGATGTCCCTAAGGACTCCTCCCTGAGGAACGCTAATGCCATTCCCTTGCCATTTCCTCCAACTCCATCTCTTAGTCAATCTGACAACGAATCTGATTCTGAAGATGAGGCCGAGGAGGAAGTTTTGGTAAGGAAATCAAAAGATGTTGCTGGGACCAAGTCTTCTCCACAAAACGAGCAAGTCCTAGACTTGACTCAAGATGAGGATGGTGAGGAGGCTCTTAAAGATGCTGTGGCTGAGAAGACGTCAGCCGTCGTTCTTCTTGTCGACAAGAGTGTAGCTGAAACTCTTGCAGAAATTGACCTTGAGCTCGCAGCGGAGAAGGTGGCCGAGGTTGCTTCTCAACAGTCTTCCGAGGTCTTAACCCAAGTTGCTGCTGATGTTGAGAAACCTTAATTTTCATGTCTTTTCTTTCCCTTCTTGTACTTTGTTTTTTTGAAACAATGTAAGCTTTTCATATGGCCGATGTGCCCTCTTTTGTATACAAATGCATCTGCTTTCCCTGAATGCTTGAATCTTTATCTTCTCTTTATTGCTTTTGCATGATTTTATACTTAGAATATTCTGCATGTCTTTAATATATTCTTCCTTCTTTATGCAATCTTCTCGGGATGACTTACCTCGGTTAACAATGATCTTGGTTTAACTTCAACTTGTAAATTGCTACAAATTTCAACAAGTGTTAAACAATGATCTCGGTTTAACTTCAACTTGTAAATTGCTACAAATTTCAACAAGTGTTAAACAATGATCTCGGTTTTAACTTCAACTTGTAAATTGCTACAAATTTCAACAAGTGTTAAACAATGATCTCGGTTTTAACTTCAACTTGTAAATTGCTACAAATTTCAACAAGTGTTAAACAATGATCTCGGTTTAACTTCAACTTGTAAATTGCTACAAATTTCAACAAGTGTTAAACAATGATCTCGGTTTTAACTTCAACTTGTAAATTGCTACAAATTTCAACAAGTGTTAAACAATGATCTCGGTTTTAACTTCAACTTGTAAATTGCTACAAATTTCAACAAGTGTTAAACAATGATCTCGGTTTAACTTCAACTTGTAAATTGCTACAAATTTCAATAGGTGTTAAACAATGATCTCGATTTAACTTCAACTTGTAAATTGCTACAAATTTCAACAAGTGTTAAACATAACATCGGTTTAACTTCAACTTGTAAATTGCTATAAATTTCAACAAGTGTTAAACAATGATCTCGGTTTAACTTCAACTTGTAAATTGCTACAAATTTCAACAAGTGTTAAACAATGATTTCGGTTTAACTTCAACTTGTAAATTGCTACAAATTTCAACAAGTGTTAAACAATGATTTCGGTTTAACTTCAACTTGTAAATTGCTACAAATTTCAACAAGTGTTAAACAATGATTTCGGTTTAACTTCAACTTGTAAATTGCTACAAATTTCAACAAGTGTTAAATATAACATCGGTTTAACTTCAACTTGTAAATTGCTATAAATTTCAACAAGTGTTAAACAATGATCTCGGTTTAACTTCAACTTGTAAATTGCTACAAATTTCAACAAGTGTTAAACATCATTTATAACTCTCTGCCCCCTAATGTGAACCTGAGTTCCACTTGGGTTCTCATTATTCATGTCTTCCACATTATGTATCTTTATCAGTCATAAGTATTGAAGAATTCTGCTAAGATTTTATTGATGTCGTTGCTAAAAAAACAAGTAACAACTATTGATAGAAAAATTTCAAATTACAAGTGTTCCAGGGTCTTGGCAGTGCTTTGCCCTCATTATCTTCAAGCCGATATGCCCCATTGCCCAATACCGAAGTGATTCTGTGGGGTCGTTCCCAGTTTAGGCCTAGCTTGCCCTCCCTGGGATCCTCTTTATTGCCGACGACTTTTCTCAGGACTAGGTCGCCGACTTGAAATCCCCTTGGATTAACCATCTTGTTATAAGCTCTGGCAAGCTGTTGCTGGTATGCTGCAAGCTGTATTGTAGCTTTCTCTCTTCTTTTTTCTAGAAGATCCAGATCTTGGGCTAAGAGTACATCATTAGTCCCATTCTCAACTCCTTGGGTTCTGATCCCTAGGATGTCGACCTCCAGTGGAATGACTGCTTCTGTGCCATAAGCCATGGCAAAGGGGGATTCCCCTGTTGATCTTCTCAGCGTAGTCTGATATGCTCAGAGCACATTGGGCAATTCGTCTACCCACTTCCCTTTTGCTGCCTGCAGCCTCTTCTTTATCCCATCCAGAATTACTTTGTTGGATGCTTCTACTTGTCCATTGCTTTGTGGAAAGCTTGGGGTTGAAAAAGAGTTCTTGATCTTGAACTTTGCACAGAAGTTCTTGATCAGCTTACTATCAAATTGAGTTCCATTGTCTGCAACAATTGCTCTTGGAATCCCAAATCTGGTGATGTTTGTCCATATGAAGTTCTTGACATCCACATCTCGGATCTTGGCAAGAGGTTCTGCTTCTATCCACTTTGTGAAGTAATCTGTTGCTACCAGCAGGTACTTCCTTTACCCAGTTGCTTGGGGCAATTGCCCAACGAGATCCATCCTCCATTGGGCAAATAGCCAAGGACTGGATACAGGGTTTAGGTCAGCAGCTGGCTGGTGTATGAAAGGTGCAAACCTTTGGCATTGTTCACACTTCTTCACGTAGGCTTCTGCATCTTTTTGCATGTAGGGCCACCAATACCTCTGGTTAATGGCCCTGTGAGCTAGCGATCTGCCCCCAGCGTGGCTTCCACAAATTCCTTCATGAATTTCATATAGAAAATCTTCAACCTGCAGAGGTGTACGCACCTTAAAAGGGGTCCAGTGAAGGACCTTCTGTAGAGATGTCCTTCTGCTGTCAGACTGAATCTTGCTGACTTCAATCTAATCCTGTGTGCCTCCTTTCGGTCATCTGGCAGCTTTCCTTCTTTTAGGAACGTAACAATTGCGTCCATCTAGCTTGGTCCCATGTCTATGCACATTGCTTCACGCTCTGTGGTTACTAGTTCAATGCTCGGGCCCGACAAGTATTCAATCATTATTGTCCTTGCTTTTCCTGGTTGTATTGCACTAGCTAGGTTGGCCAATGCATCGGCGTGGTTGTTATCATCTCGGCTGACTTGAAGCAGTCTGCAGTTCTGGAATAAGGCTGCCAGCCTGATGACCTCCTTTGCGTAGGCCGACATTCTTTCATCTCAGGCGGCAAACTCGCCCGTTGTCTGGTTAACTATCAATTGTGAGTCACAGAAAACTATTACTTCATCTGCTTGTACTGCTGCTGCCAGCTTTAGTCCTGCAATGAATGCTTCGTATTCTGCCTCATTGTTTGAGGCCTTGAACCCCAATCGAATGGACTGTTCCAATATCTCTCCATCTGGAGATATCAGTACTACTCCTGCCCCCACTCCCTGTCGGTTTGAACTCCCATCAACGAACAGTCGAAAGGAGTCGCCGATGTAAATGCTGCAGGGTCTGAGTTTGTCCTCTTTCCTTTGTTCTTTTGGCTTTAGCTGGGCTTGTTTTTGCTTGTTTGGACATTGTTTATCTTGGCTCAACGGAGCCCGATGTTCGATTGATTCTGGCATGAACTCGGCCATGAAGTTGGCCAAAACCTAGCCTTTGATTGCAGTTTTGGGCCTGTACTCCAGATCATATTGGCCTAGGGCAACTGCCCATCTGGCTATTCTTCCTGGTAAGTCTCCCTGCTGCAATAGGGACTTCAATGGATGCTCTATCAGTACCACAATTTTATGGGCTTGGAAGTAATGGTTCAACTTCTTTGAAGCCATTACTAGAGCCAGTGCCAATTTCTCTAAGGGTAGATACCTCGTTTCTGCATCGGCTAGGGTTTTGCTTACATAGTAAACAACCCTTTGCTCCCCTTTTTCTTCTCAGATTAGTATTGCATTTATCGCATGTTCTGAAACTACCAAGTACAGGAACAACTCCTCCCCAGGTTCTGGATTCGAAAGAACTGGAGCTGTGGTCAGGTACTTCCTCAGATCGGCTAATGCTTCTTCGCGCTCCTCTGTCCAAAGAAAGTCTGTGGCTTTCTTCACTAATTTGAAGAAAGGTTTGCATTTGTCTGAGCTTCTGCTTATGAACCTGTTCATGGCTGCGGCCCTTCTAGTCAGCATCTGCACCTATTTTGCCGACGTCGGGCTTTTCAACTCTAGGATGGCCTTGATTTGATCTGGGCTGGCCTCAGTGCCCCTCCTGGTCACCAGGTATCCTAAAAACTTACCAGATCCAATTCCAAATGTGCAGTTCGATGCATTGAGTCGGAGCCGATATGTTTTTAGGATTTCAAAGACTGCTTTTAGATTGGCGAGATGACCTTCAGGCTGTTTGGTCTTAACGACCATGTCATCGATGTAGACTTCAACTGTTCGGCCAATTAGGTGCTTGAACATCTTGGTTACCAATCTTTAGTAAGTGGCTCCTGCGTTTTTCAACCTAAAGGGCATCACTCTGTAGCAGTATAGCCCTTTGGGAGTGATAAATGCAGTCTTCTCTTCGTCTGCAGGGTCCATAGCTATCTGGTGATACCCCCTGTAGGCATCCAGGAAGCTCATCCTTCCATGCCCTGAAGTGGCATCTACTAGCTGGTCAATCTTGGGTAGAGGGAAGCTGTCTTTGGGACATGCCTTGTTTAAACTAGTAAAGTCTACGCAGACCCTCCATTTACCGTTCTTCTTCTTTACCAACACTGTATTGGACAGCCATGTCGGGTAGTGAACTTCTCTAATGGCCCTAGCCTCTAGAAGTCTGTCTACTTCTTCTTCTACCGCTTTGACGTGCGTCAATGTCGGTCTTCTGGCTCGTTGAATTATAGGTTTGGCCGACCTGTCAACATTCAGTTTGTGGCAAGTGACCTCGGGGTCAATGCCAGGCATTTCGTAAGGTGTCCAAGCAAACACCTCAATATTGGCTCTTAAAAAAGCTTCCAACTCTTTTTCTTCTTCTTCGGCTAAGGCCGAGCCGAGAAGAAAGTAGCGTTCTTCATCTCCATCCTGGACGAGGATTTTCTTCAGTGCCTCTTCGCTCTTCTTGGCTGGCTCCTTGCCGACGTCTTCTAGGACTTCCATGTCCTCATCTTCAATTTCTGCCTTTTCTGGCTTTCGTATGCTGCAGGTAGACTTCATTGCTGCCATGGAGCAATTCTTCGCCTGTAGCTGATCGCCCCTGACTTCCTCTATCCCATGTTCTGTTGGGAATCGCAATAGTTGATGTAATGTTGAGGGAACTGCCCCCATTGCATGCAACCATGGCCTTCCCAAGATGATGTTGTAAGGGGAGGGTGTGTCAATGATGGTGAATTCTGTCTTGATCTTCCTGGTGCCAGCCTGCACCTCCAAGTTTACTGCTCCCAGTGGCCATGTAGGCGTTCCATTGAACCCAACCATTGGGCCATTGGATTGTTCCATATCATCTGGGTCGGCTTCAGTAAAGGCTATTGTAACATCGGACGTACATGATGTCACAAGAGCTGCCTTGGTCAATCAGGATGTGTTTTACTTGGCAATCCCCAACCTTGAGGGATACTACCAAGGCATCATTATGTGGATACTGGACCATCTCTAGGTCGGCTTCAGTAAAGGCTATTATCGGTCCCTGGCATTCTTCTGCCCAATGTCTTTTCTCCCTGACTTGGTAGACATGTTGTAAGTGTTTTACCTTCTGGGTCTCCCCTTTGATTTCATTCTCGTTGACCTTTGAGTGAATCACATTGACTACCCGAGGTCCTCCTGCCTGAGGTTACTATACTGGGGGAGGCGGAGCTGCTGGCGCCTGGGGCAATCTTGCTCGTTCTTCTCTTGTCCTGGTCTCATCGACAAGGTCTCTCAGATGTCCTTGTCTCACCAGGTCTTCCAACTGTGTTTTCAGGACTATACAACCCTGAGTTGGATGTCCATCTTCATTGTGGTAGGCACAATGCCTGTCGATGTTTCTTCCCATGAACTCTCTTGGAGCTCTCTCTGGCGCTCTGAAATAGGGTTGATTCCGAATTTGTTCCAGGACTTTGTGAATTGGGATTCGGAACACAGTTGTCACTGCCTGTACTGTCCTCAGTTCTGCTTCTTGCCTGTTTGATCCGTTGTTACCTCGGCCTCGCTTCGGCGAGCCGTTTCCTTTCTCTTGCTTTATTTCGTTAGTTCCCGACGTGTCTTCCTCGGCTCTGGCATACTTCTCGATTCTCGCCATGAGCTCTTCCATGCTTTTTGGCAAAGTTTTTGGTATAGATTTCCGTAGTGGGCAGTTGTCTTTCAGGCTGTTCTTGAATGACACGACCGCCACTTCTTGATTACATTCTGGTATTCGGTTGAATACCTCATAGTATCTTTTTACATAGGCCCTAAGGCCTTCATTCTTACTGATCTTCAGAGCCATCAATGCATCCACCCTTAATGGCTGCAGCTTATTTGTCACGAACCTGGCCACAAACATCTCGGCCAGGCCTTCCCAAGTCTTCACGCTTCCCTTCGGTAGTTTGTGGAACCAATCTGATGCAATCTCCTAGAAGGATGAGGGGAACACTTTGCAGAGCAACGGCTCGTTCCCACTATACAATGCCATTGAGTTCAAATATAATCCGACGTGGAAGTTGGGGTTTGACTTACCATCGTATATTTGAAACCTTGGCATACTGAATCTCTTCGGCGCCTCAAATCTGTCCAATTCCACCGAGAATGGTGTCCTCGGCTTATCTGGGGAGTTTACCTCAGCGTAGGCATTTTATTGTTTCCTCTTGAGGTAATCTCTTAAGTCCTCTTTTGTCCTTCTAGGAGCTCGGCTATCTCCTACTTTCAGTCTTTTTGGTGCATTACTTTCAGCTTCGTGGTGAGTCCTCTTCGACCCCTCTCCATGAGTTGTGTCGAAGCACAGCGCCTGCCCCTGAACATGCAGATGTCCCTTGGGGTCTTCTTCCTTTGTGTGATGCATCCTCTGTGATTCCTCTCTTCTTGGCTCCCTTCGTCCGACCTCCCTGGAAGGTCGGTGAGAGTGTCTTTCGCTCCCGTTGTGCTGAGAGGCTACGGGGATTGTTCTCTGTCCTCCTTTCTGGGCATTGGCCGCTGGAATCGGCGTGTCCTGCAGCGGGAACGGTGGTTGCATGACGTTATTTTGCATCATGAAATTGACGACCGACTGTAGGTCTGCCAATTTGTTTGTCATCTCCTTTACCTCTTCGTCCCTCCGCAGGCATTTATCCTTCCATACCTGGAGGTCGTCTTCGTTGTAGTAGCCACTTTGATCTGGTTTTTTTGGTGAGTCGCTAGTCTAGCTGATGTCCTTCACTTCGTGATTTTGGTCACGAGTTTCTGCGTTGCATTCGTCTCCTATGACATCAAGGTCAATAGGTCTCCCACTCCCAGCAGGAGTGTCGTCCCCCCTCTTTTCCTTCTGTCCGTTGTTGGCCATCTATTCTCTTATCTTTCGTACAGATGGCGTCAAATTGTGTGAGTAATTTTCCGATCACACTGCCAACTCAGTGATTAGCTAGAGAGAACTGGCAGAATAGATGACACCTGGCTAACCTGCAACAGAAAGAGAAGATTCCGGCGGTGGTTCGTCTACCCGGGGTTACTCCGACGATCAAGTCAGTATATCTCTCAAAGATAATCAAGTGCTAAATTCACTGCTCAAAGCATAAATTGCGTACCTTAGACCCACGGGGGTGCCTCTCTTTTATCGTTAACTCAATCCTAGTCCCGATAGAAGCCTGACTTCTATGGACTCCCATTCAGTGTTTACTTTGGACTCCTCAAGAGATAAGGATACACTCCCTAAGAACGTTATCTTTATCCGTCTTGAAGTCTTTCCTCATTCTAGGACTCTTGTCCCTTATCCACTTATCTCGGATTCCGATATCTTCGGAGGTAACCTCGGCTTCGCCGAGATAACCTCGGCGTCAAGAACGGGACACGTGGCACCTCGGCTGACACGTCGGCGTCACCATGCCACGTGTTGGTACTTAGAAAATATATCCCCAGAACAAGTATGTAGAAATGAAATAGTAATCACCCACATGGGTTTTGTTAGGATTTTAGGAGAGAAGGTTTTTGGGGTGTAGGGTGTGTGCATTCAATTGAATGGGTGCAATGTTTTTACAAGAATAATTTTGGTATTATTTGGAAGGAGAAATTATAAGTGGGAATCCAAAAAAATGAGGGTCCAAAATAATCAATGAGGCTAATAGCAGCACTATTTTGCTGAGCACCCAATTGCACCGTATCACACCGTCTATATCTGGAGAGCAAGTCAGCAACTAGAACAGAGTATGTCAGCGCCAATGGGCGTTGGAGCTCCAAAGGGTCTTCTTCAAATGATGACAACAATGGAAAGATTGGTAACTACATCAAAATTTTCTAAGTAATCGCAAAGCTACTAATGTTAGGTTGAACAATTACAACAAAGTTATCAAAATTGAGATTGGTAAAAAACAAATAAAAAATTAAAACACTCCATTATTTTTTCATTTTGTTTTATCAAATTAACTTTCAAAACTTTTCAAAAATTAGATTTTAAAAACTCAAAACTAGCAACAAGTCCCTCTTTGTGTCAAAACTTGGTTCCACTATCATTGTATGCTCAATAAGACCCACTCTGCTTCATGCAAGCTCATCCAAAATGACAAGATATAGGTATGAGGCATTTCGGTAGCTGTAGCATCCTAACCCACCTGCAATTCCTTTACTCTCTCTTAGGTTTGCTTTGATTTATGTAAGACATTGATTTGGTTTTGATTTTGTTTACAGTGAATGGTAGGACTAGGCTGGTGTTTGGTGGGAGTGTTGGGTGGTGCCATGGGTGGCTGGTGGCTGTTAAACCACCCGGTTAACTCAATATGAATAGACTCAGTGGGTTTGTTCAGAGATTGCTTGTGAATTATCTATTTTGTCCCTAAAAAATGATCATTTGACTTGCACATGATTATTTTCCATCCAAAACTTTAACCACTGTTATTGATGATCCTTTATTGACACAAATTATAAAATGGAGGGTCAAATGCATTATAATTGAAATGATAGGGAATAAACTGACACAAGAACCAAACTTGAGGGATCACTGGTGTAATTTATTCTTATTTTTTTGACTTTTTAATTATTTTAATCAATTGAGAATAAACAGATCTCGTGACATTTGAAAATAATATAATAAATCACATAAATTTGACATAATGATATTGGACACTTCATAATATAATAAATCATATAAATTTGACATAATGATATTGGACACTTCTAAAATTTTAGTTTATATAACACGTACTTCTTCTTCTTTTTTTTTGTGTGTGTGTGTATGTGTGTGTGTGTGTGTCAATAATACGTTAGTCATAGAAATAGAAAAAAAATGATGTTGCTTTCCCTTTCACATTCAAATGCAAATTTTATTTTATTTATCATTACATCTTTATGTCATCTCCATTATTCCGGCCCGTTTACCCAAACTAAAAGGGAAGTCGATATAATATGCTAAAAATATAAGACTTGTTGTATTTTCTCTAATTCTTAGAGAGGTAAGTGTAATTTACTCTTTTTTTTGGGAAAAAAAAACAGCGTCATTCAAAACTAATCATCATTAATTTATTTCAATGGTAAAGTTCATGTAATTGTTTCTAAAATTTTAAGTTCTTGTGTTGAAATATTTTAGAGTTTCAAATTTAAGTGAATAAATGTGTTCTTTTAAAACCAAAGGATGTGTCCCTAATAAAAATACACTAAAATGCCTATATAAGACATTAATTTTCAATATGTTAGTTCGGATTTCTTCTCTTGTTTTTTTTTTAATTTATTATTTTCATATTTATTTCTGATCATAAACGGTTTATTAACCTTTTTCTATGTGCACAAACGTTGTAAGTACTAATAGTAATTTAGTTTGTATTTTGGAGTTGTCCATTATCTATTAATACACTCGCGTGGGTAGGTAATAACAACTTTACATTTTGGAATTGTCCATTATCTATTAATACGTTCGCGTGGATAGGTAATAACAACTTTTAAAAAGCGATTATGTGTCTTGCATAATGACAAGCCAAGATTTATTTAATTTACTTTTGATTTACATATTTATAGTAATAGTGATGGTTTATTGTATAAAATTGTTGGAAAATAATGGATTTTCGGCAACTTTAATTCAAAATTAAAGTGGAATTCAACCGCCGGTTGAGGTGAGTTTGAGTAGTTTTATATTCTCTTAAGTGAGAAGATTGCAATATAAAAATAATAAACCGAAAGCATTGAGTTGTGAATGAGAATTATCTCATAAAGTGAGCATCAATAAAGTTGGGTTTAGATTTGGACTTAGTCTTGGTTTGGACTTAGTCTTGGTTTGGACTGGGCATAGACTTGTACTTGTGCATGTGCTGAGTGTGGTCATAGACTTGGACTTGGACCTAGTCTTGAGCTCTGGGCTGAGCTGTGCTGGGCTTAGTTTGTGCATGTGTTTGAGATTGGGCTTGGATTGGGTTGTGACCCAACACCCGTATCCATTTTGCAACCCATCTAGTTTAATTTTCAAAACTTATACATTACATACATATTTATGATTTATATAATGGTTTTGGAGTTTTGAACCTTTGTAACTCTAGCGTCCGGATCCTCTAGAGTGGTCTTGTGAAGTGATCCTCTAAAGTGATTCTTTATGGCGCAACACATGTCCCATTAATGGAACCAAGGGCTGAGATGATCCCTCGCCAAAACGACGTCGTTTTGGTGAGCCATAACAAAAAAAAAGAAAAAAGAAAAATCAGAGTTTGCAGATCGAGAGGGAGGAGGAAGAGAGAGAGTTGAGGAAGAAGGAAGCTGTCGCCGCCCAACGTCGCCCCGCCGCCACCGGATGCCGCCGATTCATATTGGCAACAACTCTTACCTCTACTACTGTCAATATCTCATTTGGGTGATAGCTACAATATACATGAGAGTTTTCTTTCTGAAGTTGATTATAGACGATGATGACTTCGTTTTTGCCAAGGAAGAAGCAAAACTTAGCCTTTTAGATGAAGATGAAGATTCCAAAAACAATTTCAAAATATTCAAGACAATGCCTTCCTTTGATGATACTGTCTCCTTGTTAAGAAGCAGGTAATGGATGTCAAATAAATATCTATATGATCTTTGTGGCATTACTCTTGTATAGTTAAGGTTCATGCTCTGCTTGTTTGTTTCTTGGGAAATCTGAGATTAATCTTACATGTCTATGTCTTTTGTTCTTTATTGTTTTGATTTTGTAGCTTTGGTGTTTGTTATTTGTCCTCACTGAGAATCATCCCCAGATCAAAGCAAAATTCTCAATCCCGCCGCACCTCTCCTTCCTTTCTTTTCCTCTTCCTTTCTTTCTTTCTTTCCTTTCCTTTTAGATCTAGACAAAACATAGAGATGATATATATATATATATATATATCAAAACAAACTAATATACAAACGATTTTATCAAAAAAAAAAAAAAAAAATTTAAAATCACAGAAGTGGGTTTAATGTGGGTGTAATTAGAGAAGAAGAATTGTTTTGTAGGATTGCTTTGTAGTTTTTAGAGAAGAAGAAGAAGGGGATTTGCATCATCATCAAGTGCAGCAATTATAAAAAAATATACTTTTCTCAAATCCTTATCTGACCACTTATCAAGTGCTTCCTGGTGAAGAACGTAGGTGACGATCACCGAAGAGAGAATGAAGAAGAGGAGAGAGGAGATGAAGGGTGAGGGAAGTAAAACACAAAAATTTGAAAACCCAGCCATAGTAGAGTTTGGGGATCCTTTTCTCTCTCTCTTTTCTTGTCTCTCTCTCTCTCTCTCTCTCTCTCTCTCTCTCTGTTTTTGTTTTATTTTTATTTTTTTTTTTCAATTTACTCACCAAAACAACGTCGTTTTAGTGAGTTTGAATCTTAGCCCTTGGTTTGGTGAGTGGGACACGTGTTGGCCATCCATGAATCACTGGAGGAGATAATTGTAGGGGACATTACTCTAGAGGATCTTAACGCGTAACTCTAGCCCTAATGGCTAGAGTTGATAACATTTGATGACCTCATCGATGTTAGCCTTCATGGCTAAGACTCTCCTCTACTAGTATAAATAGAGCCTTTCTCCTTCAACTTAGTAGGTTATTTTTTAGAGAGATTTTGTGATGGAAAATGAGATGGTGGTTTGAGATAAAAAGTTGGAAATGGTTTTTACACCAAAGAAAATTTTTCTTATTTTCTTTTGTTAACCTCATCTTTGGTTCTTATTAGAGAGAGTGCATCCATTGTCAAGTTCGCCGAAGCTATTTAGAAGGTGCTTCTGCATTAGCTGGTTTCGACCGTCGTATCCTGGAGACAGACGCTGGCGTACCTCCAGCATCCATCTAGAGGTGGTGAATCTGTTTTAAGGAAACTGTGGTATCACACAGGTTTCTGTTTGCTTCTTTTCTTATTATTTGTTCTTTAATTTTTCAGAATTTAGTTTACCTCTACGAGTTCTAATCTTTAGTTATCCATGTTAATAATTTGTTCTTTTAGTAATGTAATCGAATTTATTTTTGTATTTAGTTGTGTCATTTATTTTGTATTTCATCCTTTAATAAAAAAAATTGTTTTGCCATTTCTATTTAATTTATTTTATATATTTTTCTTGTATTATTATGAAAAAAGTACCAACAAAAATTTCCCCTAACATCTTGTAACAAAGCACAGATGACAGAAATGGATGGAATAGCCAAAGAGCAATGGCCAACAACTTCTATTGTTCTTGGTATTGGTGGAATTGACAACAAGTACACTGTCTAAATTTTTCCATCCACAAGGATTTCAAATACCATGACACCTTCCCCTCGCATTTCAATAATGAGATTTTTTTTAAAAAATTTTTTAAAATTTTTTTTGTTGAGAAAGTTATTTGTATCTTATAAGCTGTAAGTAAAAACTGCACTAAATACTCTTACACAAACTTTCAATAAAAGAACGAGAGCTATAAACAGCTCCATAAGTTGCACCAAATAGTCCCATTCATAAACTAAAAGTCGGTGATTTCTCGACGCAATGTTCCACCAATATCACCAAGTTAGATGGTGAGTACTGCCTATTATCTAGACTTGTTCAGCCTAGAAAAAGACTTATTGACATGGCCTAAGCCAATATCATCCTTGCCAAAGTTTCCTTTTGAAGTTATATTAGTCAGTGACTTTGAGCTCACAGTAAGAGAATCTCATGGGCATTCCCGACACTTCTTGATCTAATAATCCTCATCGGTTTCATCAGTTCCTCTTTTCCAACTTGAAATGGAAAACACAGATGAAAATTATAATAAAGAGACCGTAAAAATGCTCCAAGTCTAGATGCCAATTTGATTACAAATCTAATTATTGACTTAACCTGCACTTTATATTGACCTTCATTGAGGTGATGTCTGTTAGTATATATAGAGCATTTTCCACTTGAATTTTTATTGGGTACTGCACTTGAAAAAAACAGAGCAGCTCTGCAGTAACAATTACTTAAATGGGCTTAGCTTCCAGCAACACTCTTCATGCCTGTGTAATCATAGTATTTGAGTTGTCCTGCCTTGACAATGAAGTATTTAAAATTCTTTAACTTTATGAGCTTGTGATATTTTGAAGCTCTGCAAGACAAGGGAGTAATTTCAGAACATCCAAAATTATGATGCTTATCATTTATTGCTTAACATAGCTTGCTTGTATTGCTGTTAGCCACTTTTGGGCAACTGTAGTCCAGGCTTGCTAGGCTATCGTACCATATCTACTGCAAACTAATGGTGGCTCAAGGGTTAGACTGACATAGGCGCTTGATTAGGCACTTGAGTAGAAGAGGGCCTACTTATTGCATATTCATTATACAATATGTGTATACATCAAAGAAATTACAGTCAAAATAATTCTCCACAATAAAAGAGTAACAACAAATCTCTCAGTAAATAAATAAAAATGGTTAAATCTTAAATTATCAAACAAGAATACCACTTCATGAGTTGTCTTAGAATATCAGTCAAATCATAAAGAGGGAAAACAACCTCTCTTACTAGAGGACATTTACATTACAACTCGTGCATTCTCAAGTCAAGACAAGAAAAAAATAGTAATTATAAATAAAAGGCTCTTTTATCAAAATTATTTTGATTTTAAATGTCACACTTCCAAACCTGGGCATGACCGGCATGGGCCACAGGGCCTAAGCCCAAGGCACACGTAAGCCTAAACGAATCCATAATCACATTGAACAACTATACAATAGTCCAGTAATAAATAAATAACCAAACTCAATCCAGGGACATGCCATAAGTATAAACGACAAAACCAACAGTAATTAATACCTATCCAAACTTATGGGATATAAATAGCTCGCATATCAAAATAATCCTAAATAAACCTCAATAAAATAAATAAAAATATGCACAAACTTGACATAACAATCTAAAACAAAATAAATGAATGTAAACAAAAGGCTCTAAATTATTTTATTTTATTTTCTCTCTCCATTAATTTAAATAAAAGACAACTATTACTAGATCAAAATATACTAACTAATTTGTCCCCTTTTTTAATAATAAATCTTACCTCTAAATTAAAGACTTTCACCATAAATTTATTTTAGTTTTAAAATTAATTAAAAAAACCCTCCAATAATATTTAATTTGCACTTAAAGATTCTGTGGCTCCCCTTTTTTCAAGCCCCCATTTCGAAATGTTTGAAATGAAGGGCCTCACAGTTCGGACTCCCGCGGTTCTGAATCTAGTCTCACAAGTGCAATGTGAAACTGATAAACACTAAAGAGTCTAAATCCGACAAATCTTTTTGGAAAATCTATTTTAAATCAAATAATGCCAAAATTGGAATGTTTTGCTAGATACAAAGTCACCACCTAAATATTTTATTTTTGGGGAAATTTAGGAAACCCCAATTCGTGCCGAAGGCGACGTGTCCGTCATCACCAAAGTTGCCTCGGCTCGGGAACTTGGGTACGAGGGGGGAATGTCATAAATTGAGCACCCCCGCTTGCTTGATAAAAGATCGGTCTTTACTAACCATGATATGATTTTTTGTAAACATTATGCGTTCTTGATTCCGGTTATTAAACTAGCTTTACTATGTGACGCGCAAAATCAAGTATAGACTAGTTTGCTCAATTTGGAACAATCCAATTCATGTTTGTTTGCGAAAATGGTTTGAATTTGCCACTTCAAGTGGGCTTAAAGTGCGGATTTGCCACCAAACATAGTGGGCTTAAAACAAATTTGCCACTCAACAAAGTGGGCTTAAAAACACACATTCGTTGAATCATTCCAATTCAAACAACAAGTCTTCATCCACAGGCATTCATACAGTTTAGCATTTAAGCACATAGCGTCATGGCAAGCGTGCTAATCATGGCAAGTGTGCTAATCATGGCAATCACTTACACTCATGCAAGTATGTTAAAGCATAAAAACTTATCTAGTACTCTAAGTTAGGAAAAATATGAGTTAGAAAATAATGCATGATTCCTAACTATACAAAGATGCCTAATGCAACACATGCAATATGAAATTAATAGGCTCGGCTACTAATATGGCATATGAAACAATTTGAACAACGTGAGATTAAACACATATTCAAATAAGACATTGAAATGATCGTGCAGTTTGAATGATGCGCCAAACCTCGATGCATGCAAGACAAAATGAATGGATGCAAACATCCGATATGCTAATTGAAATATGCCCCTAATCTAACCATCAAAAGCAATTAAATAAAAGGGAGAAAGACGCGGGGTTGGAAGACATACACGCACGCACGCACACTTATTACAACATTACACCCTCGCGAAGGAGGTTCCGAATGAATAAGAGCTAAGCTAAGCAGCTAATCAAATTATTACAAACCGAATTAATTAACTGCTCTAGCTAATTAGTTATTACAAACCTGAAAACGAATAACTAGTTAAAGTAACTAATTATTACAACACTTAACTAATTAATTAATTTACAACACAAATGTACACAAACTAATCATGCAAGGTATTAAACTATGTTGCCACTGCTCCACCTTGGGAAGTGGAAGATGCACATTCTCAGTTTTTGCTCGGAAAGGCCTCCGTTTTGCTCTCGAAAGTCTCTGTTTGTAGGGTTGAACATTTCCAGAACCTTTCTGCTCCACCTTACCAAATACTTGCTGAGGTTTACATCGGTGGCCTGCTGGCCATGGATGACCACTGCCGGCTATCTGTCGGCTAGGAATGAAGGCTTGCCAACCATTGATGAGGCACTGCTGGCCACTGATGCATTGGATCACCATACTGCAACAGAGCACAAACAGAGCAAAAGGTGGGGTTTTTCTAGGGGTATGTTTGTACTATGTCCCTGCTTATCATCTTAAAACCTCAAAAGAGTGACATATTTGGATCCAAAGTCACCAATCAAGCAATTTCATTGCATGATGGCCAAAGATCCAAGTTGTACAATTTCGATAAATGCACAAATATGATCAACAAGACCACCACCCTATCATGCATGATCAAGGGCAATGGTGACCAAGGAAAATGGCACATTTCATCACTTTTGAGTATGAAATGTCCCATTTTCCTTGTGTTCAAACTAACGTCCAGGTTTGAACACATGCAATGCAACACAAAGACATGCTTATCTTGCCTCTTTTACTTGTCATTTTTGTTTACTCATTTTAATTACCAAATCATTCTTTAATCACTTTGTCCATTGGTGAGTGTCCTCTAAATAGAAAAATGGCTCAAACCACAAGTTGCTTTGGGCATGAAAGAGGCATTACACTAGTTGGTAATGAACCCCCTAGGGGATTAAACCATTAGGTGTGGCTTCCTTCATTTCACACTTAGGCAAACAAGTGGTTTAAAACCACTTTCAAGGCAAACAAAAGAGTGAAGAATTGAGGGAGATTGTAGAGATTGTAGTGCTGAAAATGAATGATAAAAGCACCAAAACATGCAACCAACTCACACAAATGCTAGTTAAATCCTTAAAACACTAAGCTAGTGAAGGAATTAACACTACAACCATGCCATGCAAGGCTCAAATGAAACAAATGACCAAAAACAGAGGCAAAACAGCTCTAATTGTAGTCTAAAACATGCTGGACTTAAATCACAAAAAGTTAAAACATGAGGCTAATACATGTGGTTGTACTATAACTATGCAAAACAAGACTCAAACAAATTAAGTAGCCCAAAACAGAGCTAAAACAGGTTATTTAGAGACTAAAACATACTGGACTTGAGCTAAAACGAGCTAGATTAATAGGCTAAAACATAAAGCTATCTAGGCACTGCAAACAAGACACAAGGAGGGGAGGCTAACCCCTCCAATTTTAGACTTCAAAATGTGTTTTTTGTCATTGAAAAGTACTCTGAAATTCAGTGGTTAAAAGGCCCAAAAAAGTTGGTTTGAAAGTGATGAATAAAGGCACAAAAGCTTAGCAAACTAACAAACAAGAAGGATGAACCACCTCTTAACGAAAAAAGGATTCAAACCACCATTTTTAGGTCGTAAAAACAAAGGTTTTTTCGTTCAAAACCAGCCTCGAAACAATTTAAAAAGATGAGAAAACAAGTATACTAAACAAGTGAACAAAGCAAGTAAACTACCATTTGAAGCAAAGAGCAATTCTGGGCACAAATCCAAGCTAAAATCACTTGCTAGAGCTCAAAACATGTCTCAAGGAACCTCAGCTCAAAGAGAAGTAACTTTGATCAAGGTAGTATATGTAAAAGTGTAGAGAAAACAAGCTTCAAGGTACAAAATTGTAAGAGAGAGAGAGAGAGAGAGAGAGAGAGAGAGAAATCTAGAGAGAGAAATTTTTTTGTCTTCAATTTTTCTAACCCCCACACAAGAAAGAGAGGGGTCCTATATAGAAAACAAAATTTTCCTCACAAAGATTCAGCCACACACGTGTTGGAAGATGCATGAACCTGTGCAAATAGTTGACACAAAATATCACAAAAAATCTCCAAGAAACACTGATGGATGGCTGGCCATCACCGACAAGGCTTCATTGATGGTCGGCAAGGCACATCAATGGCCGACAGCCTTCAAGGATGGCCGGCAGGCCATCAACAACTTCAAGCTGAGAAGAACCAGACATGGTCCAAAGATGAGACAAAATGGATATAGGGTTTGGAAAGCTCAAACTTGTGGTGTCACGCCGTGGACTTCGAGCACTCGGTGAGCAATTAGACTCGCCATCGGATGTACCTACAAGAACATCCAAGTCTTAAAGAGCCGTACCAAAAATGGGGTATCTATAGATTCACAGTAAAATAATTAAGATTTGTAAAATATTATTATCTAATTATTTATTTTTATTTTTATATTCGGGTTCTCACATTCTCCTCTCCGAAATAAAAGTTTTGTTCTCGAAACTAACCTGTGTAAATCATAAGAATAGAAGTGGGTACTTCTCGTGCATTTCGTCTTCACATTCCCAAGTCGCCTATTCAACTAGATGATTACGCCACAGTACCTTAACCAATTTAATGGCCTTTGTACACAATATTTTCTCTTTCAAATCCAAAATCTGAACATGCATCTCCTTATACGAAAAATCCTCTCTAATCTGAAGTGGCTCATAATCTATCACATGCGATAGACTGTGCAGATATTTCCTCAGCATAGACATGTGAAACACATTATGCACTCTTGCGAACCTAGGGAGTAAAGCAGCACGATACGCAACCTCACCAACCTTCTTCTATACTTCAAATGGTCCAATGTATCTAGGACTCAACTTTCCTTTCTTTCCAAACTTGATGACTCCTTTCCATGGTGATACTTTCAAGGAATACCATATCCTCCACATGAAACTCTAAATCTCTCCTACGATGATCAGCATAACTTTTTTGTCCACTCTGAGCAGTCAATAATCTCTCTTGATGGTGATAATTTTTTGTGTAGTGTCCTCCACCAAATTAGGTCCCAACATTTGCCTTTTACCTAACCTCATACCAACACAAAGGAGACCTAAACTTTTTCCCATACAAAGCCTCATAAGGAGCTACTTCCAAACTAGAATGATAACTATTATTATATGCAAACTCCATGAGCGACAAATAATCATCCCAATTACCTCTCCACTCCAAAGCACAAGCCCTCAACATATCCTTAAGGGTTTGAATAGTCCTCTCCGATTGCCCATATGTCTGAGGGTGATAAGCTAAACTAAAATTTAATCGAGTACCCATAGCTAACTGTAACGCACCCTAAAACTTAAACACAAAATGAGGGTCCCGATCTGACACTATTGACGTAGGTGCACCATGCAATCTAACAATCTCCTTCACATACAACTATGCAAATCGGGCTAGAGAATAGTTCATCCGTATTGCAATAAAATATGCTAACTTGGTTAATCTATGAACAACTATCCAAACTGCATCATGATTACTACTAGTACAAGGTAATCTGCACACGAAGTCCATAGGTAACATGATCCTACTTCCACTCTGGTATAGGTAAGGGTTCTAGTTTCCCTATGGGTTCCTGATGTTCTACTTTAACCTGTTGACACACCAAACATTGAGACATAAATTCTGCAGTATCTCCCTTCATACCATTCCACCAAAAGTGTTCATGAAGATCCCAATACATCTTAGTGCTTCTAGGATGAATGCTGTAACTAGAACTATGTGCCTCCTTTATAATCTCCTTCCTCAAATCACCACCAACAGGAACACAAATTCGGCTACGGAATCTAAGCAACCCATCATCACTAACCACAAAGTCTACATGCTTACCCTCTACCATCTCTCATTTAATACGCTCACACTGTGGGTCAATCTCCTAAGCTAAACGAATCCATTCTCTCAATGGTCAGCTAAACTAGTCAATTGACTACAATAAGCCCTATCACCAGGTGTAACAACCTCAAGCCTCAAACGTCTCATGTTTTCTACCAAACAAATCTCAATAGACAAAGCAGCTACATCTCTAACTGTGACCTTCCTACTCAAGGCATCTACCACCATATTTGCTTTTCTCGGATGATACAAAATATTCACATCGTAATCTTTTAGCAACTCTTCTTTGCCTCAAATTTAGTTCCTTCTGTGTGAAAATATACTTCAAACTCTTATGATTAGTGTAAATCTCACATGAACTCTCCATACAAATAATGTCGCCAGATCTTAAGAGCGAAAATCACTACTGCTAACTCTAAGTTGTGCATAGGATAATTTCTCTCATGTACCTTTCAACTGTCGTGATGCATAAGCAATCAACTTCCCATACTGCATGAGCACACATCCTAAACCTTGCCGTGAAGCATCACTATAAATCACAAACCACCCCCATCTGTAGGTAAGGCAAGGTACCTGTTCTTCACTGTGACTTTGTTCAGTTCCCTATAATTAATACACAACCTCAGTAGACCTATCCTTCTTCTTCACAAACAACACAGGTGCTCCCCAAGGTAAAACACTAGGCCTAATAAAACCTTTGACTAACAATTCCTGTAACTGAGTTTGTAACTCCCTCAACTTCAATGGTGCCATTCTATAGGGCCCTTTAGAAATAAGTGTTGTGTCAGGGACCAAGTTAATGGAAAATTCTACCTCACTATCTGGAGAAAGACCAGGTAGATCCTCTGGAAAAACATCAACACATTCACTCACTACAGGCAACTCCTAACTTTTACTCTGGTTGTCCGGTACTCACCACACAAGCTAAATAACCATGACATCCTTTTCTTAATATTCGATTAGCCTAAAAGGAAGAAATAAAACAGATAGAAGACCTTTTCCTATCTCCCTAAAAGAAAAACTGAAGTTGTCTCGGCATAGCAAAAACTATCCTCTTTCTAAAACAATCAACGGAGGCATGATGCTTCATCAACAAATCCATCTCCAAAATCACATCAAAATCTTTCATCTCTAAGGATATCAAATCCACTAAAAAAATCCTACCATCCAAGTTTACCTTACAAGATCTACAGACGTCTCCCAATACTACTGTTTCTCCTAATGGATTACATACAGTAATACAAACATCAAAGGCTCACAAAGAATAGACAATCTGTGTAAATATCTAGTTGCCAACTCTTAACCTTTAAAATGAAATCAAGAAAGTTCAACACAAGTTTAGATAAAACTAACTCAACCACATACTACTAAGGACTATAGGGACTCGGACCTCGTCTAAATGATGAAATGCAATATATGTAACTCGATAAAACTACAGCTCTGATACCACAATTATCACACCTCAAACCCGAGTATGACCGGCTGTGGCCTACAGGACCTTAGCCCAAGGCACACGTAAGCCTAAATGAATCCATAATCACATTGAACAGCCATACAATAGTCCAGTAATAAATAACCAAACTCAATCCAGTGACATGCCATAAGTATAAACGGCAAAACCAACCGTAATCAATACCATCCAAACTTATGGGATATAAATAGCCCACATATCAAAATAATCCTAAATGAACCTCAATAAAATAAAAAAAAATGCACAAACTTGACATAACAATCTAAAACAAAATAAATGAAAGTCCTAGAGTTCCATGCAATTGAGTCTCCTCTATGCCATGAGTCCACTCTAAGTCTTTCTAACACATTGGAAGTGATAAACAACTAAGTTAGCTGATAGCTCAGTGAGTAGCAACATGGATAGTATATACAGTTTTGAAAACATGGATCAATTCCAAAATAATATATATATATATCACAGAAACTAGATTGGCATACAGTTTTGATAAAGATAATCTGTTTCAAGAAAAAGGTTCCACAGTTCAACATTTAAAATACTATGTCTCTCAAAAACATGCTAAATGACATTTTTCACTTAAAACAAATTACAACATGAACACCAATTATTTTCTGCATACCATGAATAACAAGTAACATGCCACATAGTTTTCAAGGCAATAAGCTTGTTGGATCCAATATTGAACCAAGAGTCATCCTCAGGGTGGCAACCCGGGCCTTTTCTCTAAGGCGATTTGATTGAAGGTCACCTAGCCTAGCCTAACCTAAGTCTTTTCCTTACAATCCTTGAGTACTAGAGTCATCACAGCGCAATCCGGATTTGTTCCCTAGTGGCCAGAGTCACCACACACAGTGGAATAATTTCCCTGGACTAAAATGTACAAATGGTCCCAATAATCAATACACATTAGTTTCGCAAAACATGGTAGTTCAGCATTATAAACATGAGACTATAACAAATAGTTTACAGTATGCCAAGTTTACATATGTTTCAGAAATAATTTAGTTCCATTAATAATATAATAATTTATCAAAACAGTTTAGTCCTGAAACAACAATTTAATTTTCGAACAGTTCAGGGTAGGGCAACATTTATAAAAATATGTAGCATGCAACTACTCACCTGAAAACAGAATGATGTAATCTTCGAATAGAGTATAAAAGTCCAACTAGTGCCCGGAACCAAGTATGAAAACTACACATCACTACTAATTTAAAAATACTAAAGAATAAGAAACTAAGTAACCCCAAACTAAAGTGCATTAACACGGCTCAACCCAACTCACTATTACTCTTAAATATTACCTAAGCTCATTTTCTTCAAGGTCTAAAAGCACCCAAGACATGGGTTCAAATCGAAACTTAATTAAAAGTAACTTTAAGATAAAACAGAATTTTAAACAAGTTTTTGCCCAATCTATTCGCTAACTTTGAAAATTAAAAACTTACTCCACACTATTCGAAAAATTCCAAAACCCTACAGATATCAACTAATATATCCTAAGTTTCAAACCCAATTGGTTTTACTTGATTTTCTTATCAAAATAATTATTTACAATTAATTATGCCCAAACAGATTGTTTTCTGCAGCATTTTAAAGAAATTAATGGTTCTCTTAGTATACATGAGAAATCAATGCAAGGCCAAAAATGTAAGAAACTAGACTCGTAACCGGTTCTAATGGCACTAATTTGACAATTTTCAAATTTATACCCAAAGAGAACGACACTTCCGAAGTTATTGTTTTACACCAGTTTTCTAGACAGATTTGAACGCACCAGTTAATATAGATTTTGACTGCCAAAAATTATGAGAAAATTCTGATATGCAATTCAATATGTAATTAACCCACTGTAAAAATTTCAGTTCACAATTCATCTGTTTGATATGATTCCTCGATTTTTGAAGTTTGTGGTTCTATACATAATTTTTAAAGTAAGAATTACACCCATTCTTTCTCATCACCAATCATTGACTTGGCACCCAAACAACACACCCGTTCCTCCTATTCTTTCTCAGCAACAAGTAGATTACACACACAAACCATCAACACAATATATAAATATAATAAAATGGGACAATACCTTAGAGTTGTTGAGCCACGAAGGTGTTGGAAGTTCCTTTCTCTTCCTCTCTCTTTTCTATCTCTTTCTCCCTGACTCTCACGTTGCTATGCTGCTACTGCTGTTACATTTTGTATTAGGCAACCTAGGGTTCATATATATATATATATCTAAACAAAAGGCTCTAAGTTATTATCTTTTGTTTTATTTTATTTTCTCTCTCCATTAATTTAAATAAAATACAACTATTACTAGATCAAAATATACTAACTAATTTGTCCCCTCTATTAATAATAAATCTTGCCTCTAAATTAAAGACTTTTACCATAAATTTATTTTTGGTTTAAAATTAACAGAAAAAACCCTCCAATAATATTTAATTTGCACTCAAAGATTCACAGTAAAATATTTGAGATTTGTAAAACTATTATTATCTAATTATTTATTTTTATTTTTATATTTGGGTTCTTACAGTAAAGGTTAGGGAATTTTTATGAATTTTAAAAAAAAATTACAAAAAAAAAAAAATATATCATAAAGGGACCCAATTAGATTTAGCCATTGAATGCACAACAGGTTGGGCATTGATCAAATGCGCAGAATAGATGTAAAATACGATACAAGAAAAATATTGCAACTTAGATTTCAGTTTCTCCATTTCCTGTTACAAATCAGTAGGTTTTGGGAAAGCAAAGGGGGAAAAATATGGCAAGAAGAATGTGAATTTTTTGTTCATCATTTCACACTCTTTTTGTTTTCCCGATTAGGCCCAAAGTGAAGGGAAAAAAATTTCACATTCTGCAGACTGACTGATGTACAAAATGTTTTCTTTCCCAGCAATTCAAGAACACAACCCTTTAGCCAAATTAATTAGTTATAAACTGGCGCTAAATTTGTCAAAAATATAAGCTGGCTTTGTTCCTTCTTCAAACTTAATTAACTATTCATTGACACATTTTTTGGAGAAGAAACTTTGAATCTAACCCACTAATTTGGTGTTCACTTGTTTTACTTGAATCATGAGAAAACTAGCATACTTTCACAAAATATCTATCTTCTTCCCTTTCACAACGGAACTTGAGAATGTTTAAATTAAAACTATGGAAATCTAATCCTGCTCACTACATTCATGTGGCTTTTGTATGAACTATGGAAATGATGATGGAAGAACTTGAAGAAATAAAAAGGGCAAATATTATTGAGAGAGTTGAAATTTTATCGACATTACCTAAAACACCATTAATCTTGGTATCATGGAGTGTGATTTGGACAAATAAAAATCTTAGATTATAATTCACTACATAAGAAAAGGAATACAAAAACTTTAAACAATCAACTGTAATTTGCTTGTTGAAGTCTACTTTCTTTACCCTGGTCTTGATAAAGTTGATGCAAATAATGGAGTAGCAGCACCAATGGCATTCACTTGGTGACCAACAACTGGAATTGCTCTTGGTATCACAGGAGTTGTGAAGCTATAATCCAAATTGTTTTCAACTTCAACAGAACCCTCCAAGACCTTAACCACCACTGACATGGAAGGCCTCCTCGAAAAATCACTTTGAAGACACTACACAGCAACCCTCATCATTTCCACGACTTTTGCTCTATTTGTCTGCATGTCATCATTGTATGTATCAATGATATCCAGAAGTCGTTCCTCTTCTGCTTTTCTCTTAAACTGACCAAGTAAATGCATATCTTCTTTAGGCTGAGATGTATCCAAATTTTTTCGCCCACACAACATTTCTAGGACTACGACACCAAAGCTATAGACATCTACTTTCTCAGTGATAATTGAGCTCAACCATTTGGGAGCCAAATAGCCTGATGTTTCCCTCATCATTGTTACAACTTGACTTTGGTCCTTATCAATTAGTTTTGACAATCCAAAATCAGAAATTTTCTCATTGAAACATTCATCTAAGAGAATGTTTTGGGGTTTGATATCCAAGTGAAATATTTTCTGCCTGCATTCCTCATGGAGATAGGTTAGCCCTTTGGCTATATCCATGATGATCTTTTTTCTAGATTGCCACCCAAGTGTGAGCTTTTGGTGCCTTTGGAAGATCCATGTATCCAAGGATCCATTGGATCATGTACTCGTAAACTAGAAGTCTATATGATTTTTCAGCACAAAATCCAATTAATCTCACCAAATTGACATGGTGAGTGCTTCCTATTGCCTCAACTTAGCTAAGAATGACTTCTTAACCTGACCAAAACCATTGAGACGCTTCACCGCTATTTTGCTGCCATCGTTTAATGTCCCTTGAAACACTGACCCAAATCCTCCTTCGCCAAGCATATTATCGAAATTGCTTGTCATAACTCTCAATTCTTCGTACGAGAATTTGGTAGACATACCTGGTAGTTGATCAATATAGAACTCATCAAGTTCCTCGAATTCTCCTTTATTTCTAAAAAGGAAAAAGCAGTAGGCAACCACAATAAATACACCAAATAAAGCACCGAAACTAGATCCCAATATGATTTTGACATGCCTTGATTTCTTTTGTAGAGAATATGTTGATGAAGGAGTAGAATACTCTACAGTCAGAGATTTTTGAACTTTAAGAAACACAAGCAACTTTATGATATTATCCCTCATTATTCATAAGAGAAAAGACTTCCGACAGTAGAAAACAACCTGTCTTTGAAACATTGAAAGCATATGCAAACATAGCAGCTTTGCATGAACAGTTTTTTAAGCAACTCATCTTGCAGTCCTCTAATGCTATGTTTTCAACCAAGTAAGCAGTTGTTTGAATTGAAGTAAAAGTAACTAGTATTGTTAAGCTCCAAAAGGGTGTGATATTGAGAATTGTTACAAGAAATGGGTGTAACAAGGGAACATCCAAGGCTGGGTTGCGTATAATTGTATAGCCTGAAATGCTGTTGTCGGTGGCTTCCTCAAGACAACTGCACTATCCATTTGAAGAACAGATGCTGTATTTGTCACACACCATGGGATAACCGCAATCACCAAATATGCTGACATCAGATCAGCCACTGCATAACAATCTCGTTCGCACTCATAAGCCTTCAAATAGGCCATCAGGATCCAACCTTATGAACTGAGCTGACGATGATGATGTAAAAGGGATTTTCTTTGCATCAAAGCTTGCATTCTCAAATTTAATAAATTTCTCATCTGAAGGCACTTGATAATAGGCCAAGGGTGGATTGGATTCTATATAAAAAGCTAGAGTGTTTTCCTCCTCAATCCCTAAAAGAATACAAACCTGGAGCCCAATTTGACTGGGGATGCGCTGGAGGTGAGCTTCTGGCCAGGAGACAAAGTTTGGCCAACAAGTAAGGAGTCAGTTGGGTGATTAAATGACTGCCAAACAGTTGAATTGTTTGGATCAAAGAGGACTAGGTTTCCAAATTTGGTGAATTTCATGCCTAAGACAGACTTTGATGATGTGTTGGTAGACCATACAAAAGTGCCATCCGAGTCATGCAATATCAAATCTCCATCTCCAGTGAGTTGTAAGGTGGTTTTAATTTGAACAGGACGGTCTCCATTAGCTGACCAGACCAGTTGTGGTTCTTTACTGAAGGTTACAACACGAAGAGGCATAATGATGGCTAAGTTTGTTAAGGAGTAGAAGGGCAATAGAAGCCACACATCATTTTTGAGACATTAGATGATGCTTCGAGGACTGGAGTTATGAAACTGGAACCACAACAACATGACCATGAAGGCCGAAATTTTTAGTACCATGGTCACGTTGCCGTGCAAGCAAACAAAGATTATCGTACAGGCCGTCGAAATTGTTTGCATCTTCCTGGTAGTTGTCACACCTCCCATCCATAAATCGTTGGTTTCTACTATTGGAGATCATAACAACATACAACTATTGTCCAGATCTGCAATGTTGGGTTTGAGAGGCTATTTTGATTAGTACAACTATTATTGGGTTTGAGAGGCTGTTTTGATTAGTACACAGTTGAAAGAGACAAAATTTCAATGTTGCCTTGTGGTCGTGGTGCATGATGCAATATTTGACTGGTTTTGAGTTTTGTGGTACCCAACATGGAGTCCAGATCATCGGTCACCTCTCTCTTGTCCAAATCTGCCTCTCTGTCTCAGAGGCAAGGGTTCAAAATTGAGAAGGGGGAAGCAAAATAAAAAAAAAAAAACCTCCAAAACGACGTCATTTTGGAAGGCGGCAGGGAGACGCGGCAGAGAAGTGCGACCGAGGATCCGGACTCCCCTTCCTTCTCTTTGTATCTACTTTGTTCTGTTGCTTTCTCCCTGTTCATAGTAGCTTAGAGAACAGTGTTTAAGAAAAAAAAATTCTAATCAATTTTCCACTCTTAGACCATCTCCAACGGTTCAGCAAACCTGGCATCAGATTTGAAATTTGGTAAAAAAGGCACTTTTTGGAGCTCCAACGGTTTCACCAAATGGGTATCAAAATGAGAATTGAACAAAAAAATCATCAAACTGAGAACAGGATACAGATTTCACTTATTTACTGTACGTGACCGTTGGAGGAGACCAACCGGTCAACCAGCCGGTTGACCAACCGGTAGACCGATTCCCTTTCAAATAGCTAGGTCCAAACCGGTCAAAAAGGTTCAAATAGGTAAAAAAAAAATAATAATAAATAAAATTTGCCTTATCGGTCGATCGGCTGGTCAACCAATCGGTCGACTACTTCCCTTTTGATGCACGGTTGGAGCAAATGGTATCAGATTGAGAAAATTGGCTTTTTTTTACTCAAATTTGGTGAAAATTTTGGTTCACCGTTGGAGATGCTCTTATATTTGAATTTTATGTTTGGTTTTAGTTTTCAAAAATTAATTTCAATGCCACATTTGAATACACATTCCAATGCATGCTTTTTTGAATTTGAATTTGTGAATTGGGTCGTCTGCCCAGACATCCCATCGGACTTCCGACTGATTGGCCAGAACAATTTTTTTAATTTTTTTTATTTTTTCAATTACAGACAATTATTTGAAAACAAAAAATTTATATTTATTTTTAATATTTTTTAAATATACAAATTATTTTTTTCTAGATCATTGTCAAACAAAATAATTAAAAAAAATAATCAAAAGTAATTTTAAAACACTAGTTGAATGTTTTTTTTAATATTTTTAATAAAAAATATTTTCAGAAATTTTTTAATTTTTTTTAAAAATTCAATAATTATTTTTTGAATTAAATTTTAAAAAGAGTTTGGTTATGAGTTTTGAATAAAAAATTTCCATAGAGTTTTGAGTTGTATGCTTGGTTATGAGTTATAAGTTTTTCAATTAAGTTTTGAAAACTCTTTTCAAAACTCATAACCAAATAATTTTTCTCATTTCAAAACTCATAACCAAACAAATTTTTCTTTTCAAATCATAATTCAAAAACTCACAAACTTAAAATACAACTCCACACTCAAATCATAATTCTAAAACTCAACCAAACGCTACCAAAATTTGTTTAGTTATTGAGTTTTGGAAATAGTTTTAGAATGATTTGTAAATTTTATTTATTTATTTATATATTAATTGATGTATAGAATGTGAGAGGAGAGAGGAGAGAAGAGAGAGAAAAAGTGATTGATTGATTGATTGATTAATAATAATAAAACAAAATAAAAAGAAAAAGAAGAGAGGAGTTTTGAAAGTAATTTTGAATTGTATTTCAAAAATATGTTTGGTTAACATGTTTCATTTAAATCATGATTTGAAAATTATGCCAAACCCTACCCAATAATCTCATGAATTAATACAGGGTTAGTTATTTAATTAAAAACTGAAATCCTTTTGGTTTGTGTATTTTAGGTGTAGTATTATTACAAAAATATGTAATATTGTTATAAAATGTGTAATTTCATTTTTGATAATATTTATTACAAAAATGTTTAACATAGATAAAAAATTCGTAATAGAATATAGAATTTCATGTACTTTGTAATCTCATGGGATAAATCCAAAAAATTGCCTATTTTTTATTGCATTGCCATTTCCTTTTTTTCGATCACTTGCTCTGCCCTCACCTGGCTATCCACTCTCTGGTTAACCCAGATTATTGACTCATTGACATAGCTTTGCCTCTCTAAGTGATATTATTATTACTGTTCATTTTGGACACCATACAGTTTAAAACTTGCATTTCAAAATTCAAATATTAAAGTGATCTTGAAAAGCCAGGGTGTACTATATTTTGTGACTTGATAAGTTTCTTTCTCAAGATTCATGCAATTTTGCAATATATTTAGAACCTCTAGTCGATGTGTGAAAAACATCTTCACTTTTATTTTTAACGGTATTTAATATTATACCCGGAAGCCTATTTTAGATAGGGTACGTCATGTCATCAAGATTATGTGGTGTCATATTTTCACTCATTAATTGACACCACAATATTATGTATTTTTTTTTTTTTTTTTTGGAAAATTTGGAAAACCCTTCTCTATTGGCCCTTCTTTGGTGAAAAGGACAGTCGATAAATTTTTCCTTCATAAACCCTCTCACCTGGAGGCCCATACTTGATGGAGGACATAGAAACATTTTTTTTTTTCTTTTTGGACAATCTTGTCCTTCCATATATACGTAACAGAGAGAGAGAGAGAAATGAGATAGAGGAAATTCTTGACGAACGTGTTCACGTCCAGCAACTAGTGAGTTGTGTTGATTTGGGCGAAGCTTGAGATGTCCATTGGGAAGATCTTATTTGGGAACCCCTTCATGCATTTTCAATACTTCATTCATGAGATTATCATTAGAAGGATCTAAAATTGTCTTCATCATTGAACATTGTTTTCTGATAAGAGAAACTAATTCTTCAACATCTTCATTCAAATTCATGTCCTTCGCAGGAAAAATATCTAGCAAAGTCGATAAATCAACTGTAAGTTCGTGAATAGTATTGGAAATCGATTTGGTTTGCATGAGAAGCCCCATCTTGCTTTTGCTAGAACAATCTTCAATCAAAATCTTGACTCGTTGCAAAACTACATACAATTCTTCAAGACACAACAAAGCAAAAGGCAAAAAACAAGTCAATTGATTATGAATCAACTCTTCGAACAGGACCGAAAACAGCTTCATTGAGTTTGTTGATTGTTGTTTGTAAAGTCTCTTTCAGGTATGTTGAATTATTGTTGATTTGTTTGCGAACTTGTAGTGAAGGAACTTGTAGAGCTTCCTTCAGTTTATATTATGTTTTCACTTGGATATCAAACCCCAAAACATCCTCTTAGATGAATACTTCAATGCGAAAATTTCTGATTTTGGATTGTCAAAACTAATTGATAAGGACCAAAGCCAAATTGTAACAATGATGAGGGGAACACTAGGTTATTTGGCTCTCGAATGGTTGAGCTTAATTATCACCGAGAAAGTATATGCCTATAGCTTTGGTGTGGTGGTCTTGGAAATGTTGTGTGGGCGCAAAATTTTGGATAGGTTTCATCCTGAGGAAGATATGCATTTACTAGGTCGGTTTAAGAGGAAAGCAGAAGAGAAATGACTTCTAGATATTGCAGATAAATACAATGATGACATGCTGACACATAGAGCAGAAGTTGTGAAGATGATGAGGGTTGCTGTGTAGTGTCTACAAAGTGATTTTTCCATTAGGCCTTCCATGTCGGTGGTGGTTAAGGTCTTGGAGGTTTCTGTAGATGTTGGAAGCAATTTGGATTATAGCTTCACAACCGCTATGGTACCAAGAGCAATCACAGTTGCTGGTCACCAAGAGGATGACATTGGTGCTGCTATTCCTTTATTTCCAATCAGCCTTATTAGGACCGAGGTAAAGAAAGTAGACTATGAAAAAATTACAGTTGATTGTTTAAATTTTTTCTATTTCTTTCTCTCCTTTTTTTCTTTTTTTTCTTCTTGGACTGAATATTTTAGGATTTCGATTTACTCTAGAAACATTGGAACACAAGGGAAGAAGCTGTCCAAACATGTCACGAAGGCTTTGTAAAATTCCCTGTTCACACCATTCTTAATTAGAAGTCTTGTACAAATTTCACTAGTAAATCTTACAAGCTGGTTATGGTTATTTCTGCTTAATTTGGTCAAAGGCCATTGTAAAATTGCATGTTCACACACCCAGATCCTTTGAAGCCCAATATTTAGTGAACTATAATCTAAGATTTTTATTTGTGCAAATCACACCCCACGATTCTAGGATTAATGGTGTTTTAGGAAGTGTCTTCTTCCACTAATAAAATTTCAGTTCTTTCAATATTCTTCCTTTTTATCTTTCTTCAAGTTCTTCCATCATCATTGCCACCGAACACATAGAACTTCATGAATGTATTGAGCAGTATTAGATTTCCCATAGTTTTAATTCAAACATTCTCAAGTTTTGTAGTGAAGGGAAAGAAGATAGATATTTTGTGAGAGCATGTGAGTTTCTCATGATTCCAGTAAAACAAGAGAACATCAATTAGTGGGTTACCATTCAAACTTTATTCTCTAAAAGATGTGTGAATAAATAGTAAATTAAGTTTGAAGAAGGAACAAATCTAGTTTATATTTTGGACAAATTCAGAGCCACTTTATGACTAATTAATTTGGTTGACAGGAAATGTTCTTGAATTACTTGGAAAGAAAACATTTTGTACGTCTGTTAGTCTGCCGAATGTGCATTTTTTTTTTCTCACCTTGAGCTTGATTGGGAAAACAAAAAGAGTGTGACATGAACAAAAAAATTCACATTCTACTTGACATGCTTTTCCCCTTGCTTTCCCGGAACCTACTGATTTATAACAGCAAATGGATAAACTGAAAGCTGTGTTGCTATTTTTCTTGCTATTGCATTTTACATCGATTTTGCGTATTTTATCAATGTGCAGCCTGTTCAGCATTCAACTACTAAATTGTTCACTACATGGATCAACAGCCCCTCAACTTTCATTAATTCCAATGAAGTGTTGATTGGCAAGTCCGGATCCTCTGCCGCTGTTTCCTGCAGTGCTTCCTGCCATGCTCCAAAACGACGTCATTTTGGGAGTTTTTTTTTTGGCCCTTCTTCTCCCTCTCAAACGTTTGTGAACTCACTGACCTGAACCAAAATAGACTTAGATGAAGAACAAGAAGAAGTGCATTCAACTTCAAGCTCACATCTTTCATCGACAAAGCATTAGCTCTCAACTCACGGATTCGACTCTCTCCGATTTCCTTTATACGAGAAAGTAATATAGGTGTCATAGAACTTGAAGGAGCCATGATTCGAGTTCTTCACGACGTACATGGCAGCAAATCAAATTTCGAATGAGGCTAAAATGGTGGTGAGATTGTCAATTGTGGCGGAGCTCAGCTAGAATTTGGGGGTTTTGGGGCATAAAATAGTGAGATCGATGGCGACGAAGAGGGCAGTTTGGAGGACGAAGTAGAGGGCAATGATGATTATGTGTTTTGTGGATTTTTTTCGGATTTATTTTTACCTTGATTTTGGTAACAAATAATAACAAATATTTGTTTTGAAATATGGGTTGTAAGGTGTATTGCAAGTGCTTGTAAAAATGTCTCATTGAATAGAGTTGGTGTGAATTTTGGGTTGTATGATGTAATTAGTATTTAGGTTGAAATCTGGGTTTGTAAGATGCACTCCAAGAGCTTGTAAAAAAGTTTGATTTAATATAATTGTTTCATTTTGGTTAAAAAGTTCCTCACCATTGGAAACTAAAGGCATCCCTCCAAACACCAATTTTGTTTTGTGAATTCTGTTGCTTTGGCAATCTTTCAATTTTTCCTTACCTTTCCATCATTCTCTATGTATGCTGACTTATCTGTGTTGCCGGGTGGGAAGGCTATATATGAGAAAACACAAGAAATAAGCATGTTTCATTGCCACCTGAGTTTGCATGTCTTTGGTTTTAAGTTATATCACATAAATAAGCAAACTTCCTGGAACCATCATTCAGAAACAAGAGCACAACATTGGATTTTTACAGATACATGCTCATTTCCCCCCCTCCCCCCTCTAGATGCCCAGTCTGAATACTTCAATAAGCATGATTAGTTTTCAAATTCCACAGTTGAATCAGCCAAAGCCTTTTAAATTTTTAAAGTTTAAAAAATAAATAATAATAATTAAATTAAAACTTACCCTATGAATTGGAAGGCCACGACCTTACCTCACGAAAATTAAATCTTCTTACTACTCAAATTGGAAATATCTTCCATATTTTTTGATGAAAATTAAATGAAAGCAGCATTGGAGGCCAAAAAAATACAAGAGATCACTCAAATGTTGCTGTAAACGAACAAGTTGAACATGCATTTGCTACGACTTGATTTACACGCACGATATAATAGAAAATATCCTAAATTTGGTAAACTAGGATTGATCAATCTGAAAGCTTCAAAAGTTAAACAACTACATTCAATCAAACATTTTTACAAGCACTTGGAGTGCATCTTACAAACCCAGATTTTAAACTAAATACTAAGTACATCATACAACCCAAAATTCATACCAACTATGTGGATGTTTGGGAAGTGGGTTTTTTTGTAGGTTTTTTTAGTTATAGGATATTATTGGAGAAATTTTTTTTTTGTGTTTGGGAAGATAGTTGAGTTTTTTTGTGGTTGGATGTGATGTTTGTGAGAGAAAAAGTGAAATGATTATGGGGTTTGATGTGATATTTTGTTTGGATTTATTTTTTTTGGTTTTGTAACCAATTTGTCTTTTAGTGAAAAAAAAAAAAATCCTTCCCAAACACCGCCATTCAATGAGACATTTTTACAAGCACTTGCAATACATTTTACAACCCATATTTTAAAACAAATATTTGTTATTATTTGTTACCAAAATCAAGGTAAAAATAAATCTGAAAAAAATCCAGAAAACACATAATCATCATCGCCCTCTGCTGCATCCTCCAAACTGCCCTCTTTATCGCCATCAATCTCACTATTTTACGCCCCAAAACCCCTAAATTCTAGCTAAGCTCCGCCGTAATCAGCAATCTCACTACTTTAGCCTCATTTGAAATCTGATTTTCCACCATATACGCCGTGAAGAACTCAAATCTCAGCCCTTTCAAGTTCTATGACACCTATATTACTTCTCGTATAAGGGAAAACGAATCAGAGAGAGTTGAATCTGTGAGTTGAGAGCTAATGCTTTGTCGATGAAAGATGTGAGCTTGTAGTTGAATGCACTTCTTCTTGTTCTTCATCTGAGTATATTTTGAATTTGGTTTTGGATATTGGTTCAAGTCAGAGAGTTCACAAACGTTTGAGAGGGAGAAGAACGGCACAAAAAAAAAAAAAAAAAACCTCCAAAATGATGTCGTTTTGGAGCATGGTAGGAAGCACCGCAGAAAACAACGACCGCGGATCTTGACTCGTAGATTGGCACCCGTCCTTCTTTGAGGATTCATTGGTTCACAGTTTGTCTGTGGCATGAAACTGCTAGCCTAGTCCTCTTGGTCCAAAGCAAATAATTTGTTTTGGAAGACACTTCCCTAAGCCACTGACCCCCCCAAGTCGTATTCCAAATATATCTTTATTTCTAGAAGTACATCACTAGGGGTGTAATTTTGGCCCAGCCCAGCCCATGTCGAGGCTTGCGGGCTCTCGCAAAAAAAAAAAAAAAAAAAAAGGGGGTCGGGTTGGCCCACGAGCCAGAAAACTAGGCCTAGGGCCAAGCCCAAGCCCAGGGGTATTCGGGCTTTGGGCGGGCCAGTGGGCTGGGCCCCTGGGCTCGGGCTTTGGGCGGGCTTGGGCGGGCCTAAATAAATTTTTTTAATTTTTTATATTTTTTCCACCAAAATTTTATTATTTTTCATTAAAAATGACACTGGGCATCGAGTGGGCTGGGCCTCAGGCCGGGCTTTTGAGCGGGCCTTGAGCAGGCCAATGGGCCGGGCTTCAAAATGATGGCCCAAGCCCAAGGCCTCGGGCCCAGGCCCAAGGCCTCGAGCTCAGGCCTTAACGAGTCAGGCCCACCTCGAGCCGCGGGCGGGCTTCGGCCCACCCGTGGGCCACAGGCCAAAATTACACCCCTATACATCACGAATTATGCTATGCTTCTAGGGGTGTAATTTTGGCCCGTAGCCCACGAGGGGCCCAAGGTGGGCTCGGCCCGTTAAAGCTTGAGGCCTTGGGCCAGGGTCTGGGCCATCGTTTTGAAGCCTGGCCCGACCGGCCCACTCGAGGCCCAGTGTTATTTTTAATGGAAAATAATAAAATTTTGGTGAAAAAAATAAAAAAAAGTTGTTTAGGCCCGCCCAAAGCCTGAGCCTAGGCCCAAGCCCAGAGGCCCAGCCCGACATGGGCCCGGTCTGACCCGAGCCCGCATGGGTCGGGCTGGGCCAAAATTACACCCCTATATGCTTCCTAGTGGAAGTTTTGCTCTTTTTATAATTAGTGTTGACCAAAATCAGACCATTTGGGGACGGACACCTGAGTTCCTCAGGCAAGCCTATTTGAGGGGGAAAAATGTAATTGGAGCCCTTTATAATTTTTTTATACTATGAAGTTTTTTTTATTATAAATTTTATTTTAAATTCATATCAATGTTCCTAATCTTTGCAGTCAAGATAATTAAGGACTCAATTTTATTTTATTTTATTTTTTGTTTTGAGTAAAAGAATGGAAGAGGTGTAATGTAAATGTCCTTTTTGCAATTCTATCTTTATGATTTGACCGATAGTCTAAGATAACTTATGAAGTGGTATTCTTGTTTGATAATTTAATATTTAATCATTTTTATTTGTTTCCACAGAGATTTTTTTGAGAATTATTTTGACTAAAAGGTCTTTTATGTATGTATATTGTGTAGTGAATGTATAGTAATTAGCGGCCTCTTCTACTTAGAATGCCTAATCGAGTGTCCAAGTTGCATACCCTTTGAACCACTACTAATTTGCAGTAGATATGGTACCATAGCGTTTTGCAGCATCAGAAAAAAGTCACAAGTAGCATACAAACGTAAATACAACCATTAGGGAAGTGCTAAAAATGCAGGCTGTGAAATTACTTAACTATCCTCTATGTTAACAAAAAAATTGTTCAAACAACTACATGGGTCAAAATGTAAATTTCCTAAGTTGGATAGGGGTATTTTGGTCATTTTGATGTGATGTGACACCATAAACAGATATTATACCAACAAACAAAAAAGTAACTTTTTACCAACTTTTCAAATCACTTTTCAAAAAAACTAAAAAACTTGATAAAAAATCGAAAGTCAACTTTTTATAGTCTTTTCAAAACACCCTATTATAACGTTTTGGGTAACATGATACATGTCATTTTCTGTTTTGATTACAAGGTAGTTGTCACTAGATTAGGTTACTACTACAAAAACAGATAAAGATCACACTTTTTTGGTGTGATGTATGTTATTTAATCACACTTTTTAAATTTTATTAAAGTGTGATCTTTGGGAGTGTGATTAAAAGTGGTTATTTTTAATCACACTTTTTAAGTGTGATTAAAAATATTTTTATCACATCTTTTAAGTGTGATTAAAAATATTTAGATCACACCTTTTAAGTGTGATTAAAAGTATTTTGATCACACCTTTTAAGTATGATCTTTGGAAGTGTGATTAAAAAGGATCATTTTTAATCACACTTTTTAAGTGTGATTAATAACATTTAGATCACACCCTTTAAGTGTGATTAAAAATACTTACATCACATCTTTTAAGTGTGATTAATAACATTCACTACTAAAAAAAATACTTTTTGTGACCGTCACATGCCGTCGCAAATAATAAAAATACAGTCGCAAAAGACTTTTTGCGACAGCTATTTTGCCGTTGCAAAAAAAAATAAAAAAATAAAAAACACTTTTAACGACCATTGTTTTACTGTCGCAAATAATTATTTATTAAAAAAAAAAATCATATATGAGTTTGCTACAACAACAAAATCAATTACAAGCACCAACCAATTTTTTGTAAATGAAAAATAACAAAATTAACAAATTAATTAAATTTATAATAGACATTATCCATTAACCATCTTTAAATACACTGTATTACAAAATTCAAGTCTTCAAAAAAAAAAAAAAAAAAAAGAAGAAGAAGAAGAGCAACATAATCTTTAGCTCCCAACATCAACCGCTCGATCGTATCAACTATTTCCTCAACAAAATCTGCAAAAATATATATCAAACTTGACTTGAAAATTTAATGCACTTAAATGTGTTAGTTTAGCTTAAAATAATCAAAATAAAACTATGTCAGTGACCTATCTCTATGGCAGATCAATAATTTGCAACAAGAGTTTCAATTACCTTAAGAGCAACTTCAAGCTTAACTATGAGATCACTTAATTATGGCGTTCGGAATTATATAACAATATTGCGGCGAGAGATTTCCCTAAGAACTCCACCATCACCACCTCCTACAACCAAAACCTGCATCAAGTAATTCAATTAAATTTAGCACAAATACCTGACAAACAGAATAATTATAGATTGCATAAACATGAAGAGCAGAAGATAGCTAGCTCTACCAATAATGTTTTCCTCAATCATTGGCAACTTAAATTACAAGTTCTCTTTCTACTTGTAAATATGATGAATTGAGGTTGAGAGTACATAGAAATATTATTTGTTCACAATTTAACAATGAGACAAAAACAAGGTGAGTCTTATATTCAATTCTAGAAATTTGTCATACAATGCCTTCAATCTAATAGAAAGAGTAAATTTTGCACATAGAACTCAAATACTATTTTGTCTTAAATTCCCTGAGAAAAGTGTGCAACATAGTGATAATAAAAGAATGGTGCCACACAGCCTTGTCTCTAACGAAAGTCGAACCCTTAACCTCTCATACGTGAGAAGTAGGAAGTTGATGTTGTTGGGTTAGAAGACTGTTTGGCACATATAAAATAATTACTTAGAATCAAGAAATTTTGGAAAGAGGGTGATGAGTTTTTCACCCAATTTAGAGTAATGCCCTGTTTTTAGAAATTAATGCAAGAAATTAGTGAGGTAGAGATGACAAGTAATGTTGATGAGAAAGTGAAATGATGGTTAAATTGAAAAAAACATGAACGATTCAAAATGAAAGTTGTAGTAGAAGAAATTGGGGACATGGATCTTGGTTTATCAGAAATTTTTTTTCCGAAAGGTCTCTAAAATCATAATCAATGCTTTAGGTTTACCTAGATCCAAAACCTCAAGCCCAAGATAGGGAATGAGAGGCTTTGGTATAACTATAGTTGGATGTCCAGCATAGGCCATCAACAGAGGAAGAGCAGCAATTGATGGCAATAATAATTTCCTGTTCTTCAAAGTCAGAAAGACCTAGTTTAGCATTAACTCTGAATGCAGTAATGCAAAGAGAAAACAGTGCTCTTGAAATAAATGGGCCGATAAATTCAAAAAATATGATTGGAATACTCACACTCTCCAAGGGACATCGAGGACATCATCTACAAATCCAAGCAAAATCATGAAGCAGATGGATGCCAAAGCCGCATTGTACTCAACAAGCCACTGCATATATTAATAATCAACAGTTCAGTCTATCACTAGTTAGAGCAAATAATGTTCTTCACCTAACAATGCAGAAGAAAGAGGGTTGTAATACCCAAAAAAATACAAAGAGAAGACACAATTAAGGAAGAAAAATAGAAGTACAACACTTGTTACAACTTACAACATATGACACAGAAGTGCATAACAAACTCACACATCCTTACAATAAAGTACAATTGACAAGGCCAAAAAGAAAAGATGGTCACCATATACAATAAGGTAAATTACAAAATCATTAAAACTGGAAGCCAATAATTTTTTTTTCCCGGAAGTATATTAAGAAAGCATCAAGAGGGGATGCCACCCAATTCCCAATTCATGGAAAGGAATCTGCCAAAATGGGGTTGCTTTCCAACCATCTCATTGTAATAGGTAATTTACTAAAGCAACTTCTATTTATATAATTTTCCTTGTATATAATATGGATAATTTGAATGTTCAATCCACCAAAGTCCCAAATTGTCCTGGTGGTCACCATCCCAAATTGTCCTGGAATCAAGTTTCAGCACTCTTTGTTCTTTTTTTCGATAAGTATCAAGTTTCAGCACTCATAAGCAGCATGAATGAAGTACCTAAGCTAGCTAATGGCAAAATGTATGGTAGGCTATTTACCATAGAGACATGCAATGCTGGAGCACAATTCTCTTTTCTAAATTTTTAGCAATCAATTGATCCCAAATGACTTCAAAAAGAGCCCCTAGATACTGTTTCAGATGGCTATGCACAACCTCATAGCAGCCCCAAATCTACTCAATTAGAACATCAAAACCTTACACCTTCCTTATATTCTTACAAGCCTAAAATCCAAAATATCCACGAACAATTACCTATGTGTCGAGCTAATAATAATCAACCTGAAAAAAACCTCATATCGCTGGCCTGCTGATTCCTTACATGAATTTTGGCACTAGAGCTTGTAGGAGTGTCAATCAATGGTTACGTGTAAGTTGTCCTACATCAAGGAGACATAAGGGAGCCAATCTGCAAGTAAATTTGGTTTCCAGAAGTTTGAAGTTATAAAATTGTAACAGATAATCACACACCACATGTTCATACACAAAGTATATTAAATACAAATATGTAATTTAGACCTGCCATCGGTTTATCATAAAATGGAAAGTTTTGCGTCTGTCTCACTACATTACTGGCAACTGGCACTTCACTAAACACAACCCATGCTTGCCCTCGAAGCTTGGCAGTTTTCAAATCAACAATGTCGAAAATCCTTCCATATTGTGAGAACAAGGCATAAAGAGATCTTTTTAACTCTGCCATATTGCATCAATTCCATAATTAGTTAATTACGATACAAAGTGTGTATACATATAAACTTATTTCAGAAGGCTGTAAAAGACAGTCATGAAAGTATGATAGTAAAATCCAAGATGAAATGCTGACTGTGCGAAAGGTAACTTCCAAAAAAGGAACCATAAACAACACCAACATCTGCAGGAATTCATTTGACCACATGAAAGTTGACAGAAATTTTAAAATCAGTGAATTATATGACAAAACATATGCCAACCTTGAAACTACATGCATGTAAATGTAATAAAGAAAGTTGCAAAAGATAAAGGGATAGCAGTTATTAAAAGTAAGTAAATTTTACATAGCAGCTAAAGTTTCTAGCAAGGAAATGAACAAATTAAAAAATGAGAAAAATAACCCCTTGTAGCACTAAGGAAAAAGATTTGCTCCCACAGGAACAATAATAGACTAAAAATTTTGAAAAATGATATTTCCCTTAAACTAATACTATACCAGAAAGAAACTTTATAACATCATATCACTTATAATTTGTTGTTGTGACTCTAAATTATAATACTGTTAAATAGCATTACCTATATAAAGCAGTAGCATCCATATCTGCATGTAGAAACGTTTCAATTGACAGCATTTGCTCCTTGTGTAATTGGTCAGATGGACTAATGACAGAATTGAGTAAACAAGACAAAATTGAAATGTACCCCGGAATGATCCTTTCAGAAGCAATGTAAGTTAGCAAAATTGATGCACCTCCTATAATCACAAGCCAAACTCAATAGTGCCATGATTTTAAAATAAGTCCCTAACTTCTTGATGTACTTGCATAGAATGCATTGTGGATGGTATTTCAAATGACTATATAAGCTGACAAAATAATATTTCAGCAATTACCCCGAAAGATATGTCTGAATCACCACTCGTTTCCATGCAAATCCTTTGCAGCCAACTCCTGAGTTGGTGGTTGCCGTGATCTATCCTGTCAAAATAGCAAACACTGATTTGTATGAGAATCTACTTCTAACAAAGAAAATGTGCAGGACGCATGAGTCAATGAGTAATGAATCCTAACTAGAGGGGGAAGACATTAATCAGCATGCCGTCTTAGCACCAAAAATACACCATGAGTGCTGGTATCTGAGGCAGTTAAGGTCTTACAAAAAAAATGCACATGAAAGCGTGGTGGTAGAGATGGCATAGGTTCTTTCTCCACCTCATTCTCATCTTCCTGGCATTAACAACATCAAACTGTTAGGGTTTAATTCTACGTCCATTGCCTTAACATGATCAGAGCAAACTTACTTTTAGAGGAAGCAAGGTCACTTAGGCAAACACCTCATCAGTGTATGGTTCAGCCTATACAGATAAAAATCAGAAAATAGCTATATCAGCAAAGTTAAAACCCAAACAAACAAAACCCTTGACCAACCATTAAAACCCTGAATACAACATCTATAAAATGGATGATAAATTTGATAATACCTTCAATTGGACATTGAGCACACGGTAAAGGATCTTCAATGGAAGATTATACATCGGCATCTCCTAGTCCGCCACCTGATTAGTTAATGCCTCGACCTAACCAAACACCTAGAAAACCCATCATTCTTGAGCTGCAGGAGATTATTGCGAGCAAAGTGAAAGAGACATACTGCACAGAAAAATTTCTCCATTACATATTGTGTGTGATGAGGCAGCTGTTTACTGCTTAAAATTGTCAAAATTTATGGGTTCAAAAATTGGGGAAAAGAAAAAAGAAAAGGAAGCAGTTGAAACAAATATCAAAGAGAAATTCAACACCTCTGTTCTGGTAAAAAATTCATCATAGGTCTCCTCAAGGTCATAGAAGCAATCTACATTGTTGGCTGCAAATGGCTTCCAATATATGAACCAAAAAAAAATTATTAAGAGGCAAAGCCTGGAGGAAATGAACCAAAAAAATAAAAAAGAAAGATCAAAAGGACAGTCAATATAAAAATAACATCAAGTTCAAAATAGACACAAACACAATCAAATCAGATAATATAAGGTGAAAAAGAAGCCCAAACAAATGGCGGGAAGAAAATTAAAAAATCATTAAGAGGCAAAGCCTGGAGGTGGTGAAATCACACATGACAATGAATGGGCACATACAGACCAAATCACTTATTCATGCCTCATCTTCCATCTTCCATTTTACTATTTCAAGTATCTTAAGGAGTATGCATTGGATTATAATACCTAATGAGTGGAAATAGTGCAAACATATTGGATCAGAACTGGATTTTACATTATAAAGGTTCTGGTTAGTTCCAAAATGTTCACCTTTAGACATAATTATGGCACCTTACTGTTATACAGTATCTGAAATAATTTAAAGTCCACAAAAAGCAAGGATATGATAGTTACTTCATAACAAGTTGTTAAGTCAAGTACAAGACCACAGCACTTTGACCATATTTACTTCATAACATCCAAGAACATACTTTTTGAGGCCACACAGATACCTGGAAAAGTAAAACAGAAAATGTAGCTCGTCCATGGCGTGATGTGCTCTCACCTCGTTCCTGCAATACCTGCAGAATAAATCGCAAAAAAAAAATTCAAATAATTCATCTGCCCAATAAAAGGGAATCAACCAACAAATATTATAGCCCTAACTAATTGATCCCTGACAAAATTTAAGAATAAAAGAATGATATAGCTTGAGAAGGTTAAAAGTTCATAGTGTTTGTTTAATTCACAAGGCCTGAATATTCAAAATTATTAATTAGCTGAAGGACAACAGCAGTGGAAGACAATGCCAGGCCATTTCCAATGACAATTGCAGCAGGACCGAACTGCCCAGCAACAAAGTGAGCAACTAAGCCAGCCACAGCTGCTGTCAACAGGACCTGCATTTGTTATGCACAAAAAAAGGAGCAAAACAAAGAGACTAATTACATCAAATACACATAAAAGTGCTGCCTTGAGGCAAAACAAAAGTAATAATATATGGAAATGAAGTTGTCCAATCACCTGTGCAGAGCCCAGTCCAAAAACATATTTCTTCATAGAACTCAGTCTTTCAACCGAAAGCTGCAAAACGATGATGAAATGGTTAGCTTTTTCTTTTTTATTAGCATATCAAATGTTGAAGTAAATAGCAATTCCTTAAAGAATCTAATTCAATATTTTATGGATTCTACCTCCAGGCCAATATTGAATAGCATATCAAAATCATATGATATCAACATATAACTCACTAAAAACTATAAAACAAATAAGGATCAATAAAGCTTATTGGTCTTAAAAGCAGAAACCACATAGCCTGAATAATTACAAATTGGTATGGGAGCAATCCAAGTAGAGGAAATAATAAGAGCCCAGCACACTAAATTAAAAAGAAACAACTTGCATACAACCCCCTTATCTAAACCTTCAGCTCCCTAATTTAATAACTTGAGATGAAGCACATCTTTATAGGAATAGGATCAGCCACAGATAGATACTTTAAAGTAGGGGTGTCCGCGGTTCGATTTGGGACGGTTTCTGGTTCGGTTTGAACCCGCCCGCATCTATACCGTTTGGGAAAAAGTCAACCCGCAACCGCCCGCAATGCGGTTCGCGGTTTGTGTGGATAGGGTTCGCGAATGTGCAGGCGGTTTGCGGATTGAACATTTTTTCAAAAATTATTTTTAAAAATTATTTTTTTTCCTCTCATTATAGCATCAACAGATTTACTTGTTCAACTCAAATGCCAAAAGAAATTTAAATACATGGTTATCAACACCAATCTATTTGCATATCAAAAAAATGGATTCTCAAGTTTCAAGCATTACTAATAAAAATACACAACATTGATCTTTTTAGGCAGAATCAAGTCAATATGGCAACACTCTCTTCCTTCCGAAACAAAAATGCATACTGCTATAAAAACCATACTAAATACAGAAAAATCTAGCATGCAATAAAACTTGTACATCAGATTAGAGTAGAACACAAGGGCAAGAAACAATAAAAGAATTGTCAAGGTGCAACATAACTGAAATTTATAAATTCAGAATGCAATTTTAGAACTCAAACCATCCACTTAAATCTTGGGATTGTAATGCCATGCATACCTAGCTGATGTGGCCAAGATATTTGGTTCCCCAGGATTAAATCGAACAGATATAACTGTGTCTTTTCCCCACTCAAAGCTATTCACAGGCTGGGACCTATTTACAATGAGAAAAAATAGCATGTAAAGATAGAAAAAATTCAGGAAGTTAAGAAGAATCAAAACAAGTAGAGTTTCAAAACCTATTATGATCCCATATATCTACTTGAGCTCCAGCTGTGGCAAAGATATTACCCTCATATTGGTGATCAACAGCCCTAAAAAACATATTCATCACAGATTGAATGTGTTAAATAAAAAATTAATTCCAAAAACAGATTTAATTTTAATTTTCATAACAGATTGATTCAGAATTCCTGAAAATATAAAACAACTAAGAGTAGTAGTTACAGATTCAAACCATTCAAATTTCAAGTTACAGATTCAAACCATTCCTTAAGCACAAACCATTCAATTCCAAAACACTCAGACCTTGATTTTCAATTTAAATTTAATTTAATTCCAAACCACACAAACATTCAAACTTAATTTTCAATTTTTACAGATTTAAATCCTAATCATTTAAAAAGTCACTCTAAAGAATCTAGAATCATAACTCAGACCTTGATTTTTAGATAACAGACATATACTCTTACCTTTGATCTAAGATCAAACAGATTCAGATCACACAGAATACACAGAACACAGATTCAGATCACAGATTCAGACCAAAACAGATTCAGGCCAAAACAAACACACAGAACACAGATTTAGATCTGTTGGTCCAACAAACACACAGATTCATATTTACATTCCAAATAGAGGCCAAAACAGATTCATATTTACAGATTAATAACAAATTCATATTTACATTCCAAATAGAGGCCAAAACAAACACAGAGAGTGAGTGTGAGAGTCGATCGGTGTGCCAAAACAAACACAGATTAACAGACAGATTAATATTTACCTGTGTGTGAGTCGATCGGTGCAGAGATGCAAAACCAGAGAGTGAGTGTGAGACTGATGAGATGAGAGAGTGAGGGAGCCGATTAGGTCAGATCAGAGATACATATATATATATAACAAAAAAAATCAACGATCCACAGAGAGAGAGAGAGATAGAGATTGAGAGAGAGAGAGAGAGTTTACCTGTGAGTAGATCGGCTGTGCGATAATGATCGGTGCGATGAGATGAACAACGAGAGAGTCGGTGCAGAAACGAGGGAGTAAGAGAGACAGTGATGTTGAGATTAGGGATTTTGGTTTTGGGCCCGGGGGAGGGGGGAATGGCAAAAAAAAAAAAAAAAGCGGGAATGAAAAAAAAAAAAAAGAGAGGGAGACGGGGGTGGATTAAAAAAAAATTAAATTTTTTTTTTTATTTTGGAGGTCACAAATAAAATTTAAACAATAAAATAATATCGTTTAAATTTTTTTTTTTTTTTGTGACGCGGATTGTTGTCGTTAAAAAAATTTATTTTTTGTTAAAATAAATTTTTTTGTAGTTAATGAAAAAAAATTTCATTTTTTTTAGTTACTAAGATTGAAAATTTATTTGTTTCATTTTTATTTTAATTAAAAAAATATTATTATTATTTTTTATTTGGTAGAAGTAGGGGTAATATTTTAATGAAAAATATTTTCCATTAAAATAAAAGTTTATTTTCTGTGGTAAATGAAAAATATTTTTCTACGGCCTATTTTTTTTTATTAGTAAAAATCATGAACTATTTTTTTTGTGGTAGAGGAAAGGAAGCGACATTAGTGGTGGAGGTGGTGGATAAGAGATGATGGTGGTAGTGGCGAAAAATATTAGTGGTGAAGTTATGGTAGTGGTAGTGTAGATGGAGTGGCACGGGTGAAGGAGAGGTAATGGTAGTAGTGGTAGTGGTGGTAGTGGAGTGGCGGCGATGGTAGTAGTAATGGTAGTTGTAGAGGTGAAGTGGCGACAGTGGAAGTAGTGGTGGTGGTGGAATGACGTTTGCAGTAGTAGTGAAGGTGGTAGAGGAGATGGGTGGGGAGAGAGAGAGAGAGATGAGTGAGAGACGGATAGAAGAGATAGAGAGAGAATAGAGCGAGAATGGAAAACAAAAACGGACGGGAATAAAAAATATTTTTTTTTGTCAAAAATGAAATTTAAATAACAAAATAATGTCGTTTAACCTTTTTTTTTTTTTTTTTTTTGCAACGGGAATTGCCGTTGTCAAAAAAAAATATTTTTTGTTAAAATATATATTTTTTTGTAGTTAATAATTTTTTTTTTTTTTTTTTTTTTGGTAAAGGATAGAGAGTGCCAGTAGTGGTGAAGGTGGTGGATAATAGATGATGGTGGTGGTGGTGGTAGCGGCGAAGGAGATTAGTGGTCAAGTTGTGGTAGTGGTAGAGTAGATGAAGTGGCAAGGGTGAATGAGAGGTAATGGTAGTAGTAATGGCAGTAGTGGTGAAGGTGGTGGATAAGAGATGATGGCGGTGGTGGTCGTGGCGAAGGAGATTAGTGGTGAAGTTGTGGTAGTGGTAGAGTAGATGAAGTGGCAAGAGTGAAGGAGAGGTAATGGTAGTAATAGTGGCAATAGTGGTAGTGGTGGCAATGGTAGTAGCAATGGTAGTCGTAAAGGTGAAGTGGCGACAGTGGTAGTAATGGTGGTAATGGAATGGCGTTTGCAGTAGTGGTGAAGGTGGTAAAGGAGATGGGTGGTGAGAGAGAGAAAAATGAGTGAGAGACAGATAGAGGAAAGAAAGAGGGCGAGAGAGAGAGAGAGAGAGAGAGACAAAGACAGAGTGATGAGCGAGAGAGAGAGACAAAGTGGTCGCTAAAAGTGCATTTTCTTGTAGTGGATAAATAAATCGAGAGGGAGCTCAGTAAATAGAGAAGACAGAAGAGAGAGAGTGAGCAACGCGAACACAGTGGGAGAGAAAGAGAAGAGAGAGAGATGGACAAAAAGATAGAGAGTGAGAGACAGAAAAAAGACAGAGAGAGAAGAGAGATGAACGAGAGAGAGAGAGATAGAGAGAAGAGAGATGAGCGAGAGAGACATAGAGAGAAGAGAGATGAACAAGAGAGAGAGAGAGAGAAGAGAGATGAGAGATGAGCAAGAGAGACAGAGACAGAGAGAGATAGAGAGAAGAGAGATGAGCAAAAGAGACAGAGAGGGAAAAGAGATGAGAGAAGATATAGATGAGTGAGAGACACAGAGAGAGAGGGAGACAAATAGACAGAAAGAAAAGAGTGATGAGTGAGAGAGAGAAAGAGAAGAGAGAGAGGAAGATGAAAAAATAGGTGAAAAGATATAGACAAAGAGAGAGAGAGAGAAAAAAATAGTGAAAAGAGATAAACGAGAGAGAGACAGAGAGAGATGAGTGAGAGAGATAAAGAGAAGAGAGATAGAGAAGAGAGACAGAGAGAGAAGAGAGATGAGAGAGATAGATAGAAGAGAGATGGACGAGAGACACAGAGAGAAAGAGAGAGACAGACAGACAGACAGAGAGACATAGAAGAATGATGAGTGAGAGAGAGAGAGAGCAAGAAGAGAGACAGAGACAGAGAGATAGAAAGATGAAAAAATGGGTGAAAAAGTTCCGTGTCTAAAGCCTCATTTTCTAGTAGTGAGTCGTCTCTATTATTCATGGGTAGAATAGAGGCGCGGATTTGGGAATTGTATATTTTATATAAAAATCAAATTGAAATATTTTATACAATCACACCTATTTAGGGATTGTGATTAAAAAGTAGTAATGTATATATAATCACACTTTAATTAAAATGTGTGATTAAAAAATATATATATAATCACACTTATTTAAAAAGTGTGATTAAAAAGTAGTAGCGTATATATAATCACACTTTAATTAGAAGGTGTGATTAAAAAATATATAAATAATCACAGTTTAATTAGAATGTGTGGTTAAAAAATATCTATATAATCACACCTATTTAAAAAGTGTGATTAAAAAGTAGTAGTGTATATATAATCACACTTTAATTAAAAGGTGTGATTAAAAAATATATAAATAATCACACTTTAATTAGAATGTATGGTTAAAAAATATCTATATAATCACACCTATTTAAAAAGTGTGATTAAAAAGTAGTAGTGTATATATAATCACACTTTAATTAGAAGGTGTGATTAAAAAATATATAAATAATCACACTTTAATTAGAATGTGTGGTTAAAAAATATCTATATAATCACACCTATTTAAAAAGTGTGATTAAAAAGTAGTAGTATATATATAATCACACTTTAATTAGAAGGTGTGATTAAAAAATATATAAATAATCACACTTTAATTAGAATGTGTGATTAAAAAATATATATATAATCACACTTGTTTAAAAAGTGTGATTAAAAAGTAGTAGTGTATATATAATCACACTTTAATTAGAAGGTGTGATTAAAAATATATATATATAATCACACTTAATTGAAAAGTGACATAAAAAATAAATATTATCACACTCAATCAAATTAAGTGTGATTAAAATGTCAATCTAATTTTTTTTTATCACACTTCCAATAAAAGTGAGATCTTTTTTTTTTGTCAAAATGTGATCTTTAACTATTTTTGTAAAAAATTGATAGAATGGAACTAATTGTTCAAGGGATTGAAATTTTGATTTTTGATCTATTTTTTTAAAATGTGTAATTTGTTTCTATTTCAAAAAAAAAATTTATTTTAATAAATATTTAACTACCCAAAATATTATGTTTAAATAATTTTATATTTTAAATTATTTATATTTTAGAAGATAAGTGATTGATACTATATGTTTTATAATAAAAAATAGGCATTTATAGAACAATTTTTATTTTTTTTTATTCATTTATTTTCACTGTGAAATTTTACAAGTTTTTATAAAACTTCTTAAAATTTCATGTTAATCATTTCTCTACACCAAATTGACGAAATCAAACTATAGCATGTTGTCTGTTTTGGTTCCTCCACCAACAAAACTGGAAGATTTGATTTAGTGTCAAATTTTTTTAAAAAATTATTTTATCCCCAAGCTATGACTACTCAAAAATCAATTCAATCCACATTCTTTTAATAAGATCAATTTTATATTTAAACTATTCATATTGTTATCAAATTTATCTCCGCCTTTAATTGCGGTCTATAATCAAATAAAAGTTGTTGACCGAGCATCAATATTTCATTTAAAATTACATTTTATCTCTCAAACGATCTCCAAAATATCAATTAAACCCTTGAATATATATAAAAAAAATTAATATTATTAAAAAAAATAGTTCTTTAATGATAGTTTAAGAGGTAAAATAAAATTTTAAATTTTTTTAATGATCATAAAGTAAACCACTTGTAGTTCAAAGTTTAGATTTCAGGTAGATTTAATTCAAATATTAAAGTGATCTTGAAAAGCCAAAATGTAATATATTTTGTGAATGAGTAGTGCTACTTTACTCCAAAAGTTAAATCCACTTTTTAAATTTAATAATGTAATAGTCTATTAGAATATCTAAGACAACTCTCTCTCTCTCTCTCTCTCTACCCTTCTCTCTCTCACTCACTCACTCACTCACTCATATTTTCTCTAATCATCAATTAATCATCTATTTCACACATCACTAGGCTTAAATAATAGACTTTTATATCATTTTGATAAATTTCTTTCTCAAGATTCATGTAATTTTTCAATAGATTTAGAACTTCTTTTTTTTTTTTGGTTAAGGCTATCTGCCCACCCGGTGTCCGACCCTTCGGGCCGACTAATCCGGATTCGGGGATGCAGTTTTGGATGGTTAGACTCAAGCCCCCTCCCAATTGGCGATGCGGGGAATCGAACCGTAGTCCTTCCTACCAAGTCAAGCTCCAATCGCCACTTGACCACCAACCAATTGGTAATAGATTTAGAACTTCTAAGTTAGATCAAGATGGTGTTAAGGACAATTCACTTATACTGATATTATACCATCTATTTTAAGAATTCATTATTAGACTCAAGAAAAATTCTATAATACACATTTCATTTGAAGTGTGTATCATATATTCATTTAGTTGTGATTTTTATATAATTTTTAGTTATGATATATTGTGGTGTTAGTTATGACATGTTGATTATGACATTATTTTAATTATAATAATAAAAAAACTTCTAGTTATACCTTAAGTATTGTTTTGTTATCTCTTCTTTTTTTTCTTTTCTTTTTTTTTTTTCCTTTCTAATAAGACGTCTATAAGATTAAGGGGTTGTTTGGAGTGTCCTAAATAAGTGCACTTTTTGGACTAAAAAGTAGAGGGAAAAAAAGATGGTTGTTTGGGATAACTTTTTATTTTTTAACAAAAAAATGTATATTAAAATATTGTATGAAATAACAAAATTTTTTACCCCTACATATATAAATATGTATCGACAGTGATGGTACATGAAGACAGTACGGTGGCAGCAAGAGATATAAGAAAAACTTGCCTACGGTGCTGTTTACACAGGACGGTGCTGTTCGGCCCGTGGGGGCCCACCACAGGTCCCGTTTTGATAATCAGAATCATTTAATGTGTAGAACTCATCGAATACTTTATGCTTGTACAAATCACGTTGATCGGATATCGATAGTTATCTGATCGGATTAGCTTTTTTGTCAACTGTTACTTTGTGCACCATCTATTTTTTATCTAAAACTGATTTAATCATATAGTTATCGATATCCGATTAATGTGATTTTTTTATAGGTAAATAGTACTCAAAGAGTTCTACACATTGACAGTTCAAATTATCAAAAAAGGACCTGTAATGGGCCCCTACGGGCCGAACAACACCTTTTTGTGTAATTTTTTACAGCACCCTCTTTTCAAACTCACCATTACTTCAGACCACTATGTCACGTTCAGCCATGATGTTGGCTGGTACTTTTTGGGAATTTATATATATATATATATTGTTGAATATTGATCACTTTTTGACTTTTATAATAACTTTTTGACTTTTTCAAACACCTCAAACCAGTCCTAAATTATGACATTTGTAGTAATCAAACCTACAAATGTCATAACTTACATATAGTACATACATTTTAAGGGTATATACCATAATATCTCTCTAAAATCTAAATATAATTTGTCTTTGGTTTAGCATGTTTGAAAAAAGTCAAAAAATCACTATCCTATTTAAGTCACATCATCTTATTTAAGTCACATCACTTCTTTAACACATCAACCCAAACCCAACCCATAGTTCATAAAATTAAAAAATACATTTATTTAGATCATCTCAAACAACCCAAGTTTTTTTAAAAAATGAATATAATTCATCTTAATTTTTAACTTGTCAAAGTGTCAAAACCAAGTGAAATGGCACATCATATATCTTTTCGAAGGTGCAAATCACTTTTTTTTGGTTATTTCTATTTTTTTTAAAATAAAGTTATTTATTTTTCATATTATTTTTAGTGAATTTTTTCAATATTTTATGTAAATTTTTTATTTTTTAGATATACTAAATTTATATACACTTAAAAAGTATAACAATTGTGATTTTTTTTAAATATAAAAAATAAAAAAATTCAATAAATTTTCCTATTTTGTTGTATTCAATAATTTTTTTTTTTAAAACTATATCAAGATTTAAGTAGATCTAAAAAGTAAATAAAAATATTGGTTAAAATATTTTTAAAAATCACTAAAAATATAAAAATAAAAATTCAAAATTCAAAATTAAAAATTAAAAAATTATTTTTCAAACTCCAAACCAAACCGATAACATTTTAGAAAAGTAAAAAAAAAAATTAAAAAGCAGTGATTGAGAGCTCTAGGTATAGAGCTGGTGTTTGGTGTGGATTATAGGTTGTGATTATAACTTATTTTAATTTGAGAATTTATACTAGACTGTTTGGTACAACTTCTGCTTATAGCTTTTTAGGCATAAATAGCTTAAATAAGCTGAGAAAAACTGATTATTTAGAAGTTGGGGAAAGAGTGCTTGTGATTTCTACTTTCTAATTATCAACTTTTAGTTTACAATAAGCTGTACCAAACACCTCCTAAATGGAGCTCTATACATGTGGCAAGGTAAAAAAAAATAAAAGTAAAAAAACAAACATGAACATCACATCACAATGGGACCCGCCCTAATAAGAGCTCACGAAACCTAATTTCTAGAACTCTCAATCATTTTTGAAAATTAAGGGCTTGTTTAGTTTGATTTTGGGAGAGTTGTTTTTGAAATTTTTTTCCAAAATTTTGTTTGGTTTGTGGTTTTCTCAAAAAATTTCAAAAATCACTCTCTCTGTCTCTTACACATTAATCAATCATTTTTTCTCTCTTCTCTCTTATTTTCAATCATTTTTTCTCTCACACACATCTACTTAATTACAACAAAATATCAAATTATCCCAAACTCTTAAACTCCAAAATTACTTTCAAAATATATAACTAAACAAACTAAAAAAATTTCTAAATTCTCTTTTCAAATTTTTTTTTTAAAGGAAAATGTTTTTTCCCTCGAAATTTTCCCCTCCCCAGAATAGCACGAAATGTAGAAGAGAGAGAGAGAGAGAGAGAGAGAGAGAGAAGAGAGGGGAAGAGGAGGATCGTCGCCCGCCGTCGTAGCTCGTCGCCTCGTCGCAGCTCGATGTCGCAAATCGTTGCACCCCTGCTGTCGCCTCCGCCTCTGCCTCGCAGCCCCTGCCCCCCGCCCCCGCCCTCGCCTTCCCCTCCAGCCCGATTTGTTGGGCCCCCTCCAGTCCTCCTCCTTTCTCCTCCTTCTTCCTCCTCCTTCCTCCTCCTTCTTCTTCTTCCTTCTTCTGATTTTCTTCTTCTGAAAAAAAAAAAATATTTCAAAAACGACGTCGTTTTTTGAATTAGGGAGATTCGGGGGCCTCAAATTTGAGCTCCCTAGCACGGTTGTTTTTAAAAATCACTCTTCTGTCCGTGCAAGTGGTTGAGAATTAAATGTTCTGTCTGTGCAAGTGCAGTGGACTATAGAAACTGTATAGTTGGAAGAAGTCTTGCCATGACTTTTATAACGTTTTGGGTCACATGTCATTTTCTCTTTTAATTTGATGATATAAGGGTAGTCTAGACTAGGTTGAAGTAGGGTCGAATGAAAAATTGATGAAAAAAAAAAAATTCGTTCAAGGTGAGTGGAATTTTTATTTTTTGTTTTTTTTTTTAGAACGTGTAGTTTGTTTCAATTTTGAAATTGTTTATATTGATAAAAGTTGAACTAACTAAAATCTTAGATTAAAAAGCTTGTATATTTTAATTTTTTTTAAGGCATTATAAGATAAGTAACTAATACTACTCATTTGACATTTATAGAATAATTTTTACTTTTATTTATTTATTTTTAATGTGAAATTTTATAAATTTTTTTTTTTTTAAATTTCATGTTAATCATTCATCTACACCAACTGGACAAAATCAAATCATAGCATGTTCGCTGTTTGTTTGGGAACCTCAACCACCAAAAGTGAAAATTTTGATTTGGTATTAAATTTTTTAGAATTTTTTACAATTTTTTTTTACCTCTCAAATTGTCATTCATAAATCAATTTATTTATTCATAAATCTCTTTTCATCTACTTATATTTCACTTAATTCAAATTATTTTCTTATATTCCAATAAGTTTTATAGATGACATAGTTACCAAAATACCCTAATAATAATAAGGTGAAGCGCATATTAATATTCATATTAATTAATGGTGTTTTAGGTATTGTCTCCTTCCACCAATAAAATTTCAACTCTCAATAATGTTCTTCCTTTCTATCTTTCTTGAATTTTCTTCCATCATCATTGTCATCATTGCCATAGTAAAACATACAGAACCACATGAATGCAATGAGCGAAATTTGATTTCCCATACCTAAAATTCAAACATTCTCAAGTTCCAAAGTAAAGGGGGAAAAGATAGATATTTTGTGAGAAGATGTGAGTTTCTCATGATTCAAGTAAAACGAGAGTGTCAATTAGTTGGGTTTTTCAAACTTTCTTTCCAAAAGAAGTGTAAATTAATTTTGAAGAAAGAACAAAGCCAGCTTTCATTTTGGACAAATTCAGAGCCAATTTTATGACTAATTCATTTGGTTGATGGGATATGTTGTTGAATTGCTTGGAAAGAAAGCATTTTGTTAATATGTTAGTCTGCAGAATGTGCATTTTTTATCCCTCACCTTGAACTTAACTTTTTTTTGATCTATACCTTGAACTTGACTTAGAAAACAAAAGGAGAGACATGCACTTGCCATGTTTTTTCGCCTTTGCTTTTTCATAACCTACTGATCAGTAACAGAAAAAGAAAAAAACCGAATCTGTATTGCACTAATTTTCTTTCCTTCACGTTTTTCATCGATTCAGCACTTTTGAACAATGGCCAGCCTGTTGAGCATTAAGTCGGTGTTTGGAAAGTTACTATTTTAGTAGGCTATTGTAGTTTTTAATTATTTTAGTAGATTGAAATTTTTGTGTTTGGAAAGATGATTGGATTTTTTTTTAGTTGGATGTAATGTTTGTAAGAGAAAAAGTGAAATGATTATGCGTTTGATTTGATATTTTGTCTTATTGACTATTTTAGCTTATTTTGTCTTTTTGTGAATTTTAACCTAAAAAGGGCTAAAATTTCACTTCTCAAAGTAGATTTGAACCGTGGACTCACTATAGGTCTCATGTCAATAATTCGAATCGTTCATATTTTAAATCACAATGTTTCGATTATTTATGAAAAATCTGATAACCGTAACCATATTAGTTTATTATATTATTTTTGAAAATTGGACCATCTTTTTTTTAAAAATGATCTACACATTGTGATCTAAAAAATAAACGATTTTAATAATCAAAACGATGAGTCGACAGAGCACGGCTAGTCCCCAATATGAGCCCTTTATAATATTACTAATGTGTTTATTACTATTTGGATAAATTAAATCTTTAAAGTATTAAATTCGAATCAATTAGCCTTGAAGACAATATAAAAATAAAACATAGTCCAAAAGTTATATAAAATTGTTATAAAGCCCAAATTTGAATTTATTGTTAACTTAAGGGTAAATTACACTTTGCACCACTACACTTTGCATCAAATCTTACTTTGACCTCTTACACATGAAATTATGACAGTCAACCTCCTGCACTTCTGGTCAAATCCCACTTTGATCCATGTATATGAAATTGTGACAGTCAACCTCATGTGTCAATGTGCTATTTCTGTTACTCAATTGTTTAAATCTTTAACAAAATCTACTCATGTGATTAGAATATGACTACGACATGAGGGTACGAAAGGAAAATCATCTATATTTTCCACCAATACACACCTTATCTCAAAATTTACATGACAATATGACTTTAATAGGTTAAAACAAAACGTAAATTGTGAATAATTAAAAAGATGAACTAGGATTTTGCATAAATTACAATCACAAAACTCGATTTTTCACAGTAACACAAACTTTTGTGTATTCATCTTTCTTTCTCTTTGATTTGTTTGTCGCATTTTTTTAATTTCAAAAGCTCTACTTTCTTGCATTTTCGTCTTGATTTTTACCAAACGGACATATGTATTGTATTATATAACTCTCATGTGCTTATCATGTAGGACAAAGTGTATTGGTGAGAATCATTTTTCCTCTCTTATCATCATTCCTAGTCACATTTTTGTTATATGACTGGATTTTGTTAAAGATTTAAAAATGAAGTAAGATAGACACTTGTGTAGAGACTAAAGTGGGATTTGAGTAAAAGTGGAAGGGGTTGATTGTCACGATTTCATGTATAGGAACCAAAGTGGGGTTTGATCAAAAGTGCAGGAGGTTGACTGTCATGATTTCATGTGCAGGGGTTAAAGTGAGATTTGGTGCAAAGTGCAGAGGTGCAAAGTGTAATTTACCATTAACTTAATTATCCTCTGAGTGTGTGTTTTAGAATTGATATCAGAGTTTGGTTTTTAGTTTTGCCAATATTAATATATGAGCATTAGATACAATGAAGATGTCAAATAAGATAATTTAAATAATAGTATTGCATCACAATAATTATCGAACAAAATAATATTATAATCATATTATTAAAAGACCTTAAGGAAAATCAATTAAAAATTATACATGAGTTCAACATCTATTATTAGATAAAGGTAAATAATTAGTTCTTGTAGAAAATAATATAGATAATTATCCTTATCCTTATCATTATGATTATCCTTACATGGAGCTCTTCAACGGAATCTTTTGAATTAATACCATAGAAGAAAAAAAAAAAAAAAGATCTATGTAATTATAATCTAGACAAATTATAAACAATGGAAAAATAAGAAAAAAAAGATAAGAGACAATGAAATGAAATATAAAATAATATTAGAAATAACAGAAAAAGCAAATAAAATGAATAATTACGTATTAGATGAAATAAATAATAGTATAATGAAAATAGAAGAAGACCTATATAAACAATTAGAATTAATCCGTGTGAGGGAAATGTACTAATTATAAAAGCACGCGTGGAGGATAATTAAATTAATAATAAATTAAAATCTAGACTTGATCATAGTTTTATATAATCTTTAGGCTAATATTTATTTTTATATTATTTTTAGAATTAAATTGATTCAAATTTAATAGTTTAAAATTTTAATTGAAAAAATTAAAACTTTAAAAACTTAAATAAAAAAATGTTAAAATTTAAGAATATTTTGAAAAGATGATTAAAAGCTGATTTTTTGACTTTTTTAACTTTTAAATTTTTTTATGTGAAAGAAGAAGTGGATTAAAAATGGGGGGTTTTTTTTTAGGGTCCCTGGTATTAAGACTTTATAGTATAAAGAACATCTAATATTTTCATAATGTTTAAGGTCCCTCAATTTGATCCAGAGAAATTCTGGTCTAGAGAAATTTCAACCTAGAGAAATTTCCATCTAGAAAAAATTCAAACCAAAGAAATTTCCATCCAGAGAAATTTTTGTTCAATTTTTTTTGATTTTATATGTTTTGAAATTTCTCTAGGGTTGAATTTTCTCTATTTTTCTCACAAATAACTCTGTGAGTTGCTGCTTTGCTTGCCTTCACTCTTGGTGTCAAGCAAATTATGGGAATTTCTCTGGCCTTTTTAAGAGAAATTCTCTCCAGAGAAATTATTTCTCTAGATGAGAATTTCTCTAGAGAGAATGAGAGATGAAATCGAACAACATCAATATTGCTCTGATTCTCAACAAGAGGGTTTCAAAATTTGATTTCACAAACACTGGGTTTTATACAAATTAAGCATTCCAAGTTCCAGCTCGAAACCAAAGAATTTCTCTGGACCAACCCAAAGAAAATTCAGTTAAAAAACCAGAGAATTTCTCTGGTTTCAACCCAGAGAAAATTCAGTTCAGGTGATCGTGATTTACCATTTCTTTCTGATAATGGATCATTTGAATAAGCTTTTCGGTAGGAAATTATATGGACCTGATCACTTGTGATATATATGTTGTTTGTGTTGCAATCAGGATGCCACAAGAGGTGATCCTCAGTACCAACATCATAGAGGAGAATATCCAGCAACACCAACAAAAACATCTGTACCATCGGAAGCTATGGACAAACAACTCTCTCTCCCTCTGCACCGAGCCAGCACCACTACGAAGCATCGACCAACACCAACCTCAGCACCACGCACAACCATGGCAGCAAGCTTCAGTACAATAAAATCGCAATTCATTCCATAGACACAAATCATCTAAATACCTTGGCAGCTCCAATACTGCTAGGGATAATGTTGAAAGAGAGGCATCTCTTCCACCTCTCTAGTCCTTCATTGATGGACCATCAACAGTCTTTTGTGTTGCTGAAAGGCATGAAATAATAAGATAAAAAAGTTCACTTTATCTAAAGAAAAAAGGACAATGAGTAGTATTCTCACCAGTAATTGAATGCACTGTGGTCATGAGGCCTTCTACAATGCCAAATTTGTCATTAATAACCTGTAGCGATTTATATGCAAGAAACATAAGATAGGCATTCCAGTCTTTTGTTATGATATAAACTGAAACCAAGTACAAAAGCAACCTTTGCCAATGGAGCAAGACAGTTGGTAGTGCAACTAGCGTTGGAAACAATATCAATATCTGATTTCTTTTCCTTTTCATTGACACCCATAACAAACATTGGAGCATCCTTACTCGGAGCAGAAATGACAACCTTCTTTGCACCACCCTGGTAATCAGACAAAAAACGGGGCAATACTGATTAACATCAACAAACCAACAAAATAAATAAATAAAATTTTAAAAATGACCCTCGACATTGTCCAACTGAGCATAATATGCAAAGAACATTCAGATTTATATGCGAGAGATTGCACCAGAACAAGTATTATGTGAAGGAATTACAAGATTAGATTATGAATATAATAATCTAATAATAACTAAGGTCTACGTAGCCAAATATGAAAACAAATTCAACTCTCTCTCTCTCTCTCTGTAGTGTCGGATTTGAAAAATATATACATATGCATGGACAGCTTCTTCGAATTGGAACCAGAGTCTGCTGAATACTTTAGAAATCAAATGGGGAGGAAAGCATGGATTATTGGTCCCGTCTCGCTGTGTAATAGAAATGTTGAGGATAAGACTGAGAGAGGCCATAAATCCTTCATTGATGAACACAGCTGCTTCAATTGGCTCAATTTGAAGAAACCCAATTCTGTTCTGTATGTGAGTTTCGGGAGCTTAGTTTGCATAAACCCCACACAACTCCTCGAGCTCGCACACGGACTCGAGGCTTCCGATTGCGCCTTCATATGGGCTGTAGGAAAACTCCAAGAATCCGCCAGAGACGATGAGCCCTGGTCCAATGACCCTCGTCTCGAGTTTCTTCTCTGACAGCTACTCCGATTCCGACCGCCCTTCCTTCTCTCAGCTCCTGGCCGGAGCCACGGCTTCCCCTGTTGCTGCCGATGGTGGAATCCCAACTCTGCCCAGCTTTTTAGCCAGTAGTTCGTCGAACGAAGTGGCTTAAGAAGAGAAACAACATTCAACGGGGCTGAATTTCTCTGTGATAGATGGGAGGGACCTTAGACATCAAAAAATAATATTATGAATGTCTTTCATTACTATAAATAAGAAAGGGACTTTAAACTAATTTTCCCATTAAAAATTAGAAAGTAACTTTTAACTCACTTCAAAATAGGCTTGAATGACTATTATTATAATTTATCCTTCATATGTTTCTTGTACATGTACTACTTGTCAACAAAAATGTGAGCGCGTCTTTTTGGCCAAACATGGAACAACATTTCAAATGCACTTAAATGCTTGCCCATCGTGCACGTTACGCCTCCCCTGTCTTCTTCTGCCTTGTCTGATTTTAATTTGCTTCCGCAAAAGAAAATCAAAATTTGGTTTGGGATCAGTTTATAGTTTTTTAATTTTTTATAAGAGGATGTGAAATTTATTTTTTTTAGTTTTTTATAAAAAAGATGTAAAAAAAAAAATAAAGAGAGTGATGTGATAATTTATAATTATTTTTTTGATTTTTTTAACTAAAATATGTACTCCCTCTGTCTCAAAATAATGGTCATTTTTTGAGAATTCAACTTTTTTTTGATAGTATAATTATTATATTTAAAAAAAGTTGATTTTCTAAAATTACCCTTTTGATAGTATATTTTTTGAAAATATCAATTTCATAATTGTACTTTTTATATTGTTTATTAATTTAAAAGAAGAGTAAAATAGGAAATTTATATTATTTTTATACTTAATTTTTGAAAAGGGAATAATATTTTGAAAAAAATGAAATAAGAGAGTAATCTTTTGAGACGGAGGGAGTAATTAACAAAGCTTAATGATCAAGAAGAAGAAACATAGCTCTAATGGATAGACCACCACCACCAATGGATCTATCTTGCACTATTTGTTATCATCTTGCTGCTGTTATCATCTTTTTCATAGCCTTTGTACCCTTCTTCAACAATGCCCAATTTGCACCTCCAATGGCTAACTTATCTACTTCTTGGATCAACAACCACTCAATTAAGACTTACAATAGTCACAGTTTAATTCTGATGAGTCCAGTCCTCGAAGCATCATCCACTATTGGCTCACATTTTTTCTGTGGCTTCTATTGCCGTTCTACTCAGTCATCATGCCTCTTTGGTGTTGTACTCTTCGATAGTATATACAATCAATCTATCGACAACATTTCCAAAATAAGCGCCCTGGAACTGGTTTGGTCAGCTAATCGAGAGCGTCCTGTTCAAATTAACGCCACTTTACAACTCACTGGAGATGGAGATTTTATATTGCATGACTCCGATGGCACTTTCGTATGGTCTACCAACACCTCAGGAAAGTCCGTTTCTAGTTTGAATTTCACTGAATTGGGAAACCTGGTCCTCCTTGACAGAAACAATTCCAAGGTTTGGCAGTCATTTGATCACCCAACTGACTCCTTTCTTGTTGGCCAGACTTTGTTTCCTGGCTAGAAGCTCACCTCCACCACATCCCCATTGAATTGGGATCCGGGTTCATTTTCTCTTATGATTCAAGATTACATTCTGTCGGGTTATGCAGGATCCAATCTACCCTTGGTCTATTTGAAAATCTATTCAGATGTGAATTATGTCAAATTCGAGAATCAAAGCTTTTTTGGGAAAAAAATCCCATCGTTAGCTCAGTTCATAAGGTTGGATCCTGATGGGCATTTGAGGGCTTATGGGTGGCCAGGATCGGATCAGAATCAGGTGGTGGATCTACTGACATATGATGTTGCGAACGGTGAGTGCGGTATCCCATGCCATGTGGCAATTACGGCATCTGTTCTCCAAATGGACAGTGCAGTTGTCCTGAGGATACCACTGGCAGCAGCAACACTTTCAGGCAAACAATTAATAGGCAACCCTACCGTGGATGTTCCCTTGTTACACCCATTTCTTGTCACCATTCTCAATATCACAGCCTTTTGGAGCTTAAGAATACTAATTACTTGTACATTAACCAGTACACATACACAAACATATCCACATCCGCAAACTTCTACTTGGATGAAAAAATAGCATTAAAGGATTGCAAGACGAGGTGCTTGACAAACTGTTCATGCAAAGCAGCTTTGTTTTTCAATAAGTCGGCTGATAATGATTCAAGGAAAGGTTGCTTATTATTGTCTGAAGTCTTTTCTCTTAAAAATAATGACAGAGGGGATGATGACGTTACTATGTTTCTTAAAGTACAGAAATCTCCTAGGAAATCAAGGCAAGTCATAATCATACTTGGATCCAGTCTCGGTGCTTTCTTTGGTGTATTTTTTGTAGTTGCCTTTTGCTTTTTCCTTTTTAGAAATAAAGGAGAATCCGAGGAACTTGATGAGTTCTATATTGATCAACTACCAGGGATGCCTACCAGATTCTCTTACGAAGAATTGAGAGTCATGACAACCAATTTCGATAATAAGCTTGGCGAAGGAGGATTTGGGTCAGCGTTTCAAGGGACACTAAGTGATGGCACCAACGTAGCAGTGAAGCGTCTCAATGGTTTTGGTCAGGTTAAGAAGTCATTCTTAGCTGAAGTTGAGACAATAGGCAGCACTCACCATGTCAATTTGGTGAGATTAATTGGATTTTGAGCTGAAAAATCATATCGTCTTCTAGTTTATGAGTACATGTCCAATGGATCCTTGGATACATGGATCTTCCAAAGGCACCAAGGGCTAACACTTGGGTGGCAGTCCAGAAAAAAGATCATCATGGATATAGCCAAGGGGCTAACCTATCTCCATGAGGAATGCAGGCAGAAAATATTTCACTTGGATATCAAACCCCAAAACATTCTCTTAGATGAATGTTTCAATGCTAAAATTTTTGATTTTGGATTGTCAAAACTAATTGATAAGGATCAAAGCCAAGTTGTAACAGTGATGAGGGGAACACCAGGCTATTTGGCTCCCGAATGGTTGAGCTCAATTATCACTGAGAAAGTAGATGTCTATAGCTTTGGTGTTGTGGTCTTGGAAATGTTGTGTGGGCGAAAAAATTTGGATCGATCTCAGCTTGAAGAAGATATGCATTTACTAGGTCTGTTTAAGAGGAAAGCAGAAGAGGAATGACTTCTAGATATTGTTGATAAATACAATGATGACATGCAGACAAATAGAGCAGAAGTAGTGGAAATGATGAAGGTTGCTATGTGGTGTCTACAAAGTGATTTTTCGAGGAGGCCTTCCATGTCAGTGGTGGTTAAGGTCTTGGAAGGTTCAGTTGAAGTTGAAAACAATTTGGATTATAGCTTCACAACTCCTGTGGTACCAAGAGCAATTACAGTTTTTGGTCACCAAGTGAATGGCATTGGCGCTGCTACTCCATTATTTGCATTAGCTTTATCAAGACCGAGGTAAAGAAAGTAGAATCAAACAAGCAAATTACGGCTGATTGTATGAAAGTTTTGTATTCCTTTTCTTATGTAGTGAATTATAATCCAAGATTTTTATTTGTGCAAATCACACTCCATGATACCAAGATTAATGGTGTTTTAGGTAGGGTCGATAAAATTTCAACACTCTCAATAATATTTGCCCTTTTTATTTCTTCAAGTTCTCCCATCATCATTTCCATAGTACATACAAAAACCACATGAATGTAGTGAGTTAGATTTCCCATAGTTTTAATTTAAACATTCTCAAGTTCTGTTGTGAAGGGGAAGAAGACAGATATTTTGTGAGAGTATGTGAGTTTTCTCATGATTCAAGTAAAACAAGGGAACATCAAATTAGTGTACGATTCAAAGCTTCTTCTCCATAAGATGTGTCAATGAATAGTAAATTAGGTTTGAAGAAGTAACAAAGCTGGCTTATATTTTTGACAAATTTAGAGCCAGTTTATAACTAATTAATTTGGTTAAAGTGTTATGTTCTTGAATTATTGGGAAGGAAAACATTTTGTACATCAGTTAGTCTGCATAATGTGCAATTTGTTTTTACTTCACTTTGGGCTTTACAGGGAAAACAAAAAGAATGTGACATTATGAACAAGAAACAACAATACAAGCAAGCTATATTAAGCAAATAAATGATGAGCATCATAATCTTGGATGTTCTGAAATTACTCCCTTGTCTTGCAAAGCTTCAAAATATCACAATCTCATAAAGTTAAAGAATTTTACCTACTTCATTGTCAAGGCGGACAATTCAAATACTATGAATACAGACATGAAGCGTGCTGTTGGAAGCTAAGCCTGTTTAAGTAGTTGCTGCTGCAGAGCTGCTCTGTTTTGTTCAAGTGAAGTATCCAATAAAAATTCAAGTGGAAAATGCTCTATATATACTAACAGAGATTATCTCAATAAAGGTCAATATAAAGTGCAGGTCAAGTCAATAATCAGATTTGTAATCAAACTGGTATCCAGCCGAGCGTTTTTCCGGTCTCTTTATTATAATTTCCATGTGTTTTCCTTTTCAAGTTAGAAAAGAGGAACTGATGAAATCGTGGAGGATTATTAGAATAAAGAAGTGCTGGCAATGCTCATGAGATTCTCTTACTGTGAGCTCAAAGTCACTGACTGATATAGCTTCAAAAGGAAACTTTGGCAAAGATGATATCGGTCTTTGAAGGAGCCCTCTTCTAAGCAATGGTAAAACCAAAGTTGCAGTGAAGTATCTTGTTGGCTTAGGCCATGTCAATAAGTCTTTTTCTTGGCTGAACAAGTCAAGATAATAGACAGCACTCACCATCTGAACTTGGTGAGATTGGTGGAATATTGTGTCGAGAAATCACAGACTTTTAGTTTATGAATGGGACTATTTGGTGCAACTTATGGAGCTGTTTATAACTCTTTTTTATATTGAAAGTTTGTGTAAGAGTATTTGGTGCACCTTCTACTTATAGCTTATAAGATACAAATAACTATTTCAACAAAAAAAAAAAAAAAAAACTCATTATTGAAATGCAAGGGGAAGGTGTCATGGTATTGGAAATCCTTTGTGGATGGAAACATTTAGACGATGTACTTGTTATCAATTCCACCAGTATCAAGAACACTAGAAGCTGTTGGCCACTGCTCTCTGCTACTCTATCCATTGCTGTCATCTGTGCTTTGTTACAAGATGTTGGGGAAAATTTTATACAATAAACCATCAATATTACTATAAATATTTAAATCAAAAGTAAAGTAAATAAATTTTGGCTTGTCATTATGTGAGACATATAATTGCTTTTTCAAAGTTGTTACTACCTAACCACGCAAACGTATTAATAGATAATGGACAACTCCTAGATACAAATCAAATTACTATTAGTACTTATGACGTTTGCGCACATAGAAAAAGGTAAATAAACCGTTTATGATAAAAAATATATATGAAAATAATAAATAAAAAAACAAGAGAAGAAACCCAAAATTAACATGTTGAAAGTTAATGTCTTATATAGACATTGTAGTGTGTTTTTATTAGGGACACATCTTTTAGTTTTAAAAGAACAGATTTATTTGATTAAATTTGAAATTCTAAAATACTTTCGACACATGAAACTTAAAATTTTAGAAACAATTACATGAACTTTACCATTGAAATAAATTGATGATGATTAGTTTTGACTGATGCTTCTTTCCCCCCCCCCCCCCCCCCCAAAACAAAAGTAAATTACACTGATCTCTCTGAGAATTAGAGAAAATACAACACGTCTTATATTTTTAGCATATTATATGACTTCCCTTTTAGTTTGGTGATGAATGGTTAACAATGTATAATTAGTTTATTATTTTTAATCATTAATACACTCTTATTAATTTAATTCCCCTACTTTATTTTTAGTTGTGAGTTTAATGATTTAATTTTAATTTTTACAGAATAATTTGCAATTAGAATAAATGTTGGGATTAAATGGCAATTAAAGGAAAGGAAGCCCAAATCAAATTCATTCCCCAAACAGCATCATACGGCCAATCAACAAAACACAGTTACGTGGATGAAGAAACTTAATTGGATGAGTGATGCAATGTAATGTTGGGGCAAAATCTTATTGGTTGGATAATGCAAAGATGCATGAGGCAGAATTCTATTTGATGAATGAGTTCCAAAGGCAATTGGATGGCTGATGGTTGAAAGGTGCATCCAGAAATTCTATTGGCTGGATTATGCTAGAATCTATCCAAATTTACAGCCCCAGTGACCTCTATAAATACATGTCAATCTCATTGAAGAAGAGAATAATTTTTTTTGGAGTTCATTCATTTCAATACAGAGTGTTTTAGTTTAGTTTATGATGTTCTAATTTTCTTTGTTAAGGTTAGGGTTGAAACTCCAATGTTTTCTTTGTAAAAATTTTAGATTCAATTTATATAACTTGATTGAAACATAAACAAAAGGTATTTTCAATTGGAAGATAAAAATGATTATTCCACATTAATTCCAAAAAAATTAGTTACTATTACACCATAAAAATCTAGTTATTTGATTCGCAGGGAATATCAAGCTTTCACTGTGCTTTGAGTCTACAATAGAACAAGATGTTATACAGAATAAAAAGCTTTTCCTACATAAATAAATCAATCAACTAAAATAATCTGACATTGAAAACCATGATTGAATCATAAAATGTTTATAAAGAAAAAGGGACCGAAATAATGCAAATGATATAAAGATGTAATAATAAATAAAATAAAATTTGCATTTCATTGTAAAAGAGAAAACAACATCATTTTTTTTTTCTTCTATTTTTATGACTAACGTATTGTTGAGACGCACACACACAAAAAGAGTGTTATATGAACTAAAATTTTATACGTGTCCAATATAATTATGTCAAATTTATATTATTTTCAAATATCATGGGATCTATTTATTCGCAATTGATTAAAATAGTCAAAAAGTAAAAAAAAAAAAAAAACAAATATAAAAACTCAACCCATTATCTCTATTTTTGTACATGTCATTTTATTAAAAAATAAAAAATTATTAAAAAAAATCAATCCCCAAATAAATTTTGGGAAAATTATTGATAAATCCCATTTAGAAGTGTTTTAACACAAGAAATCCATGAAGGAATTTTTTAACTCATTTAGTCCTATGTATGTATAGTTTTATTCCATGAAATCCTTTTTCTTGATTTACACTATTTTCTTGGACACTTATGTCCTTATATTTAATTTTGATACCCTTATAAATATTTTTTGAACGGTTCGCAATTTTATGATGTGAACATTCATATTTTAAAATTCACATTGATAGGAATGTAAAATTGGCCCGTGGGCGGCCCGAAACCACCCACGAGCCAGGGCGGGCTCGGCCCGTTGACAATGTGAATATTCACATTGACATGTTAACATTCACATTAATAGGAGTGTAAAATTGGCTCGCGTTCCGTGGCGGCGCGAAACCTGCCCGCGGCCCAAGGGCGGCCCGGTGACAATGTGAATATTCACATTGACATAAGAGTATAAAATTGCCCCACGGCTCATGGCGTGGCCAAAAGCCCGCCCGCAGCCCGGGGCAGGCCGGGCCCGGCCCGGCCCCGACCCGTTGACAATGTGAATATTCACATTGACATGTTAACATTCACATTAATAGGAGTGTAAAACTAGTCCGCACCCTGTGGTTGCCCGAAACCCGCCCACAGCCCGTAGGCGGCCCGGGGCAGGCCCGGCCCGGCCTGTTAATAATGTGAATATTCACATTGACATGTTAACATTCACATTGATAGGAGTGTAAAATTAGCCCACGCCGCCCGAAACCCGCCCACGGCCCGTGGGCGACCCGGGGCGAGCCCGGCCCGGCCTATTGACAATGTGAATATTCACATTGACATGTTAACATTTACATTGATAAGAGTATAAAATTGGTCAGCGGCCCAAGGCGGGCCCAACCCGGCCCGGCCCGTTGACAATGTGAATATTCACATTGACATGTTAACATTCACATTGATAAGAGTGTAAAATTGGCCCGCAACTCGTGGGCGGCTCGAAGCCCGACCGCAGTCCAAGACGGGCTTGGCCCGACCTGTGACAATGTGAATATTCATATTGACATGTTAACATTAACATTGATAGGAGTATAAAATTTATCCGCTGCCCGAAGCTTGCCCGCGGCCCGGGGTAGGCCAGGCCCGGCCCGTTGACAATGTGAATATTCACATTGACATGTTAAAATGCACATTGATAGGAATGTAGAATTGGCCAGCGGCCCGTGGGTTGCCCAAAGCCAGCCCACGGCCCAGGGCAGGCTCGTTTTGGTCTGGGCACGAGTATGTCCAAGACCCTAGGTTAGGGCCTAGGTCATCACTTTGAAGCCCGGCCCGGCCCATCGGCTTGCTTAAGGCCCATTCAAGGCTCGATTCGAGGCCTAGCCCGCTTGAGGCGCAATGTATTTTTTTGTGAAAAATAATAAAATTTTGGTAGAAAAAATTAAAAAGAATTAAAAAAAAATGGCCAGGCCCGACCAAGCCCGACCGAAGCTTGAGGCTAGGCCCAGGCCCACCAGCCCGACCCGAGGCTCGATCTATCGGCCCACCCAAAGCCTGAATACCCTTGTGCCAGGGCTAGGGCCTGGGTCTAATTTTTTGGCCTGTGGGCCGGCCCGACCCACCCCGAGAAAGGCTCGTTTGGGCCCAGGCTCGAGCCTAATTCGAGACCCTAGGCTAGGGCCTGGGTCATCACTTTGAAGCCCGGCCCCGCCCATCGACCCGGTTAAGGCCCTTTCAAGGCTCAGTCCGAGGCCCGGCCCGCGCCGAGGCCTAGTGTCTTTTTTTGTGGAAAATAATAAAATTTTGGTAGAAAAAATTAAAAAGAATTAAAAAAAAATGGCCAGGCTCGCCCCGGGCCGTCCACGGGCCATAGGCGGGTTTCGGACAGCCACAAAACACAGACTAATTTTACACTCCTATCAATGTGAATGTTAACATGTCAATGTGAATATTCACATTGTCAACGGGCCGGGCCGGGCCAGCCCTGGGCCGCTGGCCAATTTTATACTCTTATCAATGTTAATATTAACATGTCAATGTGAATATTCACATTGCCAACAGGCCGGCCCGGGCCCGTCTGTGGGCGGGTTTCGGGCAGCCACGAGGCGCGGGCTAATTTTAAACTCCTATCAATGCGAATGTTAACATGTCAATGTGAATATTCACATTGTCAACGGGCCGAGCCGCGGGCGGGCCAGCCTCGGCCGTAGGCAGGCTTTTGGCCGCCCATGGGCCACGGTCCAATTTTATACTCTTATCAATGTGAATGTTAACATGTCAATGTGAATAGTCACATTGTCAACGAGCCGGACCGGGCCTGCCCCGAGCCGTCCATGGGCCGTGGGCGGGTTTCGCACTGCCACGGGACGCGGGCCAATTTTACACTCCTATTAATGTGAATGTTAACATGTCAATGTGAATATTCACATTGTCAATGGGCCGGGCCCACCCCGGCCCGACTCGAATTTTTTCGGGCACCCACGAGGATCGACATGGGTCGGGCCCCTACACATTGACGATATGAACATTCACATTGACGGTGTGAACATTCATGTTAGGGGTATTTTGGTAATTATGTCACCTATAGGACTTATTGAAACATAAGAAAATAATGTGAACTAAATGGAACATAAGTAGATGAAAAGGGTATTTTGGTCTTCTTATCTCAAATAGGACCTAATGGAATAGTAAAAAAGAATGTAGGTTGGATGGAATAAAACTCTTAGAAAGTGGCTTTATCAAAAAAGCTCCCATAAATTTTTATTAAAAAAATCAAATTTGAAAGAAAATTCACGTATAACACAGGTAGAAAATTAGTACAAGTAGCCAATAGGACCACCGAGCGTGGCGGTGGCATTGTGGAAAGGCGTTGGCCTTTTACACAAGTGAGTAGAGCTCGATTCTTGGGGCACAATTAAGGATCCATTTACACAACTGACTTTACCTCATGTACTGAGGATTGATGCATTCCCTACTTACTCTAGTGGTGAATTCCTTCATTTGAGTTAGATAAATCTAACCAAAATACGGGAGCCTCAGAATTGCAATATCTCTAAGAAACTCTCATTTTTCCTATTAAAAATAAATAAATAAATAAATAAAAGTAGCCAATAGGCATTATCATAGAAACTGCATAGTGGGAAAAAGTATTGCTGCCATGACTTGTTAATCGGCGGGTCAAACATTAAAGGGTAAATTACCCTTTGCACTATTGTACTTTGTATCAAATTTCACTTTAACTCTTACATATGAAATTATGACAGCCAACTCTTACATTTCTAGTCAAATTCCACTTTTGTCCCTACACATGAAATTGTGACAATCAACCCCTTGCACTTTTACTCAAACCCTACTTTGGTCCCTACACAAGTGTCAATGTCCCTTTTCTATTACTTCATTTTTAAATCTTTAACAAAATTCAGTCATGTGACAAAAATGTGACTATGAAATAAGAGTAAGAGAAGAAAATCATCTATGTTTCTACTAATACACTTTTTCTTACGTGATAAGTATTTGAGAGTTATATAATATATATATATATATATATTTGTATGGTAAAAATTGTGACCAAAAAAGAAGAAAGTAGAGTTTTTGAAATTAAAAAAATGCGACAAAGAAATCAAAGAGAAAGAAATATGAATAGACAGAAGACTGTGTTACCACAAAAAATAGGGTTTCGTGGTTTTAATTTATGTAAAATCCTAGTTCATTTTCCTAATTGTTCACAATTTTTATTTTATTTTAGTCTAATACAGTCATATTTTGATGTAAATTTTGGATAAAGTGTATATTGGTAAAAAATGTAGATAATTTTCCTTTCTTACGCTCATGTCATAGTTACATTCTTATCACATGACAAGATTCTATTAAATATTTAAATAATTGAGTAACAGAAAGGAAAATTGACACTTGTATAGAGATCAAAGTGAGATTTTACCAAAAGTATAGGAGGTTAACTGTCACAATTTCATGTGCAAAGATTAAAGTGGAATTTGACCAGAAATGCAGGGGGTTGATTGTCATGATTTCATGTGTAAGAGCCAAAGTGAGATTTGATACAAAGTATAGGAGTGCAAAGTGTAATTTACCCAACATTAAAAAAGAATTAATAAAATTTAAATAGATTAATTTGTGGTGTGCATTTGTGCATCATGCAAGGTGGACATATGACTACTTAGTCTGATTTTTGTGATGTTTCATTAATTTTTTTTTTTTATAGAAACTATACATCAGTGTAGTTTGTGAAAACAAATTCCAAATTAATGAAAAATTATATAAATATTAATAGTTAAAATTATAAACTTTCTTTTTTTATGTATAATTTGTTTCCTCTGACATCACTGTAGAGTAATAGTTCCAATTTTTTTAATCATTTAAAAAAGAAAAGAGTATAATTTTTAATTGGATGGTAGCCTATCAGATTTAACTTAAGACTGAAGTCTCGTTTGTCAACTATAGGTTGTGTTTGGTGGCGTTTTTGTAACGCCCCAAAATAACCTAACACAAATTAGGTACATTAACCAATATCCATTAAAGAATAATAGCAATTCTCCAATTTATATCATTAATCAATAAGGTTTGTACAAAAGTCCCACATGCGAATTATACATTCAATGATATAGAAATACATGAATCTATAGCATATAGAACATCAAATTCCAAAATAAATAAAATGCCCTTGAAGACTTACATATTTCAAGGCTTAAGCTCGGTTACACAAAAATGGTCTCTCGAACCCATACATGAATAACCCTTGGCTTGTAAAAATTTCAATCACAACAAAAGAGCCTTATACTCTCAAAACATACTTCCACGCCCTAGTTTTGCGGGTTCACCACATCTTTTCCTGCACCAAAGTCCCATAGGGGTGAGCATAAAGCCCAGTAGAGAAATCTTAACAAAGTATATACGTTTATGCAAGAATTCCCAATATGAAATGCACATGTCATGCTACGCCCCCAAAAAAAAAGAGTTCGTTTACATCTCTTTGAAAACCACCATGCACAATGATAACTTGAAATTCTCTACAATTCAGAAATTTGCTGTTTAATTCATTGGGGCGGTAAATACAACTCAGATAATCCCTGGGTTGGTATCTGCAAGTAGGCATAACTAGCACTACCAAAAACCTACTTTACCGGTTGCTAACTGGAAGGGAAGTGGTACCTCCTACGCGCGTGTTTTCGGTCTTTCATCCCGGACACTTAGGCCAACTTAATCAATTCCATCTACACCTCCTATCCGGATTTACTAACGTATTTATCCCAAGACATTACAATAGTTCTCATTTCTCAATAATTCTTTCTCAAAGCAAGTTTCAAATCCCAATTCAATAATTATAACAAGCTATATATTGAAATGTCAATGCCACAGTTATCCATGCAATGCAACAATTAACCATGCCATGTAGTGATTACCCATGAGACGTATCATCCAACCATTAACATAATTTCAGCGCAATTGTTCCATTTGCGATCACAATTTCCACTTTCTTTTTCCAATACATTTAACATGGATAATTCATGAACTTTTACCTCTATCCAAGTGTTGCGACATTTCCACATCTCATAAGGTCTCAACATTTTGTCATTTCAAGATTCATATACATATCTACATATACAATAGATTCCAAGGAAATTTACTAATTTTGCATATACTAAGAAATTTGACATTTTACATCTAATGTCATGAAATCTCCATTTGATCATTCATTTAACACAAGTAGAATCATAATTTCTCAACATCCAACAAACCCCCCAAATTTCTAGGTTTTTCACCCAAACAATGCATTTCTCTATTTCTTGGTAAAATCTCACCAAAAACATCATTTTTATGGCAATGAGCTTCAATTATTCAAGAAAATCTTTCAAAGAAACAAAAGATGGATTTCTTTTGCAAAACCATTAACTTCTTGAGCTAAAAACCAAAACCTTTTTATAATGTCTTTAAGAAAGCTCCAAAATCACATTAACCTTGCATAGGCATGTATATATAACTCAAAGAAGTTAGTACCTCAAGTTTTGAAGAAAAAAATGAGATGAAACCCTTGAAATCAATGGTGCCAAAACCCAATCTCCACCATACACAATGTAGCTCTTGAGGAGCTCTTCAACTTTGATGAAGGAACTTGGGTTGAAGATGCAATGGATCCAAGGGGATCAAGAGTTTGAAGAGTTTTGGGGTATGAAATGTAGAGAGAAGGGAGAGTAGTGTGTTTTTAGTGAGAGAGTGATATAGGAAAAGTGACACACACAGCCCAAAAAGAGAAGAAAAATAGAGCTTTACGGACTGAGGCCCGTCCGCACGTATGGCTCTAACCCCCTCACGTGCGGCACCTTCTCGCATTCCCCCTCCGTACCTACATATAATGCAGTGTGCAATGTTCAAAAGCCCACACTTCCCCGCATGTACGGGGCACGTGCGGCCTCATCCCCCGTACGTGCGGCCCTCTCTCACACGTGCGGCCCAAGGCTCGGCACGTGCGGCCTTGGTCCTCCAGCTCAGATTTTTTTTCTAGTTCAATTCCAGACACTCTATACTCGACCGAGCACCCTCCGAAACGAGTGACACTCAAACCCAGAATAAACAAGGACCGAAAGTTGAGAAAAAGCTTTCGAACACAACAAACCCAAAGAGGACTATAAGTGAAGTGACGTATATGAAACCGGTCATCACAGTTTTCAAATCACATTTCTAACTCTTGGTTTGAGTATGGTGTTTGGTTACAGCTTTCAAAAATTGATTTCACACCCACTTTTGAAAACACGTCTAACCGGTCATATTCTCCGAGACATCTGACCGGTTGACTGGAACAGTGTTTGCTTTTCATTTTTCATTTTTTTTTCTCCTTAGAGCAATTGGCACCTGTTATTTTTTATATTATTAATAAAAATTATTTTTCGGATTTTTTTTAGGGCAATTGACACCTGTTATTTTATTATATTTTAAATAAAAAATATTTTCGAATTTTTTTTTAAAACTTTTTTATGAGTTTTGAATAGAACTTTGGATTGTGTGTTTGGTTATGAGTTGTAAGTTTTTGAATCAATAACTTTTTTAATTTCAAAAACTCAAAACTCCCTCTAAAACTCAATTCAAAACTCTTTTCAAAACTCATACCAAACAAATTTTTCATACTTAAATCATAATTCCAAAGCTCACAAACTCGAAATGCAACTCTATTATCAAATTATAATTCTAAAATTTTACCAAACGCTACCATATATTTTAATTAAAAATTCAAAAAATCGCTATAAGTTGTCACATCACTCTCTCTATTTTTCTACATATCGTTTCGTAAAAAGCTAAAAAATTGCTAAAATAACTTGTTTCCAAACGAGGTCTCAAGGTTGTTTTGGAAAGTGCTAAAACAGTTATTTTTTTTTGCTTATTATGAAAAGACGTACAAAAAATAGAGAGATACTATGTGTCAAAGAAACTAACAAGTCAATAAACTAGTTATTTATTTTTTTATTTTTTATTTTTTACACTTCCCAAAAAAGGCCCAATTTTTAACTTAGCGAAGTGTCAACAATGAGTGAAATCTTAAATCATGCATCTTTTTGAAATCACAAAATTCAAGGCAGATTGACCATTAAGCAAGATAGATTGCTGCCTAAGGCCTAAAAAGAAAAAGGAAAAAAAAAATTTACAGGTTTTTTTTTCTTTTTTCTTTTTTTTTTTTTTTTTTTTTTTTTCAGTGAATTTCTACTTGTTAGATGGTTTTTATCCAAAATAGATCAAGCATTGTGACAGCATTTGGAAATGCACCACCAGATTGAATCTATGTTTGAATATATTTTATTTTTATTTATCATACTTAAAAAAAAAGGGTTTATTTGAGAAAGTGAAATTATTAAGTATTGAAAATGCTTATTACTGAATTTCTAGTGCTAAACTAGGGTATTTGGCCTAGTTTGCGTTATACTGGTGTAAGGTTTAAAAATACTAAATATTATAAGTCATTTTTCACATTTCCAGTCATTTTAAGTAGTAAGTGATTAAACTTCTAGTCAATTGTGCTTGATAGCAATTACTAAGATCATCTTTAATGGTTTATTAAATTTAAATTTGATGAAAAATTTATTTTTTTGATCCTTCAACAGTTCATCAAATTTAGGATTTTTCAAATCTTTCATCAAATTGAGAACGACTGTGCATTTTATCAAATTATTGTTTATTGTCGTTGGATTTTCACTATCAGATATCCCTTAGATGACCACTTTAAGACAAAAATTTATAAGAAAATTACACTGGTCAATTGTCTGGTGGTTTGATGAAGCTTTAAAACTTTCTATTGGAACATTTGATATCAAAATGAGTTTTTACTCAAATTTTATGAAAAAAAATATACACAATTGGAGATGCCCTAATGCCTTCCACCTTAATTGCATTAACAAATTAGGCAATGTTTTAAAATTATAAATGGCTACCTACAGCGTTCAACATTCATTATTAAATTAAGATTATTTTTTGTTTTTCATTTCTCAGTTTTTGGGTTAGTGGAATAAAATTAGAAATTAAAAAGGTAGTAAAAAGAATAATTGCAAAAAAATATAGTGGAGAAGAAGAGACGAAGCAAATATTTTTGGGTGAGAGTTGGGTTAAAATAATTTATTAAAAAATAAAATAGATTAAAATAATTAATAGGAGCATTTGTGATCTGGTTTGCGGTTGGGGAATCTCCATTCCGCCATCCCTTTGCTGGATTGGCGAATTGGAAAAAATCAATCCGCATCCGTCCACCGAATTGGCAGATACAGATTGAGTGGATTGACAAATTGATAGATAGATACGAATTGGTTTAACGGTTTAAACTTTTACAAATTTTAAACATAATACAATAACTTGTCAACATTTTTTTTTTTAAACATAACCAAAAGATTATCAAGTAAATTGTCAAATATCAATAATAAATACATATAAGAAAACCATGCATTATCAAAACTATTCCATTAGTTTTTTTTTTTTTTAATTCAAAAACTATTTAATTTGATTTTTTTTGTTAAAATGAAAAAATTAAGTATTATATTTTTCACACAAAAACACCAAATATCAACACTTGTCATTTGATAAAAAGATTTCAAATTGAAAATAAATTGAAAACACAACAAAATATCTAAATTATTTTTCAATTGAAAATACAAACGGAATGTCTAAACAAATTGAAAACATAAAGTCTTACAAATTATTAGGGGTGCTCACGATTTGACGATTCTGTTGCGGCCAAAGGAACCTCAAATCCATCATTCGTCCAAAACTAGGTCGATTGGAAAAAATCTATCCACAACCGTTTGCTTATCATTATGCGTCTGTCCAAAATGCGGCGGATAGGTTCGGTTTGGTCGGTTGGGTGGATCGAAATATCCGCTGAGCACCCTAATAGTTAATAAGAGAAAATGTTACATCCAACAAATAGGGTTCATTTGGAATGTGGATTGTCTTTTTAAAATTTTGACTATTTTAGGCTGATGTTAAAAAGTCTCGTTTGTGATAGACTTTTTTCTTTTTTTGACTTTTGTAAGAAAAAAATAAAATGATTATAGTTTGAATGTGACATTTTGTCTTGTTGGCTTTAGCCTATTTCGTCTTTTGTAACTAAACGAGTGCATAATCATTTTATTTTTTCTCTCACAACTATCAAATCAACTAAAAAAAAAAAAAAAACAACTTTCCAAACACAACTTTTTTAGTCAGGCTAAAATAACCAAATAGCCAACTTCCCAAACAAGGCCTATATGGGTTTAATTTTGAGAGATTTATTAAGAAATCATTTTCAAATACTTGTATCACAATTAGTCTATAACATATTATTGTCTTTAAATAAGTCTTATTATTTGGACATTTGATCTACTAAATCTTAATTATCATATTTAAGATATTTTATGGATAATTTTATCCTAAGAAATATTTTTTGCATGGTTAACAACTTGGTGATGTGAATATTCATATTTTATAATGTGAATGTTCACATCACAGAATATTCGGACTGTTAATATGAATATTATTATTAGGGATATTTTAGTAACTATGTCACCGATAAGACTTATTGGAACATAATAAAATAATTTGAATTAAGTAGAATATAGGTAGGTGGAGAGTGATTTATAATTAAGTGTCAATTTAATTTTTTATTGAAAAACTATTGAAAAAGTAAAGAAATTGTCAGAATTATTCAATTTACCAAATTGTATATGGTAAAATTTTGGTTTAAGGTAATAAAGAATTAATTGTTCTGGTTATGGTAAGTTAGTTATAAGAAAGACTTTTGGAAGATTCCAATTTGGGGTGGTTCTATATGCTAATTCAATTATTCATTCGTAAAAAATTAGAAATTGCAACCATTTATGATAATTTTTTTATTATTAGACAAAATTTTGGACTAAAAAATGAGAACAAAACAATAAAGGAAATGCTATATATAAAAAATTTATTACCTAATTTTCTTATCACTATACATAAAAACATGGTTCTACCTGTATTTTTGATTGGCACTTGTACTTTTGTTTTCATTTTTATGGTAATTTTGGAATGATTTTATGAGAATGAATGCATTTTGACTTTGTAAAAGCAGTCCTATTAACATTGTTTATTGTGCTTATATGGGAAAAAAATCAAGAGAGGGCATCAGTATAATCTATGTTTACTACAATAAACAATATATATCTTAATAAACATGGTACACTTGTCTTCCCCGAAGTCCTATAAAATCTATTTTGCTTAGTTACAAACATATATTGCAAAAAAAAAAAAAAAAAGAAAAAAAAAAAAAGAAAAACCTGAGTTGTGTTTGCATCTATTGGAAAACAACCATGAAGACCCTCTCCACTGCTATTGTTGTGGTGTTTGCTCTCTTCATTACTAGTGGTATGGTATTTTAATATTTCAATGTCATCTCTTCATTTATCTTTCACTGATATAGAAAACTTTTTTCACAAACAAATTTCAAAAATTCTTTACATTGGATTCTTGATGTAGTGTATCTTAGTTGCTTTGGTGAGTTTTATGCTTACAACTTATTAAAAAAAAAAAAGCTTAAACAAATTAGGACCAAGAAAAATAAAGAAAATATCATAATTCAAGAATTTTGCCTAGAATGAAAAATTGTGGTTGAGATTCAATTACTATATTGTAGAATCCATGCATAGATCCGAATACGATTCATATTTTTTGAGTAAAATTCAAATACAAATTCCAGGTACATAGTATTAGTGCATTATTTTTATATATGGTTAATTACACTTTTTACCCTTAAAATTTGCCTCAAATTTTACTTTAGTCCTTATAGTTTCAATTTGAATAATTTGATTCCTACATTTTTAGACTAGTTTCAATTTAGTCATTTCATTAAAATTTTTGTTAATCTTATTTGTGTACACTTTAAAAAATTGACAAGTGTTCAAAAATTATTAATTTTAACTCCAATTTGGGGACCAAAGTGTTCAAACTATAGAAATGAAAAGTGCAATTAAACCCAGTCAACAAAAAATTGAACTTGGGCAATGCTAAAGTTATGGTTTTTGTGTTGTTATATATATATATATGTTTATGAACATGAATGTGGGTGTGGGTGGTGATTGAATGATGGAATGTAGGGATGCAACAGGAGAAGAAGAAGCAAGCAATGGCAGCAAAGATATGTTTGGTGGTGGTGCCGGTTGCATTGCCATGCACGGATGTTGCCTGCAATGCAGAGTGTCTAAAGGAGCATGGTAAGCCAGGCATAGTACAATACATTCGTGGTATTTGCTCAGAGGGCAAGTGTGCTTGCATTTACAATTGTGGTAATGCTACATCACTAATATTATCCTAGCCTTGCCTTGCCCTCATTGTATCACGATGAAATGTGTTAACGTATCCAAGTTAAGCTCTTTTCTTTATAATAAAATTATAATAAAAGAAAGGTTTTACATCTTATTGTTTCTCTTTGGGACTGATTTTGTGAAAGGTTTGTTGCATCATTTTTAACTTTGCAATTTGTGTGTGATTTTGTAGAATGCCAACAACAACAGTGCCATTGGTCAATTTGTTTCCCAAAGTTTGCCTTGCCAACAAATCCATGTATCAATTTTGAGAATAAAATTTGTAAGACGCCCAACTTAACTCGCACTTGAAAGTACTATGGCATATCCCAACAACTTGCCTCAACTTGACTCGTGTGTGAGAGAATAGGGAGGAAGGGTTAATTTGGTATAGGCAAAACATGAGAGAATAGGGAGGAGGAGATATATTTGACAGCTTTGAAAATATGCAAGTTGAGTGTAGATTTTAAATTTGTAAAAAAATTAAAAGATGAAAGAAAAAATTAAACCAAATAAAATTTGGTCGAAACTAAAATCGCTTGCTTTAGAGACTGAAAAAACAGGTTTAACTTTACTTAAACCCCTACTTAAACACAAAGTTTTGAATAAAGAAATCCACTAAATATAATTAATTATTCACATTCATCCTGCATAAATGACTAATCCAAATTCATAAAAATATATGTGATGTTACTTAAATTAAAAAATTAGACTCATTTTTTAAACGTAATTATGTGACATCTCATATGTTCTCTAATTATCAATTAATCATCTTACTTATATATCATTATATATATATATTTTAAAAGTCTAAAAAATATTCTTGTATATCTTTTTAAGGGATAAATTGTTATTTTTGAAGAACATGGCACCTGTTATTTTTTTATATTTTAAATAAAAATTATTTTTCAGATTTTTTTAGGGCAATTGACACTTGCTATTTTTTTATATTTTAAATAAAAAATATTTTTGATTTTTTTTAAAACTTTTTTATGAGTTTTGAATAGAACTTTGAATTGTGTGTTTGGTTATGAGTTGTAAGTTTTTGAATCAATAATTTTTTTTAATTTCAAAATCTCAAAACTCCCTCTAAAACTCAATTCAAAACTCTTTTCAAAACTCATAACCAAACTTATATTATCAAATTATAATTCTAAAATTCTACCAAACGCTACCATATATTTTAATTAAAAAGTCAAAAAATCACTATAAGTTGTCACATCACTCTCTTTATTTTTCTACACATCGTTTCGTAAAAAGCTAAAAAATTACTAAAATAACTTGTTTTCAAATGAGGTCTCAGGGTTGTTTTGGAAAGTGCTAAAACAGTTAATTTTTTTTGCTTATTATGAAAAAACGTACAAAAAATAGAGAGATACTATGAGTCAAAGAAACTAATAAGTCAATAAGCTAGTTTATTTTTTATTTTTATTTTTTTTTACACTTCCCAAAAGAGGCCCAATTTTTAACTTAGCAAAGTGTCAACAATGAGTGAAATCTTAAATCATGCATCTTTTTGAAATCACAAATTTTAAGGCAGATTGACCATTAAGCAAGATAGATTGCTGCCTAAGGCCTAAAAAGGAAAAAAAAAAATAATTTAAAATTCTTAGTGCTGACGGCCTCAATTTTTAAAAAAATTTATTTATATAAAGTCTCAATTTGATATTTAATTCAAAATATCTAATAACCTTGGGCCGCTATGGCAAAATCACACAATTTCACAAATTACTATTTTACGTTTACAAACATAGCATAGTTTGTATAAGTGTGGATACAAAAATAGCATAGTAATGATTTTTATAATGTGGTTGGTCAAACTCAAGAGAAAATAATGATAAAAAAGTTAAATTTTATGTCTGTGCAAGTGCAGTGGACCATAGAAATCGTAAAACTAAATAAATAAATAAAATAAAATAAAAATTAATTGGGTAAATTAAATAGACCTCCATTAGGTTTAACGAAATTATAGATACCTCCTCTGATATTTCTTAACTAACAATGACATCCCTTCTGGTTTGTTTGTTGGTAACACATCGCCCCTTCTGTTAACTCTCCGTCACTAACTGTCCATCACTAACTGTGGCTGGTTTTGCTGACCTCATCATACTATTAATTTAAAATGGCCATTTTAACCTCAAAAATAAAAAGCAAAAAAAAAAAAAAAAAAAAAAAACTAAACTAAACTAAAGACTAAAAGTATAATAAAAGAAAGAAAATATCAATCTTTGGACAAGTCAAATAAAAAATGCAATATATGCTATCTCTCACTTTTATCCCTAGTCTGACCCATAGATCTAAATATTGGCCGATATGTACCATACCGACCTATTCGTACTGGAAAATCAGAGTGCCAATTCGGATATGGACTAGTATACCGGTGAGAATGAAATTCACAGTTGTAGCATCCGAGTCCCGGTACGTAGCGGCCTGAATCCGATACATGGGGCGATACAGTCCGATACAGATTTGCAATCGCCGGTATGGATGAAATTGGAGCAGAGAACCTGTTTTGTTGTTGTTGTCCTCTGTTTTGGTGAGTTGTTGTAGGTTTTGCTATGCTCTATTTCTGCTTCGTATTTCTTTTTTTTTTTTGGGTCTTGTTTTAGTGTCGATCTAAAGCTAAAATATTTGTTTGGGTTTGGTCGGAAAAGCCATTGTTCTACAACTTCCGGTCAGTATCAGCCATTTTTTAGAGAGAGAGAGAGAGAGAGAGAGGATAGGAATGTTTGTGGTTATATTATGGTATGGGAGATTGAAATGGATAAGAAGAGTGAGGTACATGAAGGTGCGTATGTTTATGGTGGATTTGTAGATTGTAAATGTTTAGAGTTTTTTTTCCCTATTTATTTGTTTATACACCTACATCAATTTTTAAAAGTTTAACATATCAATTTTTAAAATATTTCCACATCAAATTTTTTTTTTTATTAAAAGTTTAATATATGCCAAAAAAAAGCTTAAGACTAAAATATATACATATCATTTAGTTGAAAATGAGTCAAAAGTGCTCCTACATATCAAAATTTTGATTAAAATGTGACAAATTAAGGCTAAAAGAGTCCCTCCCCCCCCCCCCCCTCCAAAAAAAAGCATAAAATTGAGTTTTAGAGGGATTGCTAATGATTTTTAAAATTTCACGGCCGCAACACCCGATTCTCGATATGTACTGGTCGATACTACCGCGATTAATACCGTTACGTTATCCGATACCGTGATTTAGAGCTATGGTCTAACCAATCCAACGCTCATCAACCCCACCACCATTGACAACCCAAAGTCATCTCTCTTAGTCTTAGTCTATCTCTACAACTTAAAACCCCAAATTTCATGTTTCTTCCATGGCTCAAGATGTATAATTTGAGGCTGAAGCATGATAGCAAAGAAAATATTGTAAAGCATGAGCTACGGTCCACAAAGTTACCCTTGACTCGAATTCAACATATACATTGTAGGTTTGGTACATATTGTTGTCTTTTCTTGTTATATATGTACGAGCACAAAATAATTCTTCTCGTATAATCCTGTTGATCAAGTTTGCACTCCTCCAAACGTTGTCGTCTTATCATCTGAAAACACAATCGTGAGCTAGCTGGCAGGTGTGTGCCGAAAACCCCTCCGATGCCTAAGTCAGCAAGTTGACAAGAGACACGAAGCTCTGTGTATTCACAAGTGAGAATTGCAATACCTAGATATAGGTGCTGTCATGAGCTTTTATAGATTCCGCGTGGCACAATCCTAGTAGGACTCTAACTCTCCACTGCAGAGTCCTCTTAGGAATCATGTTCTTCAAGGATAATGCCTATCCTTGGAACACCCTCCTCACTGCAAGCCAAGCGAGATGACACAACTCTTTGCTTGGCTATTACTGTGCTCAACCAAGCTACCCTGCTTTGTTCTGCTTCTAGCCGAGCTGTGCTAATCTTGACCAAAGAATAGCACTCTGCCGAGCTAGGGCTAGCTTGGCTTTATTTGTTGAGGTCACATCGGTTCGCTCCTTTTCTCTAGCCAAACCGTACACTCAGACAAATGACAACTCGCCAAACAAAATCGAGCTCGCCCTTTCTCACCGAAGCCCCCTCGGACTTCTGTATATGACCTGCACATAATTAGCCAGGTCCAATTCCATTCAGTGCCCAACCTAGCTAACCAAGATCTTACCTCGGCCCAGTGCTTGGCCCAACTAGTTCAATCTAATTAGCGTGGCCCAATTAGATCGGCCCAATTTGTTCATACAAATTATCCTCTCAATTGCCCTTTAATTCCATCTAGAAAGCATGATTGAGATTACTTCTCTCAGGCCGAGCTACAGATGCTCACATCAGCTGAACTAAAATAGTTACTTGGTCACACAACTCGCTCGGTTTTAAGAAGTCTTGTCAATTGTGTCACCCATTCTGCTACTATTCTGACATATCTGTCATGCTTGGCATGTTTGTGACACATGGCGAGGTCTTACTGTGCTCGTAACTCTGTTACAACTGTCACACACTGTCCCAAATATTTGAATAGTCTCGCCTTTATGCCTTCTTCATATATATAGTCTAGATATACACTCAAAACCCTTTACTGTTCAACTTCTTCCACTGCAAACCCTAGAACCTGTGCCTCTTATCGATTCTCCCATCAATGCCTCAAACATTTGCACTATTTAACTTGCAGTTGCCCAGAGAATCATTTTTGCAGTTTAGAACTCGATTCAGCCCTTGAACATGTAAGTTTCTCAAACCAACTCACTTTTTCCATGAATATTCATGGCGTTCTCCGCATTATTGATGTTTTAGTGCTGTTAATCCACCATCTAGGCTCAAAAACCATGTTTTTATCATAAAATGATCTTGAGATTATAACCTCTGTAAAAAAACCCTTAAAATTCCATGTTCGAAAACAAATCTTCCTGACTGGAACAAGAACCAGTCATAAATAGCGATTTCAATCTGAAATCGCAAAGCGACCGAACTAAAATCTTGTTTGCACACATTTTAAATGATTACAACAGAGCTGGAAAAACCATAAACGATCTTGATCGGGCTAAAATCTTGCCCTAGTCACAGTTGAGCTAGAAGCCCCACACATGATCTTAACTGGGCTAAAACCTTGCCCGTGGTCACAACTGAGCTAATTAGTCGGCCCTTCCTTAGCCGAGCTAACACCTTGCTCTACTGTTGGGCTGAACTATGACCACTAGCTTAAGTCCGAGCCAAGCACTGTGTGTACACACTTCTGGTCGAGCAAAATATCAAATGATTAGTTTACATTGTTGCCTTAGCTCGGTCAGCACTTGGGCATAACACCTTTTATTTGTCACTTTGTAGACTTGGCTAGGTTGGCCACGCACACCCTTACTTCACCACTTGGCAATGCTGCTCAACCGAGCTACCCAATCGAAGTTGAGCTAGCCAATCGAGCAAACTTATTATCTTTTTTAATTTAAGACCATGGGCAAGTACCGCTTCATGGTTAGCTCAGCGGGTGCCATAGTCAAGTTCCGAAAGGACTACAACATTCCTGATGATGTACACCTCTCTCTAGCCAAGCTAGACACCATTCCTTGGGGCAAGCCTGGCTTCGTCCCTTTCACCATGCTGTCCATTGTAGTGGGCAGACTACAATTTCCTGTCTAGTCTCTCATTTGTGAATTCTTAAGGCAAACCAGGCTCTACCCAACTCAATCGTCTACTAACACCTATATGATAGTAAATGAGATCACCAAACTAAATCACCGTCTCGGTTTCAACCTCGGATGAGCTGAGATCTTCCACCAATATTCGCTCAGTCAAAATGACGACGGATAGGTATACTATCTCAAAATAAAGAGAGGCTGAGAGAAACTCATCAAGAGAACGCCATACAAAGACCTGCATGACGACAACTTTCTCTAGGTCTCTGGAAACTTTGAAGATCACGAAGCCAAAAAATCGGGCTATAACATAAACTGGAACAAAGGCACAACTGGTAAGAATAGCTCGGTCGCGTCTTTTCCATTTTCAATACTATTTACCATGCTAACCTTTTTTTTATTGCAAATCTGAATTTGCTCAAGGAGAACTACCCCTATGCCAATCAAGACTTCACGCCGCGCTACGATACCGACATAGAGACTAGACCAAGCTCCTGAATTTCCAACCGACTTACCGGTACAGCGGTAAGCGAAAGAGCAAGGTGACCAACTTCCTCTTGGAGTCCTCGCTTGAGCCTGACCCAACTCTCCCTAAAATCAACCTTGTCCCTCTCACCGAAGAACAAGAAATGGCCAAGAGGAGAGTTGTCTGAGCGCTAATCACCAAGCAAGCCATCGACGAGTTCCAGACTGAGCATCCTCCCTTCGAGCAGCCACGCGAAACCGCCATCACCCTCCTAACAGCGAGGGCTTCATCATCTTGGCCCGCCAAACATGCTTGTATTTCATTCATCGAGCAGCAGCGACTAGTGGACGAAGAGGAGACCGAGCAGCCAGAGACCGATCTGCTCGTAACTTCACCATCATCCAAGAGCCGCCACTCTAGAAGTTCTAACATTTCCTCTCCCCTGTATTGGGCGTCGGCTGTGACATTTAAAGGCTGTGTTGTGACCATGGTTGATTCGGTATGCATTGAGAAGGACCGCGACCTAGTCTTTAATCTAGGTAAGAGCGCCTCCCGCCTGCCTGCCGACATGGAGTGGTACGAACAGCTGACCGAGCTAAGAGCTATTCGGTTATCTACCAAGTCTATGGTGTTGGTAAGCTTGGGTTTTGAGTTTTCTTTTATGTTTATTTTCAACTTTTAGCTCAGTCTAACTCTTTGCTTGTTTGGCCGAATTATAGGTCGTGCAAAAAAACCACGCTGCTCACCGATGTGCGCTTGAATTGAGGAAGACAGCGTGGGCGGCTATTGCCAAAAGTGTGGCTAAGGATGCTAAGCTTAAGGGGGTAAAGGCCAAGCTGGCCAAGCTATCCACTAATTGAGATCAATTAGTCGAGCTACTTAATGAGGTTGAGGTTGAGGCGGCCAAGCAAAAATCCTTGGCCGAAAAGAAAGACTGCTATCTTCGTGAGCTTGCCAAGCTGAAGGAGAAGAAAATGCCGAAATAGCGTCGATGCAGAAGAAGATGGAGGATGATAAGGATTGCAGTTTCAAAGAGAGTGAGGAAACCGACGTTCAACAATGCGAAGTCGCCGAAGATATCTTCTTTAAGTGGTTGGAAAGCCGCGGTAGAGAAGCTCGATCAGGTGCCTAACTCTGACGTTTTCTAGAATCCTACTCCACATTTCATACCAAGCTATATAACGAGTTATGCTAATGCCTTTCAATAGAAATTCTTGGAGGTGGAGAAGGAGAGCCCGACGCCAAACAATGCTCTTGCTCCAACCATTGATCTTCTTGCTCAGTTGGAAGTACTGAGCCAAACCGAGCCAAATCTGATTGTCAAAGAAGGCATCACTGACTTGGTCTTAGAGGATGGTACTAGAGCCAACTTGGCGAGCAGTGAAGTCGGTGCTGGTGTCGATGCCGAGCTGGACGACCTGTTTGCTTGTCCGTGATGAAACTTGCTTCTATATTTTCCATCTTTGTAGTTTTTTTTCCTTTTCTTCTTATTTCGACAATGTAATTGGGCTAGCAGCCCCCCATTTTGTAGTCATTTCATTTATCAATGAAAATTTTCAATTATTTGCATATATTTTGTGTTTCTTTTCAAATGTTACAACTTTGAATGCATGTTTTGGCAAGCTAGCCAGCTCGGGGCATTTCCTGCCATCACATTCTTCTTGAGGGCCCGATTTGTCGAGCCTGGTTCTTAGGCAAGCGCTTCGTGCGTCAAACCTTCGGTCTGCCTGCTCTGTTTATACCGATGACACCACTAGTGTCCATGAGAGTGACACACAGCCTACTTTCTGATGAGGTGATCTAGTTCATGGTAGGCTTGGAGGCAGAGTATTTCTGTGTAGAGCGTGACTATGCGGCCTTTATCCAGACACACTGGATGCTGCCTCTGACAGGCGTTTGTGGGGGTGAGGGAGTGAGAGCTCCTACCATGAGGGTGAGACACAGAGTGTCTCGGGTGAGCAGAGCTCGTAGTAGAGGGGCTTCCCAGGTGGGGCAGGAGACTAGGTGGCCAGAGCTGCCTACTACACTTACATGTTGGCGGAATACTGGAGAGGCATATAAGATCCCAATTGAGCCTGCAGCAGCTGGGCATAGATAACCAGAGCCCAGGACGCACCTCCGGTATGTACCACATTTTTAGTTTTTCCATCTTTTTATGATATTTGTTTGTTCTAGACATTAATCATTCCCAATGCATTTACAAGCACCCCCAGGATACGCTGAGGATCTATTGGAGCTATTAGCCTCATTCGAGGGCATGATATTGAGGAGGGAGGCACTGCTCGACTTCCATGGGATGCAGGTAATTTCTTCAGTTTTCTTACATTCCAGTCATTACATTTCCACTGATACACTAAAATTGACATGAGAACTCCCCCATACTGCACTAATACATTGCACCCGAAGTATTGCACTTTCATACGTTCATACTCTAAAACACTACACTTCTACACTTTGCCCCATACTTGTATTTGATATACATACTGTGGCTGACATAAGACAACTGCCTTTTCAGGTCCCACCCATACCGTGTGCGCCAGCAGGAGTAGCACCAGGACCAGCAGTCCCTCATTTGGCGGCAGGGAGAGAGAGACAGGCTCCAGCACACAGCCGAGGCTAAGCCAGGGGCACCCAAGCTGAGAATGGCCTTTAAGAGCCTATTCTGAGAGATGATGACGCTGAGACCAGAGAGACCGAGGAGGCGGCGAGTCAGCATTCAGAGTCGTCAGAGAACGGAAACGATGACACTGGCTCAGGTGAGAGTGAGGATGCTGAGGCTGAGGCTGAGGCTGAGGAGGGCTCCGAGGCGGAGAGCGGAGACGGCTCCGGTTCAGACTCTGATCTAGATTCAGGAAGTGGCGCCGATGGAGACAGTACTGTAGAGTCCACTCCGCTGAGGAAGAGGACGAAAAGGGCCTCTAGATCCTGAGATGGATAGCACTGATTTTTGTATTTTTACTTAGTTTCTTTTTGTTAGTAGTGTTACCACTTTGTACAGCCTTAGACGAGCTTTATTTCTTTAAAAACTTGTACTGCACTTTTGTAAAAAACTACTATGATCGGAATGGACACCAGCTTTCATTGAAAAAAGCGTTGTACTTTGCATCATGAGCACCACATCATATAAAAGGAGATTGGATTTGATTTTGAAAATCAAATAATTGTATTGTCATAACAGTTTGAATTAGGTAACGAGCCGACCAACAACTAAAATAAACAAAGTAATACAACTCGATAATCAAAATAACAACTCGATAAAGAAAATATAGCGACCCCGGTTTTTCCCTAGTTGGCTGTTGTATCAGGACTTAGGTTCCGTAGATTCTGTTGTGATATAATTGTGGTTGTCGTTTTTTAATTTCTTATTTTTGAGTTATGAGATGCAGTGGGCAGGTCTGTTGCAGGTTGAGAGTGTTTGGGAGCAAAGGGTTGCTGCCCAGAATTTTGACCCTTCGCTTGAGTGAGTAGTTAGTCGCTCAAGCGAGCTCTTTGTTTTGGTCCTTCGCTCGAGCTAGGGTTTCTTTGCTCGAGCGAGCGACTGCGTCTGAGCATAAGATCTGAGAGCAGTGTTTCTTGGCTCGATCGAGCTTTCCTTTGCTCAAGCGAGTGAGGTGTATGTTTTTGAGTCCTTCGCTCGAGCGAGAATTATGTCGCTCGAGCGAGCTTCTGGGTTGCAGACCTGAAGCTTCGAGTTTTTGGCTCGAGCGAGACTTTCTTGTGTCTGGTCGCTCGAGCAACCAATCCTTCGCTCGAGCGAGCCTGTTTTATATAAATACATAGTAGCGGTTTTTAAAACAATTTTTCACATTCTTTTTGAGTCCAAAACCCTAGGTCCGTGTTCTCTCTCCTCCACTCACCTTCTCTCTTAGGTTTCATCTAGTTTTAGGGTGTTTCTACCCTAGGCTCTTTATTAAAAAGATAGAGGGAGTCGAGAGCTTCGTTTTAATCTGAGAGTTTGGCGGTTTGGAGCACTTTGGATTTTGGGTCATCATCTCCATCTTCTCCTTTCGGGTCATTTACTTCGAGGTAGGGATTTCCTACTCCATATTATAGGTTTTGTTCTAAGTTTTGGTATTTTGATATGTTGGGGGTTGTTTGGTAATTTTGGGAAAAACCCTAGTTGTTGTAATAAATTAATTTGTATAATTAATTTAGGGAAAAATGTGGAATTGGGTTTAATTCATGGGATTGGGGAATTTAATGATTTAATGGCGTAGTTGGTTAGTTTAATTACTTACCTGCGAAAAATGTTAAATTTACATTTGTTGATACATTTATTTCCTGTTTAGAAATAACTGTTTTGGGCTATCGGTGGAGGATAGTCGTGATTGTTGTAGACATTGCATGTGGATTAGGGAAAACTGAAACTAATCACATTGGTTAAGTCATTGATTTTGACTGTTGAATTAATACAGAAAATACGTGTATTAATTGTGTGTTGTATATGACAAGTGTTTAATACATTGTATATGCATTTTGTTTGGGAGGAGATAGGGGATGTACTCCACGGTTTAGGAGAAGATAGGGGATGAACCTCTAAACCAGATTTTGTTTGGGAGGAGATAGGGGATGGACTCCATTAGCACCACTTTATGTGTGCTTATTGATTTATGGAAGTGTTTTTACATGTTGTTGATACATCACTAAAATGTGTATCAATTTGGAAGTATGGAAGTGTTTTGGTATGAGCCTTAGTCTCATTTGTTTTGTTGATATTGGAAGTAATATTAATGTGATATATAGTTCACTGTTATAGTTTGGCCAGGTTCTGAGCCATAGTGGTATAAATGGAAAATTGAATGAATAATAGAAAGTGAAACGTGTCATGGACATTATTGTCATGAAACTGTATATTGACAAAATGGATTTTTGTGTTAACCATCTATTGAATGCTATTTCTTTATTCAATGCTTATATTTGGTTTAGTATATTTCTACTGGGCTGTGGCTCACCCTATACGGGAACATCATTTTCAGGTCCAGGTGATATGCTACCTCCAAGGAATTAGCTTGGAAGGAATTGGAGTTGAAGACTCTGTTTAGACTAGTTGTTATTTTGTTTTATTTGATATTACATGTAAACTCAAGCCAAGGGCTTAATTTGTAGTTGGGTTAGTACTCATATTTTGTGTCCAAGTGTTGGCTTGGAAAGATGTAAGCCCATAGGGCATTTACTTTTGATGTTACATGTGATGTCTTAAATAAAAGTACTCTAATGGATGATATAAAGATTTGTTTTCTTTTATTAATGTTATATATAAATCATGGATTTATTTTGAGGGCGTTACAGAAAACAGTCCGATATACAACAAAATGACTCAATAAAGAACTCAATTACCAAAATAACTTGATAAACAACTTAAATACAACACAGCCAACTTGTTAAAGTTAAAAGGACTCAAAACAAGTCCTTAAAACACACAAATAACAGAATAAAACTCCTACATCCAACTGAATCTTCACCAAGGAGGACAACAGGCACAAGAGCAAGGCCGCCGGCCATGAGGGTTGGTCTACTGGCCATCTATTCCTATTGCCAGCCATCAATGAATCTCTGCTGACCATCAATGAGCCTTGTCGGCCATCAATGTGCAGGACCTCCAAAATATTGACACCTGGCCTCCACTCATTGCCTTATCTTCTATAAAAGCTCTAACTTCATGATTTCTTCTATTTAGTTGTTGTTTTACCACAAATGGAGCCATTTTTTGCTGAAAAACTCTCCGATTGGATTGCAACTTTAGATGGCTCAAAAAAGCTAAATTTCTGGGGTTTCGGCATAAATGCACTATTTTGTTCCTTCATTACGTAGCTAGGTGTTGGAATTCAGTTATGCACGTGTTTAGCTTCGGGGGACAAGAGCTATGCCCGATAATCGAAGAGTTTTAAGTGATAATGGAGTCTCGGCGCGATGAGGGAATATTGCCTCAGCCTCGTTTGGTCATATCCAAACTTTGGGATGGATGTGTGGGCTTACTCTACATGAGGCCTGGTCTTTTGTCCTCAACGGGGAGCTAGATTGTAGACACCCCATTTTTGACCGCCCTTAAGACTTGGGCACCACTGATTGCTTACTTGATGGTGCAGACTATCTTGTGTAAAGGTTCACTTTCTTCGGCAAGAGAAGCTTTAAATCCCAACCTCACACCCCATTTCCGGGTCAAAACTATTTTGACTAAAATGATTTTTAGACCTTAACACTCTCTCTTTCAAAATATTTTTGAAACAAAGTTCCTACAATGTTTTGAGGCTCGCATTTCGTTAAATGTTGCACTTCTCGGCAAACCGAGCAAGGACAAAGTGGAAATAAATGAGAGAGAGGTGAACTCTTTGTAAAAAATCTTAAATTTTTTTTTTTGAGGTTTGGAGTTGAAGAAAATTGGAGGAGTGGGAAGAAACTTAGTTGGGGAAGAAGTTGGGCATGAATCGTTAAGAGAGAGTCGAGCAGCCCTCGCTAAATCAGGCCTATCCGTTTGTACACTTGGATTTCAACTATGAGGCCACCACCATTGGAAATTGGACTTCCAGGGCTTCATTTTGCACTCAAGAATCTCCTAAAGCTGAGGCCAGATGAGGGAGATATGGCTGGTTGAATTTAGGCATCAATCCGGTTGGACTGAAATTGAGCCGTCTTCACTAAAAGAGGGATATCTCTTAGGACACTTGGAATTTTGATGTGGGGCTGCCTTGATTGGAAAGAATACTTCTGGGGCTTCAATTTAGGTACAAGAATGACCTACAAAGTTGTCCAAATGAAGGATATATGCCCATTTAAAGTTGGACATGAAGAGCAAATTTTTGCTATCGACCACAAATGTGGGCTGTCGGCCACTTTAAGTGGCCAGTCGGCCAGAAAAGTGGCCGGTCGGCCACTAATGTCCCAAACTCAAATGTTTTGTAGATCTTTTCCCTCTAGTTGTTCTACACAAGCTCTAACTGTCCTAATTTAGATATTTCAACATGAAGCTCATATATTGCTATATATGGAGGCCATATCTCTCATATTGCAAGGTTAGCAAATTTTGGGAGCCTCTCTCTCTAAAAATCCTCTCTCTACAATTCTCTCTCTCTCTCTAGATTTCTCTCTCTCTTGCCCTTTTGTGCATACAAGTAGAGATACACTTCTCTTTTGCCTAGACATCCTTGATCAAACTTGACCACCATTGGGCTGAGATTCTTTGGGACCTTCTTTGAGATTTAGAAGGTGATTTTAGCTTGATTTGGTGCCTCATTTGTGCTTAAAGTGTGCTTGGCTTCAAGAGGCATAAGACTGGCCTTTAAAACTTGTTTTGCATAACTTGTTTTGCCATCTTTTTACATTATTTTTAGCCTAGTTTTCAACTACAAAAAACTCTATTTTTATGGTTTAAAAATGGTGGCTTGAGGCTATTTTGTGTTAGGGGTTTGTCTCTCCCTTTTGTTTCTTAGCTTGTATAGCTTTTTGTGCCATCTTTCAAGGCTTTCAAATCAAACTTTTTGGGCCTTTAAACCACTGAAATGCAGAGTTATTTCAGTGGTGGAAAGTATGTTTTGAAGTCCAAAAATGGAGGGGGTAGCCTCCCCTCCTTGTGTCTCACTTTCATGCCTAGTTAGCATCCTATGGTAGCATGTTTTTGTGGTTTAACTTAGCTTAATTCAAGCATGTTTTTGTGGCATGATTTAGCTCTATTTTGAGCTACTATGGTCATATGAGCTTTGTTTTGTATAGTTGTAGTGCAAATAGCCTTTACTAGTTTAGTGTTTTAGGCCTTCAAACATGTTTTGCTTGAGATGATAGCATGTTGTAGTGTCTTTTAACATGTAATTTTAGTGTATATAGCTCTGTCACATACTCATTTGTTTCACTCTTTCATTGCTTTTGAGAGTTGCGTTTTGAGTCTTGTTTGCAAGCCAACATGTGAGCATGTTTTTCTAGCCTTTTGTGCCTTAATCTCAACATGATTTAGCCATTGTTTTAGCATGTTTTAACTCTATTTTGAGCTAGTTTGCTTAGTTGAGGCTTGTGTTGCATGGATATAGAGTAATAGTCTTCACTAGCTTAATGAGTTAGGCTCTTAAACATGACTTGCATGTGTTGCTTGCATGATTTAGTGTCATTTTTACATACCATATCAGCACTGAAATATCTGTAACCTCCCTCTATTCTTCACTCTTTACTTTGTTTTGAAAGTGGCTTTGAGCCTCTTATTGGCTTGAGTGTGGAATTGAGACCCTCATGCCTAATGGTTTTAATAATCTCTTGAGGGTTTCTACTAACTAACAGCATGAGGCCACTTTCATGCTCAAGGGACTTGTGGCTTAAGCCCTCTTTCCATTAGAGGACACTCACTTTTGGACTAATCAATTAAAGAATGGTTTAGTAATCTAAAATGAGTAAATAAAATTAGACAAGTAAAAGAGGCAAGATAAGCATCTTTGTGTTGCATTGCATGTGTTCGGATCGAACGTTAATCTGAACACAAGAAATTTGGGACGTTTCATACTTGAAGTGATGAAACGTGCCACTTTTCTTAGTCACCGTCACCCGTGATCATGCAGGGTAGGGTGGTGGTTGTTTTGGTCTTATTACTGCATTCATTAAACTTGTACAAACTTGGCTCTTTGGCCATCATGCATTGAAAATGCTTGGTTGATGGCTTGAGAACCGAGAACTACACTTCTTTGAGCTTGAGATATGATAAGGAGGGTAGAAGTACACACATTTCTAGAAAATGCATTGCTTTGCCTCTTTTGCTCTCTGTTGCAGCAAAAGCAGAAGTCCATAAAATGAGGTGGCCGATCGGCCACTTGAAGTAGCCGACTGGCCAGTTGAGGTGGCCGATCGGCCACCAGTGAATTGTTGCACAAATGTGTTCCTGTGTTGTAGCAGAGGCAATCTGGAAGTTGGTATAATGTTCAGAGATCAAATAACTGCAAATAGAGGTATCCGATGGCAAGGTAATGGCATTTTTGGTGGAGAAACCGAGCATTCATGCATCCCTCGCCCCGAGGCCATTTAATTGCTTTTGTTAGCTTAGAATAAGTTAGCTAATTCATTCATACATGTGTTGTAATTAATTAGCTTAATTCGTTTTGTAATATCTTAATTAGCTTGGCATAGCTAGTTATTTAATTTGGTTTGTAATAATTAGTTAGCTTAATGTAGTTAATTAATTTGTTTTGTAATAGTTAGCTTAATTAGTGTAGCTAGTTAGCTTATTTATTCGGACCTTACTTCGCGAAGGCACAATGTTGTAATAAGTGTGCATGCGCGTGTGCATGTCTTCCAATCCCACATCTTTCTCACTTTTATTTAATCGCTTTCGATGGTTAGATTAGGGATCATATTTCAATTAGCATATCTTATGCTTGCATGTTTGCATCCATTCATTTGTCTTGCATGCACCGAGGCTCGACGCATCATTCAAACTACATTGTCAATTTCAATACACTTATTTGAATATGTGTTTCAAAGCATATTATCAAATTGTATCGTATGCCATATTAGTAGCCGAGCCTATTAATTTCATGTTGCATGTGTTGCATTAGGCATCTTGTATAGTTAGGATCATGCATTTTTCTAACTAGCTTTTTTTATTTTTGGCTTAGAGTACTCGGTAAGCTTTTATGCTTTAGCATAATTGCATGAATGTGAGTGATGCCATGTTTCGCATGCTTGCCATAAGGCTATGTGCTTATTTGCTTAACTACATGAATGCCTGTGGATGAAGGCTTTGTTGCTTGAATTGGGACAATTCAACGAATGAATGTTTTAAGCCCACTTTGTGAAGTGGCAAATCATGTTTTAAGCCCATCATGTTTGATGGCAAATCTGCGTTTTAGCCCACTTGAGGGTGGCAAATTCAAACCATTTTCGAAAACAAACATGAGTTGAATTCGTTCCAATTCTTGTGATTTTAGTCTATACTTGCTTGCGTGTGTGTCATATAGTAAAGTTAGCTAATAATCAGAATAAGAACACATGTGTTTATAAAAATAACATATCATGTTTAGTTGAGGCCGATCTTTGATCGGGTGAGCAGGGGTGCTCATTTAAGGACCTTTCCCTCTCGTACCCAAGTTTCCGAGCCGAGGCAACTTTGGTGATGATGGACACGTGGCCTTTGGCACGAGTCAGGGTTTCCTAAATTTTCCAAAAACAAAATATTTAGGTGGCGACTCTGTAATCTGGCAAAGCAGTCCAGTTTTAGCATTATTTGATTCAAAATCAATTTTCCCAAATGATTTGTCGGATTGGACTCTTTGGTGTTTATCAGTTTCACATTGCACTTTGTGAGATTAGATTCAGAACCGTGATAGGAGTTTGAACTGTAGGACCGATTCGAGCTCTCCGAAAGGGGGCACAAAAAATTCGAGCTACATAGACATCCCCAGTTTGATTTATCGATTTTCTGACACTAGTGACTGAGGTAATCTTCTTTGGCAGGGTTTTCGGCAACACACCCTTTGTTTGTGCATGCTAGTGCATTTTCTCCTTGCCCCTAGTTTCAGAGGGTCTAGCCTTTGGCTAGTTGAAGTGGCCTAAGGTTTGAAAGAGGGCAGGAGTTGCATTGGGTTAGTGTTAGCCGAGACTTTGATGGGCTTGGACGCCTTCCATCGGCAAGAGACAAACAAATTTGCAAGAAGTCCACTACTTCTTCAGGTAATGTTTCCCACCCTTCTCATATGTATTTCTTACATCTCTCGGCACTCATGCTCTATTTTTCTTTCAAAGCCCTTTTCTCATTTTTCTCTCAACGCACACCTCTCTATTCTTTAATCTCTATTTTCTTTCATCCCTTCCCAGATATGGCTTATGGATAGGTTAAAAGTAGTGGATTGTTACTCTGCATATTCAGCACGAGGCTATTTATTTCGCTAACAACTAGTGGATTTCCTGAACGAGGGATGGTGGTGCCATTGGATGTGTAACAGGTCTGTTATTGACATTGCTTGGCATTGCCCCTGGTTTGAGTTTCCCGAGATGAGCTACAGCATGGCTCGGCAACCCGGTATTCAACTAATTGGCTTGACACACTGCGTTTTCTACTTTCTGTTCTGATTCAAATGTCAGTTCGAACCTGACCAAACTTGCCCAAAAGAGGGGGGAGAGTACCTAGTTTCATTCCCCATCCGAGGTTCACAATTGGCTCGGTACCCACCTGCTTGGAGGACAAGAGAGCTTTTGGTTCTTGCCCCTAATTTCAATTGTGCGCTTTCTGGCGAGTGCCAAACTTGGCTTGAAGATGAGGCGCAAGCTGGGCCTACTTTAGCATCTGAAGCTTTTACGAGTTCAGGGAGGGGACGCAGGAACACCTGACTCATCTATGCCCCAAGTTTATTGCTTTGATCTTACTTTGCAAGTTTTATGCATGTAATAAAAAGCAACTTAGATGTGTATCGAGAGTTGGAGAACTTTGTATTGAAATCAACAAAATTAAAGTTGTGGGCACTGAAAATTTTTCTTTTGGTCCAAAAATGATCTAAGTTGTAAAAAGATTAATTTGAACAAAATCAACTTTTATTAAAACTTTTCAAAGCCATTTTCGATAAGGATCACCACTTAACACACATAGAATCTATCCTTGAGATGTACAAACCCGAATCCAGAAATGGAAAATTGCCTCTAGACTGAATAGCACTACTTAACACTGTAATTAGTTCTCTTAGGGTAAGGATCACAACCGAACTTTCAGATGACGAAAAGACAAGGATACCTTGATCAAACACATGGACACAGTTGATTTGGAGGTGTTTACGGCCGGATTTCAGAATGAAGTTGCCTACGTATCCTGAAGATGGGAATCAGGCCTTACGTAGTTTGGTTCGGGTTTGCTCGGGTATTAACGCTCTCCTTTTGTGCTCTAACTTTTGCCAAGGCCGCCCTTTTCTGGGTTTTCAACCTTATGAGCTCAGTTTTTCCTTTTCCAATTTTTTTGTGCTCTAACTTTTGCCTAGGTCGCCCTTCCGGGTTTTTGGCCTAGCGAGCCTCTCAAGGGTAATATTTCTTCAACTTGTCCATATTGATCGGTCGGGAAAATTCTAGGCTATCTAGGTCCATAAGAATAATATACCCCCGACCAATTAGTCTTGATGATGTAAGAACCAATCCAATTGGGTTTGAACATGCCCCTAGGGTCATGGATGGAAGCTCGGCTGTCTTTTAGCACCAAATCTCCTTTCTTAAGATTTTGAGACTTAACTTTCTTGTTAAAAGCCCTGGCAATCCTGCGTTGATAGCCTTGAACATGGTATAGTGCTTTCAGTATTCTCTCATCAAAAAACATCTGTTCTTTGAACCTGCTCTGCTACTAATCTGCCTTTGCTATCTGACACTCAGCTATAACCCGTAGTGACAAAACTTTTATTTCAATCGGTAGAACATCTTCCATCCCATAAACAAGAGAGTACGGAGTTGCTTCGGTAGACGTCCGAATTGAAGTCCTATAACCCAGAGTGCAAATGGCAATTTGTATGGCCAATCCCTATAAGTCTTAACCATTTTCTATAAAATATGCTAAATGTTCTTATTGGCAGCCTCAATCGTTCTGTTGGTTTATGACTGACATGTAGATGACTTACGAAAAGCCACGTTGTATTTCTCCAACAAGTCAATCACTTCGTTCTTGAAATGGGAGCCATTGTATGAAATGATCTCATTCGGGACTCCATAATGGCAAATAATGTTGTTTAGGATGAACTTAGCCACATGCGCTACCTTCAACAATGCATAAGACTGAGCTTCCACCCATTTCTTAAAATAATCAATTGCTACTAGAATGTACTCATGCCCATTTGACCGTTTCGGTGTAATTACCCTATAGACACCCCATTTTTGACCGCCCTTAAGACTTGGGCGCCACTGATTACTTACTTGGTGATGAAAGATACGCAGTGCAAAGGGTCGATTTATTCGGCAAAGAGAGCCTCAAATCCCAACCTCACGCCATTTTTTGGACCAAAGCCTTTTGACCAAAATGATTTTAGACCATAAAACCCTCTCTTTCAAAACATTTTTGAAAGAAGTGTTAACGACGTTCTGAGACTCGCATTTTGTTAAATGTTGCGCTTTTCGGTAAACTGAGCAAGGACAAAGTGGAGATGCATGAAAGAGAGGTGCAATTTTTTAAAAATCTTTAAAACACCTTATTTAGGGGTTTGGAGTTGAAAAAAATAGAGGAGGGGGAAGAAACCTAGTTGGGGGAAGAAGTTGGGCATGAATTGTTAAGAGAGAGTCGAGCAGCCCTTGCTAAATCAGGCCTATCCACTTGCACACTTAAATTTCAGCTATGAGGCCACCACCGTTGGAAAGTGGACTTCTGGGCCTTCATTTTGCACTCAAGAATCTCCTAAAGCCGAGTCCGAATGGGAGAGATATGGCTGGTTGAAGTTGGGCATCAATCTGATTGAGTTGGAAATGAGCAATCCTCACTAAAAGAGGCATATCCTTTCACACACTTGGCATTTTTATGTGAGGCTTCCACCATTAGAAAGCTTACTTCCGGGGCTTCAATTTAGACACAAGAATGACCTGAAAAGGAGTCCAGATGAAGGAGTTATGCCCGTTTGAAGTTGGACCTGGAGAGTAGAGTTTGCTGTCGGCCATTGGTAGTGGCTAGTCAGCCACGGGCGTGTACGCTCGGCCACGAATGTGTCTCGTCGGCTACCAATGATGGCCGGTCGGCCACTAATGTCCAAAACTCAGATTTTTTGTAGATATTTCCCCGCCAGCTGTTACACACTGCTCCAGCTGTCTCTAAATCAGATATTTTCAACCAAGGCTTGTATATTGCTATATATAGAGGCCATATCTTTCATTTTGGAAGGTTAGAAAGTTTGGGAGCCTCTCTCTAAAATCTCTCTCTCTCTCTCTCTCTCTACATTCCTCTCTCTCTAGATTTCTCTCTCTCTTGAGCTTTTGTGCTTAGAAGCTTGCATACTTCAAACTTTAACCTATCAACCATTAACCAAAGTGGTTCATCCTTGGGGTGAGGTTGCTTAAAGCTCTCTTGGAGCCTCCTTTGAGCACTAAAATGGTGGTTTAAGCTTAGATTTGTGCCTACTGTGTGCTCTGCTTCAAAGGTATAGAACTTACCCAATTTAAGCTAATTTTGCACACTTGTTTTGCCACCTTTGCAAAATATTTTTGGCCTAGTTTTCAACTACAAAAACCTCTATTTTTTAGTCCTAAAAATGGTGGTTTGAGCTTTTGTGAGTTAGGGGGTTGTCCCCCCTTTTTGCTCTTTAGCTTGTTAAGCTTTTTGCACCATTTCTCATCACCTTCAAATCAAACTTTTTGGGCCTTTTTACAATTGAAACTTAGAAGTTTTTTAGTAACAAAAACCATGTTTTGAGGTCCAAAATAGGATGGGGTGGCTTCCCCTCCTTGTGTCTTGTTTGCATGTGTAGATAGCTTTATATGTGAGCATGTTTTTCTACCTTTTTGTCACTCAATCTTAGCATGTTTTGGCCACTGATTTGCCATGATTTGGCTCTATTTTGAGCTGTCTTGATCATATGAGCCATGAATTGTATAGCTATAGTGCAAATGCCTTCACTGGCTTTGTGTTTTAAGGCCTTTAACATGTTGTGCATGAGTTATTTGCATGTTAGAGCATCATTTAGCATATGATTTCAGTGTGTACAGCTCTGTCACACTCTCACTTATTCCACTCTTTCATTGCTTTTTGAGAGTTGTGCTTTGAGCCTTGTTTGTGAGCCAACATGTGAGCATGCTTTTCTTGCCTTTTGTGCTGCCATCTCAGTATGTTTTAGCCACTGGTTTGACATGTTTAAGCTCTGTCCAGAGCTGGTTTGATCATTTGAGCTTGATATTGCATGCCTCTAGTGTAATGGTCTTCATTAGCTTTAATGTTTTTGGTTCTTAACATGTTGTGCATTTGTTGCTTGCATGTTGTAGTATTATTTCTCATGCCATTTCAGCACTGAAATTCTGAAACCTCTCTCATTTCTTCATTTTTCCATTTGTTTTGAGGGTTGGTTAACCTTATGGTTGTGTTTAAGCTTGAGATGGAGCTTGTGCTCAATGGCTTTAATCCTCTTTTGAGGGTTTCTACTAGCCAAAGGCATGAGCTCTCTCATGTCTTAAATCATCCTTTGGTTAACCTCTCTCTCATTAGAGGACTCTCACATTGGACTTAACCAATTAAAGAATGGCTTGGTAATGCTAAAATGTGTAAACAAGAATTGGACAAGTAAAACATGACCAAGAAAAGCATGTTGTGTTTGGATTGCATTGTGTTCAATCGGATGTTATATTGAACACAAGGTAGATTGGTCCATTTCATACTCAAAGTGATGAAATGAGCCAATCTCCTTTGTCTCCATCACCCTTGATCGTGCATGATAGGGTGGTGGCCCTTCGAGTCTTATTTGTGCATTCATTGACTTTGTACAACTTGACTCTTTGGCCATCATGCATTGAAAATGCATGGTTGGGGGCTTGAGAGCCAAGAATTACACTCATTTGAGCTTGAGAAATGATAATGAGGGCAATAGTACATATATTATGTAAGAATACACTGCTTTGCCTCTATTTTCTCTCCATTGCAGCAAAAAGGAGAATTCCTGGGAAAGGGTGGCCGACAGCCACAAACAGTGGCCGACCGGCCAGCAGTAGTTGCCGACAGCCACCTATGGTAGCCGACTGGCCATCAGTGGGAAATTTGTTCAAAATGTTCTTTTGTTGGGGCAGAAACAGTATGTTATTTGGCGAAGTGTTCAAAGTGCAAAGCAAAGTGCAAATAGAGGCATCCAAAGGCAAGACGGTGGATTTTTGAACGAAGCCAACCGAGCATGCATGGGTCCCTCGCCCTCAAGGCCATTTAATTTTTTTAATTAGTTAGCGTAGCTAATTATTCGATTCAATCATTGTAATATTTTAATTAGCTTAGCATAGCTAGTTATTCAATTCAGTTTGTAATTAATTAGCTAGAATAGTTAATTAGTCGGTTTGTAATAATTAGCTTAGCTCAGTGTACCTTAGCTTAATTATTCGGACCCTCATTCGAGAGGGCATATTGTTGTAATAAGCGTGCGTGTGTGTGTGTGTGTGCATGTCTTCCAACCCTACGTCTTTCTCCCTTTTACTTAATCTTTTTCGATGATTAGTTTAGGGATCATGTTTCGATTAGCATGCCATATGCTTATATGTTTGCATTCATTCATTTGTCTTGTATGCACTGGGCTCGGCGCATCATTCAAACTGTATTGTAATTCAATACACTTACTTGAATACGTGTTTCAAAGCATATTATCAAGTTGTTGCATTCATATGCCATCTTAGATAGCCGAGCCTATTTAGTTGCATTATTGCATATGATGCATTAGGCATCTTAACATAGCTAGGATCATGCATTGTTTCTAACTAGCTTTTGTTTTGGCTCGGAGTACACTGTAAGTTTTTACGCTTTAGCATACTTGCATGAGTGTGAGTGATGCCGTGTTTAGCATGCTTGCCATGAGGCTATTTGCTTAAATGCTTAACTGCATGAATGCCTGTGGATGAAGGCTTTGTTGTTTGAATAGGAACAATTCAGTAAATGTGAGTTTTAAGCCCACTTTGTGAAGTGGAAAATCATGTTTTAAGCCCATCATGTTTGATGGCAAATCCACACTTTAGCCCACTTGAGAGTGGCACCTTCAAACCATTTTCGAAAACAAACATGAATTGTTTTGTTCTAATTCTCGTGATTTAGTCTATACTTGTATGTGTGCATCACATAGTAAAGTTAGCTAATAATTGGACAAGAACACATGAGGTTTATAAAATAAAATATCATGCTCAGTAGAGGCCGATGCTTTGATCGGGCGAGTGGGGGTGCTCATTTCAGCACCTTACTCTCTCGTACCTATGTTCTCGAGCCAAGGCAACTTTGGTGATGACGGACATGTGGCCTTTGGCTTGAGTCAAGGTTTCCTAAATTTCCCAAAAATAAAACATTTAGGTGGCGACTCTGTAATTTGGCAAAGTAGTCTAGTTTTGGCATTATTTGATTCAAAATCTAATTTTCCAAAATGATTTGCCGGATTGGACTCTTTGGTGTTTATCAGTCTCACATTGCACTTTGTGAGATTAGATTTAGAACCGTGACTGGAGTCCGAACTGTAGGGGACCAATTTGCGCCTCTCCGAAAGGGGGGCACGTGAAGAAAGTCGAGTCTACAGTTTCTGGGACTCTGCTGGGGACTTAGAGAACTTGACTCGAACTCATGATATGCTGTTTTATGTACACTTATGTGTTTCTTCACATTGCATTTGCATAGGCGTGCCTAAGTCACAGTGTTTGCCATCTGTTATTCCTGAACGGTTTGCCGGAGGCTCGTTTGGAAAAGCTTGCCATAAGGCTGACTAGTTGCAGGCTCTGCCACGATGGGAACACAAAACTTGGATGTAGACTACTGCTGTACTGTTTGATCCCCCTTTCACTTCTTGGTGTTCGGGGTGAGAGGTATATTAGGTGGTCTTGCTGAGGCACCCCTTTTGACCAATTGACCTAGTTGCATACCGAAGTCATAGAGATTGTTCCAAACTAGAACAGGTTGCTCACCCGAATGCAGGATTATTTGAAACCACATGCGTGTGTAGTAAACCCCTAGTTCCTGACGAAACTAGGACAGGGAAACCTTACCCTACCATAGGGGTGTTTTGGCTCTCACTTACTTGGTATGTACTTTACAGTGAAACTGTACAGGGATGTGCATATCAGTTACCAAGTTAGTGTTTGTTTTGGGGCAGAATTCAGTAAAGAGCATAGTCATTCAGCTGTGCTCATGTCTGTTCTAGTGAAACCAGGTTGAGATGCTGTCTGTTTTCTCTTTTGCAAGGTAGTCCTGGAACCATAGCTTCAGAAGGCTCCAATATCCCCCAAGTGCATTGCACTTGTGTTGATAGACTTTGTCAGGTCAGAGATTCAGTTCAAAAGGGCAACCAGTGCTTCCTTCACCAGTGGCAAGGCAAAGAAAGGCCAGTTAGGGCTCACCGGTTCAACTGATTCAACAGTCACCAGTCACATCATCTTTGTCCAAACTCAGTAGACTATGATGGCACAGAGTTTGGAAGAAGTTGTGGCCATGATAGCGGCATTAAACCCAGGTATCGCTATGCAGGATGAGACCAATGCTGAAATGCAATGCCCATCTGGGGCACCTACCACGCATCTAGTCTCGGGACCCCAGCCGAACTTTGACCCACTTCTGCCAGCTGAAGATTTGCAAGGTCCAGATCCTCGAGAAGGGTTAGCTCAAGCTCAGGTTTTCAGACCTCTGGTGTAGCCTAATGAGAGGCTTTATCCCCTTGATACTAATGATCTCAGCCCGACCTTGGTAAAAATTGCTAACCTTGAAAAGCAATTCAAAAAGTCATAGGGCCTTAACTCCATTCTTGACATTGAGGATGGGTACACCGAGGCTTCCGTACAGCTCCCAGACATATTCAAAATGCCACACATTGACAGTTTCGACGGGTCTGGAGATCCTATGGTGCATATCCGACTTTTCTTGGATGTTTTGAAACTAATGGGTCTGACTAAGCCGCAGAAACTCTCTCTGTATGGAAGAACCCTGTCGGACATAGCAGCCACTTGGTATGCCAAGTTGGAGGATACAGTGAAGCAAAACTGGGAAGAGTTGGATGAGGCCTTGTCGATCAGTACTCCTATAATACCCAAGTTGAAATGACCACTCAAGAGCTTGAAGCAACCCACCAGAACCCAACAGAGCCTTTTGTGGAATTTGTTGCAAAGTGGAGAGCAAAGGCAGCACAGATGACAGATCGACCTTCTCAGGGGACCAAGTACGAATAGTGGTGCAGAACCTTGAGCCTGACATGCTGCAAAAGTTAATAGTGGCTCCACTATTCACTTTCAAAAGTTTGCATGAATTGGGGGTTCAGATCGAGAATGCGTTCAACAAAAGGATTATTCCCAGAACAAGTGAACCAACAAGGAGGGTGATTTCCGGGAGTACCCATGCTGGTAGTAGCACTATTCCCCAACCTATTGAAATCAATACAGTCGCCACAGCAGACCCTTTTGCCAACCCAAGCCTACAAACAGCCGACGTAACCCAAGCTTAAGGCAGAACTTTCACCACCCTCTATATGAGCCTAACTAGCGTACTAAAAGTCCTAATGGAAAGAGGGTATCTCAAACCTCATGATCCTCAGCCTCTGCCTGACCCACTCCCTAGCAGACATAACCCCACCAAATACTGCGTGTATCATCAACAACGTGGTCATGACACCGATCGTTGCTACCGCCTTTGTCATGAGGTCCAGAATCTCATCGACAACCAGATGATAGCTCCACCTCAAGACCCCAATGACCAAGTACCTCATCCCCATCTCAATCTAATCCATACACTGCCATCTACCTACAACCCTAACATATACATCACCCCGGGCCATCTACCTAAGCCTGAGGTGTTTATCCTAGAAAGTATGGACTTATGCATGATGGATGCACTTGAACCCCAATCATCTCTAACCCGTGAACCCATTACTTCTGAGCTGATGAGTATGATTGAAGATCTTCAAAGAACTGTGGCAGATTTGGCCTTTGGGATATTGGCTCTGTCACCGACCACATCACATGCCAGAAATTTCATGCCAAAAGGCTCTCCAATCTTGAGGCAAGATGCAATTGAAAATGGCCAACTTAAAGCCATCCCAGGCCTGCGTAATGACATGTCAACAATAACTAGGCTTTGCTCTGATATGGCAACCCAATCCCTTGGCAAAGTGGAAGCAAATGGCAAGAACAAGCTAGGGGTAGGCATTGATCCCCATGAACACCTTCTGTGGGTTGTTGAGGCTTTGAAGGCTGAAGGACTGAACAAACAGCAAGTGCTCGCAGTTGTTGCAAAGACTGTGGATGGCATTTTTGCCACTTAGGATGAGAGCATTTTGAATCAAGGGGCAAGCTGGGAGACAGGTTGTCGTACCAGAAACACCCCCTTTTGCTCTGATCCTACACTCGGAAGAGATCATCAAACCCAATCAGCCCCTGCCAATCCCTTTGTTGGCACATTCGGAACTACCCCACAACCTGTAAAATACCAACCCCGAGGCCAGAGGGTCTTCAATCTACTCTACATGACTTTGTCCAAAGCTTTCCAAATCCTTATAGGAAAGGGCCATCTCAAACCCCTTGAGCCTCAGCCTCTCCCAGATCCCCTTCCAGCTAAGCATGATGCTGCCAAGTACTGTACCTTCCATCAACAAACCAGTCATGGCATTGATAGTTGTTTTCATCTTCGCCATGAAATACATGATCTGATTGACAATGAGGTCATCGTCGCACCAGGTTCTGCAAAGTCTATTGGTACTGGATCGATGAACTTGGGGGATAATGTGACTAAGTGATCGGGGATGAACTGCCTGCTGATGGCGCTCAATTTACTCCAGATTTAGGGATGGCACGCACTATTTTGAGCAATTTGTGAATGTTGTTTACTTTACTTTCTAACTTGGGTATTGAGTCAGTTCTGTTGTATTGTATTGAGTCTGTCTTGTTGTATCGAGTCAGTCCTGTTGTGTTAGAGTTGGGTGATTTTCGGGGTGTTACCTCAGACATCACTATCTTGTTTTGTGTTTGTCTTTTACACTCTTTCTTTTGCGTCTATTTCTGCTATTGAGCGAATTGTGCCAGAAGAGTTGAATGAAATGGCAGAGATTTTCATTTACTTTTCTGTGCCTTGAAATCATTACATTGACCTAAGTTTTTCAAAAATTTTCTAACATTGTGATGAAAACAAAAAAGGAGGAATTCCTCGGGATTTGCAAAAATTTGGTCAACTGAGAGAAAGAGAGGCATGCTAAGCCCTTAATGAATGAGATCATGTTTGTTAATGTGAGTACTGAGACAGATCCTAGCTTGTTCCAGATTGGTTTTACATTGTCTTCAGCGCGAGCGACTAGTCGCTTTCTTAAAAGATTTCAAAAAATGTTTTGCGTGGTCCTGCGAAGACATGTATGGAATTGATCTTGAGATTGTGCAACGTAGGATCACTTTCGGCCTTGAGACTCGACCCTTTTTGCTTTCAAACCTTGAACTTTGTTTCAGAATGTTCAATGATCAATCACAACATAAGGCTTGTATGGCCGGATCGGAAGCAACCCTTGAACTAGGGGCAAGAAAGTCAGATCAAGAAAATTAGATGTTATCAAAGAAAGCTTGCGAAGCTAGATCAGAAATAGCCCTTGAACTAGGGGAAAAATGTCAGATGTGCTCAAAGATTCAAAAGATCGGTCATTCTGCAAACCAATGAAGACTGGCAAGAAAGCCAAATTCTAGAAACAGAGAGAAGAAAGTTTTTGTTGAAGGACAATCAAGTTCCTATCTGCAACACTAGGGGCAATTCAAACGCGGTTGGATGGACTCCTACATCATCAACGAACATCAGCTATTCTCCTGGATTTAGGTGGCTTCGAGATCTCAAAATCAATCAACATGGACAAGTTAAACTTTTTTACCCTTGAGAGGCTCGTTGGGCCGAAAACCCGGAATGGCGACCCAGGCAAAAGTTAGAGCAGAGAAAAACAAGAAAAAGAAAAAAATGAAAAGAAAAAGAAAAGAAGAAAAAGAAAAGAAGAAGAAAAGAACAAAAAAGAAAAGGAAAAAAAGAAAAGAAATGAAAAACAGAGCTTGCAAGGTTGAAAACCCGGAAGAGTGGCTTTGGCAAAAGTTAGAGCGTAAAAGGAGAGTGTTAACACTCGAGTGAACCTCAACCCGGAACTACGTACGGTCTGATTCCCATCTTTGGGATACGTAGGCAACTTCATCCTGAAGTCCGGCCCCAATAATTTTCGGCCTGCTTGGCTTATCCATGTTGATTGGTTTATCCTTGTTCAAACTCGGCTATCTTATCCATGTGCAAATTGGCTCATCTTCGCTTAAATTCGGTTATCCTACTCTGTTACAAGATTCAGCTGCAAGACATTTCAAGTTCAGATTTGAGGTTGGGCATCTCGAGAGTAGATTCTATGTTGGTCGAGCAGTGGACATTTGCAAAAACAATTTTGAGAATTTTTAATGAGGTTGACTAATTTTCTCAAAAATTATTCCATTTTTCCAAAACTAGACCATTTCTTGGACCCAAAAAAGGAAAATTTTCTGTACTCATAAGCCTGACTTGCATGATTTCAAATCAGAGAATCGAACAAGTATGTTACTCTAACTCTCATATTGGTCAAAATTGTTTTAACAGAACGCAAAAACAAAAAATGGTCAAAATGATGAACTAGGGCCACAGTTGAGTCAGGTTTTTTGTCTTTTCCCCGTTGCAACATACTTGTTAGAAAGGGCACTCTACTTGCCAGGAAAGGGCACCATATTCGCCAGAAAAGGGCATAACTGAAGCTAACAGCAAAGGGCCGAAAGCTCTCTAATCCTCCAAGCAGCGAGGTATCAAGCCAAGTGCAAAGCACAAAATGGAATGGATCCAGATATTCCACTCCATCATCTGGACAAGTCTGATCACATCCGAACTGGCCAACAACATCATTAACCGATGTCAGCTGCAGATCTACTGCACATCCAGTCATAGCGCAACCCCTCTGTGGGAGCACTCACTAGTTGTCAGTGGAAGAAGGAGTATCTAGTAGAAAACTAGGGGTACGAGCCCACAACTTCCTGTTTATCCATCAACCACCCAGGGGAGGGATAAAAAAATAAGAGAGACTGAAGAATAAAGAGATATGCGTTGAGAGAGAAAAGTGATAAAAGGGCTTTTTAGAGGAAAAGAGATTGAGTGCCATAGTGATGTGAGGATCACAAATGAGAAAGGGTGGGAAACAATATCCGGAGAAACAGGCTTCTCATGAATCGAGAGGTCTCCCACCGATGGATAGCAGAATGTCCGAGTGTTGTGTTTGTTGTTTTGTTTGTCTCGATTCCTGTTTTGAGTCATTTTGAGTGTCAATGGATTTGTTCAGGTTGTTTTACCTTTGTTTTCCTTTGTTAAGTCATTTTGACTGTGGTCAGTCGTAGGCTCAATACCCGGTTAAGAACTCATTTCTCAATTTCAATTTCAAATCGTTTTGTGCTTAGAGTACTGTGTCGTTCTCCATATATGTGCAAAACAAAATTCCTTCTTTCATAAACTACAGGGTTTAACCCAGGTCATGTGAGAACAATAGAACTAGGACCTATCTAAAGCTGTATAGGTTCCAGAGTGCAAAGGAAAAGAAAATAGGGAAAATTTGGGACATCTTAGCATGTTTCAACTTCAACAAATTCTGAGACTGCATTCCAGGTGTGTCATGTCCCGAACCCGCCCTTGTAGGTTAAGGGCATAACTGGCCAGTAATCATGAGATTACCTACGGCCTTGAACCAAAACAAATGTATTTTAATAGAGTTAATGGGGGCCAAACGGAAGCAATTCAAAACTTTGTCCATAGAGCTATGCTTACATGGCACATCCAAACAACCAAACATATATGCATTAATAACTCACAACAGAACTACAGTAGCATAAGTTCTGTACAAACAGGGTCATCCAAAAGTAAGTCAACCCATGAGAACTATATACAGACATATACAAAAACTTCGCCAACATGACAACATAGAATAATGACAAAAAGGCGAAGGTGAGTCTTGAGTTTGAGACACATGGCTGACTCTCCAAAACTCGGTTGTTCCATACAGACTTCATTGGGGCTGGGTCTGGACCTCTCTTGGCTCACCTACAAACACATGAATAAGCGTGAGCAAAAGCCCAGTGAATAATATCAAATAAAGAAAATACATTGGAAAATTATACATTAGACGGCCTTGGGCCCAATTCATTCATGTCAAACTGGCCTTTGGCCTTTTCGAACTTTCATAACAAACTGGCCTTTAGGCCTTTCAAACTTCCATATCAAACTGGCCTTTTAGGCCTTTCAAACTTTCATATCAAACTGGCCTTTTAGGCCTTTCAAACTTTCATATCAGACTGGCCTTTTAGGCCTTTCAAACTTTCATATCAAACTTTGTCCAACATTCAATTTAATGAACTTTACAAAACTTACATAGAAGTAAGCAATTGGACAACAACATATTTTGGATATTACTCATAGTGATCAGCTTGTGGATTTGCTCTGAAGCTTGACCCTACACATCACATAACACATATGGGTCACAAATAATTCAATCCGTTCTTTAATTCACATATTCCTCTTTAGGCTTCATTCTTATCTCTATAACTCAATTACGATGTTTAATGTATGCCTAAGAGTGCTTAGAAGTGAAAGGGAACGAAAAACAGAACACAAAATGTCTTTTCAAAATTTCAGAAAACAGGGTCCTCGCTCGAGCGTGGACTTCCCCGCTCGAGTGGACCCATGAGGCCTGCAAAAGTACTGGATATGTCGAATTTACGCTCGATCGCAAACTCTGGTACTCGAGCGAAAAGCCTCTCCACATGGCTTCCCGCTCGAGCGGAAATCCATGTCTGCAAAAAAATACTGGGAGCACGAAATTCATGTCAAAATTTTGGAAAACCCAGAATTGTTCTTTGAGCTCAATTCGACCTTCCAATCAACATTTCATGCATATAATAGCTCAAACTTAAAATGTGCTTGTACTAACATGGTACCAACACCAAATTACAACACAGTGGAGTTTAATTTCACGAATTGATCACATGCATGCCCCAAATTAACTCAAACTCGCGAATTCAAGGTTCCTATTTTTAATAAACAACATGCATGCCCATTTTGACCTTCATTTTCACATCTAATGATGCAATTAGTGCTCATTCCCATGAAACTCAACAAAAACATGCTTGCATGTGGGATTACACTACCAATCTTTCATAATCTTACAATTTACATGCTAGATTTTGTGATTCCATAGGTATTCTTTACATGCATGCACATATCAAGCTGTAATTCCAACAAAACCAACTCAACTCATGCTCTTTGTTACAAACAAAACATGAACACACAAGATTACACATTAAACTCATGTATTCAAGAATCAATTGCTTACCTAGAAGCCCAATCTATGGTTAATTCTTGAACTAGACTTCAAATATCCAAGCTTGAGTCAAAATTGCACAAATCTCTGCCTTCTATCTCTATGGCCGGCTCTCTCTCCCTCTCAAGGCACCAAAATCAGATTTTTGAGTTCAAAAGAGGCAATGAGAGTGTATATGGCCTCACATATAAAGCCCCACTAACTATTATTTAATAATATTAAATAATTGGGCACTAATTCATCAATTTAATCCGACCCGAATCAATTTTTAATTAAATTTCACCGTAGGCTCTAAAGATTACGCTAATCATAATGGCGCAATCAATTTCGGGTTCTGTGGCCGATAAGACCCTCAATTTAATTTCCAAAGCAAATAATCAAACAGATATTCCTACGATGAACAGATAGAAATTCAAAACCACTTATTTTCACACAATGGCACATGAAATCATATTAAACACATAATCATACTCAAATTAAGGACCAATTAACATACTACGGAACAGGGGTATCACAAGGTGCATCTTCTCAGGCCTCGCCATTTCTCTGGAGTATGAGTGTACCTTAACCCCAAGCTTAAGCCTGCTTCAAGTCAGAAAGGTAGTCTAAGCAGCACCCATGGTTTTCACATGCGGATGTTACCCCTCGCCAATATGAACAGGGTGTGTCCTTTTTGAGCTGAAAGTCCTCTGATAGGTAAATCAGAGGCGCCAAAGTACATATTTGCCTTCCTTCTATTGCATAGAATGTGCACTTTCATATACACTTTTGTTGCATACGTGCCGCGCATCATTATGATTCATGCATAGAATATGCTACATAGAACATGGTTTCATTCTCGCATAAAATGTGTTGTTGCCTTTATATCTCGGTTGTTTGTCTTGCTTGGAATATGCACTCTTACTATATCACACTTGTTAAGTGTCTTTCTTTACATATACGATATTGTATGTACGGTTCATTCAGAGGAATTCTGAGTAAAACCATTCCTCTTCCTTGAACACTTTGCTCCGGTTAGAAACATTCGGGTACGCCCGGTGTTTATACCACCTTCCTTGGTTAGAAACATTCGGGTATGCCCATTGTTTATACCATCTTGCTTTGGTTAGAAACATTCGGGTACGCCCGATGTTTATACCACCTTGCTTTGGTTAGAAACATTAGGCCGTGCTCCGATTTTTATACCTTCCCCCCGGTCAGAAGCATTTGGAATGTCTTCCGATGCTTATACCACCCTGTTTTGGTTAGAAACATTGGGGCATGCTCTGATGTTTATACTGGCCCCCGGCATTTACACTCGGGCTTTCTTGCGCATGGCACTTTCTTGCGCATCGCCCGGTCTTGTGCATTTGTTCTCACTTGCATTGTCTTGTGCACTTTGTGGTTGTGTATCACTCGCACTATGTTGTGCACTTTGTGGTTGTGTATCACTCGTACGGTCCTATGCACCTTATGGTTGTGTATCACTCGCACTGTCTTGTGCACTTTGTGGTTGTGTATCACTCACACTGTCTTGTGCACCTTGTGGTTGTGTCTCACTCGCACTGTCTTGTGCACTTTGTGCTTGTGTATCACTCGCACTGTCTTGTGCATTCTTTGGTCTAGGAGACCTTAAATCCTGCGTTTGCAGTCACGCTTTCTTGCACATCGCACTTTTTACTGCAGTTTACACACGTGCTTTCCTGCGCATTGCACTTTTTTGTACAGTTTACACTCGCACTTTCTTGCCATCGCACTTTCTTGTGCATTTGAATTTACACTCGCGCTTTCTTGTGCATTTATTCACTTTTTCTCCACTCGCGTGAGGCGCATTTGGATGTATTCGCACTTTTTTTTGGTGCATTACACTCGCGCTTTCTTGCGCATCGTACTGTCTTGTGTACCTGCATTGCACTGTTTTGTGCACTTGTATCGCACTGTTTTGTGCACCTTGTATTGCACAGTTTTGTGCATTCACCCTCACTCGCACTTTGTATTTTTGTATCATTTGCACTATCTTGTGCATTGCAATTCCATCACGCTGTCTTACGCATCGTACTGTCTTGTGCACTTGTATAGCACTGTTTTGTGCATTCATCCTATTTCGCACTGTTTTGTGCATTCATCTAGTCTAGGAGACCTTAAATCCTCTAAAGGTGCAATTCCTTTGGCATTTGTGGTGCCCGAATGACTTCCGGTGGTCTGGTATAGCCACCTGCCTGTGTTTACGATGAGTTCCTTGGAGATCAACTGAGATAGTGGAAATTAGAGTTCGAATGGATGATGCTTAGAATGCAAAGGTTTAGAATTTCAGAGACTAAAGTCTGGTTTAAATACCTAGGGGTGTATCCTTGGCTTGAAATCTATATAGAAGCCCCATAGGTTGAGATAGCGTGTATGCTCCTCGATTCTGGATGCTGAACCAACCTAGTCTGTCACTCTGTTGGAGAATAGGGAAAGCTGCGACCACAGCCATGGAGAAAAGTAGTACCTATGGTTCAGGAACGCAAGATGCAGAAGAGGAAGATCCCCAGCAGCGTGAGGTGGGTCATCACCAATTGCCCCTGTAAGGTACTTTCACTTCCCAACTACATCGCATTTCATCATCTAGTACATATATTGCATTGTATATAGAATTTATCGCATGCATCTGCTGCATTATCCATTTTATCGCTTGCATCCTTTCCATGTTAAGCTTAGTCTGGCATGTCCTCATACCTTTCCTTCGTTGAAGCATGGTTCTGTGATAGTGCGTACGCGCCTATTCCACTAAGAGAATTGTGGTCTAAGGGTTTCGGTACCTTTTCTGTGTTAGACGTGGTCTATTTTGTGTCCATACCTTTTCTAGGTAAAATGTGGTTTGGCCGCGCGCCTTATTCATTGCATCCATTGCATCGTAGTTTGTTTTGTTGCATTCAGCATTTAGGATCATGATCTTTCCTCAGCAGATCATTCCTCACTTATATCATACCACCCAACTACTTGTATTCTTTCTGCAAAACACACAGTTCTGTATGTGCACATGCCTATTCCACTAAGAAAATTGTGGTTTGAGGGTTCCGGCACCTTTTATGTGTTAAACATAGTTTGATTTTGCATCTCCATCCCTTTATGATATTTGTGTGGTAAGAACTGCTTGTGGTTCGATTATATTATTGTATTGAACTGCATATCCTTTACATTGTGTTGTCGCATTTTGCATATCATTTGCATCTTGCCCCTAAACTACGCTGGTTTGATTCCTTGCAAAGGGATATGTAGGCAACCCTCGGGTTCAACCAACTGCATCTGTATTTTGTTTGTTTGCCCAAGTCTTACGGGCTTGTCAAAATGGGTCGTCTCTAGGCTTTGACATTCACTCACGTCATTTTATGACTCTGAGCTCTCTGTCAAAGAGGGGCAACTATAGACACCCCATTATTGACTGCCCTTAAGACTTGGGCGCCACTGATTGGTTACTTGGTGGTGAAAGATGTGCAGTGCAAAGGGTCAATTTCTGCGGCAACGAGAGCCTCAAATCCCAACCTCACACCCCTTTTTGGACCAAAGCCTTTTGACCAAAATGATTTTACACCATAAAACCTGTCTACGATGTTTTGAGGCTCGCATTTCGTTAAATGTTGCGCTTTACGGTAAACTGAGCAAGGACAAGGTGGAGATGCATGAAAGAGAGGTGAAATTTTTGAAAAATCTTTAAAACAACTTATTTAGGGGTTTGGAGTTGAAGAAAATTGGAAGAGAGGGAAGAAACCTAGTTGGGAGAAGAAGTTGGGCATGAACTGTTAAGAGAGGGGCGAGCAGCCCTTGATAAATTAGGCCTATCTATTTGCATACTTGGATTTCAGCTATGAGGCCACCACCGTTGGAAAGTGGACTTCTGGGGCTTCATTTTGCACTTAAGAATCTTCCAAAGTCGAGTCCGGATAGGGGAGATATGGCTAGTTGAAGTTAAGCATCAATCCGATTGAGTTAGAAATGAGCAATCTTCACTAAAAGAGGCATATCTTTTCATACACTTGGAATTGTTACGTGAGGCTGCCACTATTGGAAAGCTTACTTCTGAGGCTTCAATTTAGACACAAGAATGACCTGAAAAGGAGTCCAGATGAAGGCATTATGCCCGTTTGAAGTTGGACCTGGAGAGCAGAGTTTGCTGTCGGCAATTGGTAGTGGCTAGTCGGCCACGGGCGTGTATGGTCAGCCACGAATGTGTCCAGTCAGCCACCGATGATGGCCGGTCGGCCACTAATGTCCAAAACTCAGATTTTTTGTAGATATTTCCCCTCCAGCTGTTACACACTGCTCCAGCTGTCTCTAAATCAGATATTTTTGGCCTAGGCTTGTATATTGCTATATATAGAGGCCATATCTCTCATTTTGGAAGGTTAGAAAGTTTGGGAGCCTCTCTCTCTAAAATCTCTCTCTCTCTACATTCGCCTCTCTCTAGATTTCTCTCTCTCTTGAGCTTTTGTGCTAAGAAACTTGCATACTTCAAACTTTAACCTATTAACCCTTAACCACAGTGGTTCATCCTTGGCCTGAGGTTGCTTAAAGTTCTCTTGGAGCCTCCTTTGAGCTCTAAAATGGCGGTTGAAGCTCAGATTTGTGCCTATTGTGTGCTTTGCTTCAAAGGTATAGAACTTATCCTATTTAAGCTTATTTTGCACACTTGTTTTGCCACCTTTGCAAACTGTTTTTAGCCTGGTTTTCGACTACAAAAACCTCTGGTTTTTAGTCCTAAAAATGGTGGTTTGAGCCTTTGTGAGTTAGGGGTTGTCCCCGCTTTTTGGTCTTTAGCTTGTTAAGCTTTTTGCAACATTTCTCATCACCATCAAATCAAACTTTTTGGGCCTTTTTACCACTAAAAATCAGAGGTTTTTCAGTGACAAAAACCATGTTTTGAGGTCCAAAATAGGAGGGGGTGGCCTCCTCTCCTTGTGTCTTGTTTGCATGTGTAGATAGCTTAAGACGTGAGCATGTTTTGCCACCTTTTTGTGACTCAATCTCAGCATGTTTTGGCTACTAATTTGCCATGATTTAGCTCTGTTTTGAGCTGTCTTAATCATATGAACCATGTGTTGTATAGCTATAGTGCAAATGCCTTTACTAGCTTTGTGTTTTAAGGCCTCTAACATGTTATGCATGAGTTATTTGCATGTTATAGCATCATTTAGCATATGATTTCAGTTTGTATAGCTCTGTCACACTTTCACTTATTCCACTTTTTCATTGCTTTTTGAGAATTGTGCTTTGAGCCTTATTTGTGAGCCAACATGTGAGCATGTTTTTCTTGCCTTTTGTGCTGCCATCTCAGCATGTTTTAGCCACTATTTTGACATGTTTAAGCTCTGTCAGAGCTGGTTTGATCATTTGAGCTTGATATTGCATGCCTCTAGTATAATGGTCTTCATTAGCTTTAATGCTTTTGGCTCTTAACATGCTGTGTATTTGTTGCTTGCATGTTGTAGTATTATTTCTCATGCCATTTCAGCACTGAAATTCTGCAACCTCCCTCATTTCTTCATTTTTCCATTTGTTTTGAGGGTTTATTAACCTTATGGTTGTGTTTAAGCTTGAGATGGAGCTTGTGCTCAATGGCTTTAATTCTCTTTTGAGAGTTTCTACTCGCCAAAGGCACGAGCTCTCTCATGTCTGAAATCATCCTTTGGTTGACACCTTTCTCATTAGAGGACTTTCATATTGGGCTTAACCAATTAAAGAATGGCTTGGTAATGCTAAAATGTGTAAACAAGAATTGGACAAGTAAAACATGACCAAGAAAAGCATGTTGTGTTTGCATTGCATTGTGCTCAATCGATCGTTATAGTGAACACAAGGTAGATTGGTCCATTTCATACTCAAAGTGATGAAATGAGCCAATCTCCTTTGTCACTATCACCCTTGATCATGCATGATAGGGTGGTGGCCCTGCGCGTCTTATTTGTGCATTCATTGACTTTGTACAACTTGACTCTTTGCCCATCATGCATTGAAAATGCATGGTTGGTGGCTTGAGAACCAAGAATTACACTCCTTTGAGCTTGAGAAATGATAAGGAGGGTAATATTACATATATTGTGTGAGAATACACTGCTTTGTCTCTGTTTGCTTTCTATTGCAGCAAAAATGAGAATTCCAGGGAAAGGGTGGTCGACTAGCCACCAGTGGTGGCCGACAACCACAAACAGTGGCTGACCGGCTAGCAGTAGTGGCTGACAGCCACCTATGATAGCCAACCGGCCATCAGTGGGAAATTTGTTCAAAATGTTCCTGTGTTGGGGCAGAAATAGTCTGTTATTTGGTGAAGTGTTCAAAGTGCAAAGCAAAGTGCAAACAGCAGCATACAAAGGCAAGGTAGTGGATTTTCGGAACGAAGCCAACCGAGCATGCATGCCCCCCTCACCCTCGAGGCCATTTAATTGTTTTAATTAGTTAGCGTAGCTAATTATTTGATTCAATCGTTGTAATATTTTAATTAGCTTAGCATAGCTAGTTATTCAATTTGGTTTGTTATTAATTAGCTAGAATAGTTAATTAGTCGGTTTGTAATAATTAGCTTAGCTTAGTTTACCTTAGCTTAATTATTCGGGCCCTCCTTCGAGAGGGCATATTGTTGTAATAAGCATGCGTGTGTGTGTGCATGTCTTCTAATCTCACATCTTTCTCCCTTTTACTTAATCGCTTTCGATGGTTAGTTTAGGGATCATGTTTCGATTAGCATACCTTATGCTTGCATGTTTGGATTCATTCATTTGTCTTGCATGCACCGGGCTCGGCGCATCATTCAAACTGTATTATAATTCAATATACTTACTTGAATACGTGTTACAAAGCATGTTACCAAGTTGTTGCATTCATAGGCCATCTTAGATAGCCGAGCCTATTTAGTTGCATTATTGCATGTGTTGCATTAGGCATCTTAATGTAGCTAGCATCATGCATTGTTTCTAAACTAGCTTTTGTTTTGGCTCGGAGTACACTGTAAGTTTTTACGCTTTAGCATACTTGCATGAGTGTGAGTGATGCCATGTTTAGCATGCTTGCCATGAGGCTATTTGCTTAAATACTTAACAACATGAATGCCTGTGGATGAAGGCTTTGTTGTTTGAATAGGAACAATTCAGTAAATGTGAGTTTTAAGCCCACTTTGCGAACTGGCAAATCATGTTTTAAGCCCATCATGTTTGATGGCAAATCCACGCTTTAGCCCACTTGAGAGTGGCACCTTCAAACCATTTTCGAAAACAAACATGAATTGTTTTGTTCTAATTCTCATGATTTAGTCTATACTTGTATCTGTGCGTCACATAGTAAAGTTAGCTAATAACTGGATAAGAACACATGAGGTTTATAAAATAACATATCATGCTTAGTAGAGGCCGATCCTTTGATCGGGCGAGTGGGGGTGCTTATTTTAGGACCTTCCCCTCTCGTACCCAAGTTCCCGAGCCGAGGCAACTTTGGTGATGATGGACACGTGGCCTTTGGCACGAGTCAGGGTTTCCTAAATTTTCCAAAAATAAAACATTTAGGTGGCGACTCTATAATCTGGCAAAGCAGTCCAGTTTTGACATTATTTGATTCAAAATCTGATTTTCCGAAATGATTTGCCGGATTGGACTCTTTGGTGTTTATGAGTCTCACATTGCACTTTGTGAGATTAGATTCAGAATCGTGACTGGAGTCTGAACTTCAGAAGACCAATTCGCGCCTCCCGAAAGGGGGGTGCGCGATGAAAGTCGAGTCTACATGCCCCAATGGCGTCAATTCCCCAGATTGAGAAAGGTCATGGTGAGGTGATGTTGTATAGCTTCAACGGCCGGATATTCATGCGATTTGCATGGATTTGGCATTTGTGGCATCACCAAACAAAACCAATACAATCCTCTTCTATGGTAGACCAGTAATAACCTTGCTTGAAAATCTTCCAGGCTAATATTACTCTGCTCATGTGTGCTCCACACTCTCCTCTATTAGGCGCTTCGACTCTTCTGTGTTAACACACTGCTTGTGCATTCCCAGATGACCCCTTTTATACAACTTATCCCCGCAGATGATAAATTGAATGGCCATTTGTCGTGTTGCCCTTTTATCTTTGGCATTTGCCCCTAGTGGATAAACCTCATTTTCCAACAAGTTCCAGATATCATAATACCAGGGGTTTTCATCTTGTAATTCATCTATTGCAGTGATGGTGTCAAAGGCTAGTGCATATCTTTGCTCAATGATGATTGGACGCATCCGGACTCCCAACGGGATGTATCATAGAAGATAGAGTTGATAAGGCATCAGCGAACCTGTTGTTCTCTCTTAGTTGATGCGTGAAGGTTAGCTTCTCAAACCTAGGACTTAGAATATCCAGGGTCTAGTGATAGATCTTCATCATTTCTTCTTTGACCTTCCAGTCTCCATTTGCTTGAGACACAACCTGGTTCGAGTCCCTAATGACATCTAACTTTTTGCCCCTAGTTCCAGGACGACTTCCAAACTAGCAATACACGCCTCGTATTCTTCTTAGTTGTTGGATACTTTGAACTGGAGTTTGAAAGCTAGGGGTATATGTGAATTGTCGGGTGCTATCAGCAACACACCTATCCAATAACCGTACTGGTTAGACGCTCCGTCAAAGTACACTATCCAGGTTTCTTCCTCGACTTGCAGAATAGCTTCATCTGGCAATAGGTATTCTACCACTTCATTCCCGTCCACTGGATGATTTGCCAAGAACTTTGCTACTGTTCTTCCCTTAACAGACTTGCGAGTAACACACTTCAAATCAAATTCAGAGAGAAGAAACAACCAACAGGCTAGCCTACTTGTAAGTGTTGGTTTCTCAAAGAGATATTTGATGGGATCTTATCTCGAAACCAGAATTACAGATTGAGCTAACAAGTAGTGCCTCAACTTCCTGGTAACCCATACCAAGGCTAAGCAAGCCTTCTCTAGCGGGGTATAACGGGTCTCATAGTCCAGCATTTTCTTGTTCAAATAGTAGATGACTTTCTCCACTCTATCCTCAGATTCCTGGGCAAGCATGCATCAAATCATTGTGTCCATTATTGACAGATACAGAATCAAAGACTTCCCTGGATCTGGCGCTAACAACACATGTGGGTTTTGAAGATACTACGTGATCTGCTCAAAAGCGAACTGGCATCGGTTATCCCATTAGAATTTCTTTCCTTTCTTTAGGAGACCAAATAGTGGCATCGGTTATCCCTTTTTTTAAATAAACCATCTTATGAATTGCACTTTACCCAGAAAGCCTCGCACCTCCTTTTCAGTCCTTGGTGGTGGCATTTCTAGGATGGCCTTGATTTTGGAAGGATCTACCTCGATGCCTATCTGTGTGATCAAGAAACCCAGCATTTTCCCTGCTGTTACACCGAATGTACACTTCTGTGGATTCAACCTCAATCTGTACTCTCTGATCCGTTGAAAGAACTTCTCTAAGGTGGTGTAGTGGCTCTCTCTTTCCTTGGACTTGACAATCATGTCGTCCACATACACCTCGACCTCTTTGTGGATCATATCATGCAGAATTGTGGTTGCAGCCCATTGAGAGGTAGCCCCAGCATTCTTCAGCCCAAATGGCATCACCCTGTAGCAGTAGGTTCCCAACGGTGTGGTGAAAGCGGTTTTCTCTCTGTCTTCAGGTGCTATCAAAATTTGGTTATACCTAGAGAATCCATCCATGAAGGAGAGCAATGCGTGGCCTACAGTGAAGTCCACTAACTCGTTGACGTACGGTAGAGAAAAGTCGTCCTTTGGACTGGCCTTGTTCAAATCTCTGAAATCCACACACACCCGAATTCTGCCATCTTCCTTTGGCACTAAAACAATGTTGGCCAACCAAGTTGGATACTCAGATACTAGCAAGAACCCTGTGTCTATCTGCTTGGTGACCTCTTCCTTAATCTTCAAAGCCCAATCCGGGTGTATTCTCCGTAACTTTTGTTTGACGGGTCGGGCCTCGGGGTAGAGAGGGATCCGATGCTGTACAATCTCAGGATCGATTCTAGGCATGTCTTTATAGGACCACGCAAAAACATCTTTGAAATCTTTTAATAAAGCGACTAAGCGCTCGCGCTCCTCTGAAAACAACGTGGACCCGATCTGGACTAGACGTGGATCCTTCTCAGTACCCACATTAATTGAAATGATTTCATCAACAAGGGGTTTTACAAACCTCTCCTCCTCTTGATCAATCAAATGTTTCAAAACCAGAGGAATTCCTTCCTCGTCGTTTTTATCAAAATTTTGAAAATCATGATCAACGCAATATACAAGATGCACAGAGAAGTACTCAGAAACTCTAGTGGGATTCTCATTCAAAAGGTCTAGCTTATCCAATCCTTTGGTTATAACCAACTCAAAAGAAAAAGAAAAAGATGACCTGGACAAAACTTCGGCATCTGGGTTATTAACCCTAAGAATACCTGACCCAGATTCAGAAGAATTGGAATCGGATTTCGACTCCACAGACTCTGTGGAATCAGATTCTGGCTCACTACCCGACTCAGAGCTACTGGACAGGAAGCCATCCTTCAGCTGCCATGTGAGAGACGGTGCGTCAGATGCATCCAAGATACCACCAGAAGGGTCCACACCTGATTAGTCGCCGATCATGGAAACGGTTAGGTTATCTCCCAAGCTCTCTAGGTTGATCTAAGGATCTGAAAGGAGACATGCCAGTGTTGCTCATACCTCAAGTTCGCTGCTGTTGGACTCACTTTCTGTGTTCTGTTCAACCTCAGTAGTTTGTTTAGTCTGATCCTCTGTGTCATTCTCTTGCAGCTACAAGTCGAAGAAAATCTCAAAGTTGGGAACCCGCTACTTCTCAGAGTTGAACCAGGGTTCGGGGAAACCACAAAATGGAAAGTCTCCCTCCTCCCGAACAAAATAGCCATTCAGGGTTCCCCGGATTGATCGGTGCAGACCATTCAGGGTTCCCCGGATTGCTTTGCTCTAGCTCTTTCAGCCATTTCTTTCTTTTTTCTCACCCAGTCCTCTTTGGTGGGTGCATAGCCAAGACCAAATGTATGAGGGTTATGTGGCACATCGGCTAATGCAGCGAGGCCTTTCCGGTGACTTCTGCCTAATCCCATCCCGGGCATGTTTTGTAACTTATTCATGAAGTACACAGATTGGGCACTGACATAGAAGCCCTCATCGATAGCTAGGATACTATGCACTACCTGGGCCTCAGCCAAGGTAAACCCGAAAAAGGAAAATATCCTCTTCGCCGTGCACAATCTCCACTACAGGTGTAGTGACCTCTAGCAGAGGATGTAAAGATGAATTCCTGAAGACTATGGCCACCCCTTTCCCATGGGGATATTTTAGCATTTGGTGCAGGGTGGAAGAAATAGCTTTTACTTGATGTAGCTAGGGTCGCCTAAGTAGTAAGTTGAAATGAAAGTGGCTGGATCATCCAGGACATGGAACTCAATATCTTGTTGAGCTGGGCCAACTAGTGTTCTGATCTGAACTGTTCCCATCATCTCTCTGCTTGTATTGTCGTACATCGAGATCACCTGGGCTGTAGGCACAAAATAGGCTGGTTTCAGGCCAATAGCATAAGTTGTGCGACATGGACAGACGTTGATTGTTGACCTAGTGTCAACCAATAAAACTGGCACTCACTCCTCCCGGCACTCTATGGATATATATAGAGGCTTGTTGTGTGCAAAGCTTTTTGGCAACAATTCCTTGTCTGAAAAGGTCAAAGTCGGCACGACACCTCCCTGGGAAAATGAGTCTGACTAGCTGTTCAGGAGTAGTTTCGTTGGACAATTTGGCTTTATCCATCATCGATAGTACAGCTTGTCTGTGCACTCGTGAAGCCATAAGCAGCCCCCAGATAGATATGTCGGCTTGAATCTTCACCAACTGTTTCAGCACAACCTCCTCCTCCAACAGTTTTTCTTTCTGTTTCTCTACCTCTTTGTCCTTCCTAGATACCTCAGGTTGGTCTAGAGGCGGGGGTTTGAAATATTGGCCACTTCTCGTGGTGTGGTCTACTTCCTCCACATACCAGGTATTATCAGGAATACCTTCACCCCAATCTTCATCAATGTGGGCAAGATGCAGATCATCATCTTCCCATCAGATACCTCCGGCAACTGACAAGTAATTGTCTAGTTCCGGTCTAACTGTTCCCTTAGTAGAAACATTCCCTACGAGGTGTTGAACTATTCCAGCTTTCTGATCACTTTCACTCATTTCCTGCCCAAATCGCTCCAGCGCGGCTTCTTGTTCTGTATGTATAGTACTAACTATGCCCAGTTCCTGAGCCACTTGTTCTGCACTGGTGTTCTCCAGTAGTTTACCTTTTCTATTGGTCGTTCTGGCCATTGCTGTGGTTTCCACTTTCTGTTGTTCCAGCTTCAGGTGAACTCCCTCATCTACATTGGGCTCATCACTTAGCCACACTGAATTATCGATTGACCCATTCAGATCGAACCAATTAATATATTTAGACACCCAATTTTTGACTGCCCTTAAGACTTGGGCCCTACTGATTGTTTACTTGGTGATGAAAGTTGTGCAGTGCAAAGGTTCGATTTCTTCGGCAAAATGAGAGTCAAATCCCAACCTCACACCCCTTTTGGACCAAAATGATTTTGACCAAAAGGATTTTAGACCTTAAAACCCTCTCTTTCAAAACTATTTTTGAAAATAATTCTACGATGCTCCGAGGCTCTCATTTTGTTAAATGTTGCACTTTTCGGTAAACTGAGCAAGGACAAAGTAGAAATGAATGGAAAAGAGGTGAACTCTTTGAAAAATATTTCAAAACACCTTATTTAGGGGTTTGTATTTGAAGAAAATGGGAGAGGAGAGAAGAAACCAAGTTGGAGGAGAAGTTCGGCATGAATCTGTGTAGGATCGAAACTGCACAGTCTTCACTCGAACAGGCATAACTTTTTGCACAATTGGAATTTTGAGGTGAGGATTCACCATTGGAAAAGAGACTTCAAGGGCTTGAATTTAGGCTCAAGAATGACCTAAAAAGGAGTCCAGATGAAGGAGTTATGTCCGGTTGAAGTCGGGCCCAAAAAGCAGATTTTTCTGTCCAACCAGAGGTGGAAGATGTTGGCCCTAAATGGGATTTTTTTTCCATGTACCGGCCATGAATGGCCTAGGCTGGCCCCCTGCCATCCAATGGTGTCCCATTCCTACCAACAATGGTCAAGTGCCAGCCATCAATGGCCATGTGCCAGCCATTGATGGCAGAAAGTAGTTTTTGGTGGATATTTTGCTCCAGCTTGCTCCAGTTGTCTCTCTTGAGATATTTTCGACCAAATGCTTGTATTTTGCTATATATGAGAGCCTTCTCTATGATATTCAAGGGTTAGAACATTTAGCAAAGGCTTGGGAGCCTCTCTCTCTAGAACTCTCTCTCTAGAACTCTTTCTCTTTCTCTCTCTCTCTCTCTCTCTCTCTCCCTATTTTGGGCTTAAAAGTGCAAAATCTCTACATATTTGCATACAACCTCTTGACCAAATACCTTCATCTTGGAGCTGAGGTCCTTGGAGGTCGTATTTGAGGTCTAAAGCTTGGTTTTAACTCAGAAATCTTGTTGTTTTGTTGTTGTGCTTCAAGGGTAAGAACTTGTCCCTTTTAAGCTTTATTTTGCATGCTTGTTTTACCACCTTTTAAGAACTTGTCCCTTTTAAGCTTTATTTTGCATGCTTGTTTTGAACTGAGGAAAACTCTATTTCAGTCCTAAAAATGATGGTTTATGCCTATTTTGTGTTAGGGGGTTGTCTCTCCGCTTTGTCCCTTAGCTTGTATAGCTTGTTGTGCCATCTTTCAAGGCTTTCAAACCAAACTTCTTGGCCCTTTTTACCACTAAATTCCAGAGGAATTTCAATGGTGGAAAGGTGGTTTTGAGGTCCAAAATAGGAGGGGGTGGTCCCCCTCCTCTTGTCTTGTTGGCATGTGTTATTGGCCTATCAAATGAGCATGTATTTCTCCCTTCTTGAGGCTTAGTTTGAGCATGTTTTTGTGACTTTTTGGACCTCCTATAACTCTGATTTTGGTTGGTTTAGCCTCTTCTTATTTGCTTTTTGTACTTGTAATGCAGTCTCACTCATTAGCCTTGTATGCTTAGTGTTTTGGCCTACTGTTCTGGCTTGCTTTAGCTCTAGTTGAAGCAGGTTTTTGGTGTTATTTTGACATGCTTTAACTCTGATTTTGGTTTGTGGGGTCACCTCTTGCTTGGTTTTTGCACTTGTAGTGCAATCTTGCTCACTAGCTTTACATATTTGATGTTTTAGCCTTTCATTCTAACTTGTCTTGGTTATACTCCAGCATGTTTTTGGCATTGTTTTGACATGCTTTAGGACTATTTTGGATGGTCTTGGCCTATTGGGGCTTGCTTTGTATAGCTATAGTGTAAATGGCTTCACTAGTCTTGAGTTTTGAGGCCCTTAGCATGCTATATTTGTGATGTGTGCATGGTATGGCATCATTTAGTATGTAATTTCAGAGCTTGTTTCTTTGACATGCTTCCACTTGAATCACTCTTGTTGGCATGTGTTAGACGCGCCCCGAGGACTCCCGAAGCTCCGCGCTTTGCGAAGGCGCGAAATCTCGTTTGTTTTCTAGCATAGTACTACAGTTCTGACTCAATGTCACAGTTCTGAAACTAATCTCACAATGTGCGATGTGAGACCGATAAATCACCAAAGAGTCCAAATCCGACAAATTGTTTCGAAAAACTAATTTTTGTAAAGAAGTGCCAAACATGGACTGCTTTGCCAGATATAGAGTTGCTACCTAAATATTTTATTTTGGGAAATTTAGGAAACCCTGACTCGTGCCTAAGGCCACGCGTCCGTCATCACCATAGTTGCCTCGGCTCGGGAACTTGGGTATGAGAGGGAAGGTCATGCAATGAGCACCCCCGCTCGCTCGATCAATGATCGGCCTGTACTAAGCATGATATCTTGTTTTTGAAAACGTATGCGTTCTTATTCCGGTTAATTAGCTAATCTTACTACGTGATACGTACAACAAACAAGTATAGACTACATCGCCTAATTTGGAACGAAACACTACATATTTGTTTGAAAATGATTTGAAGTTTGCTACTCGCAAGTAGGCTAAAATGCGAATTTCAATGAATTGTTCCAATTCAAGCAATCCAACCTTCACCCATAGGCATTCAGGCAGTTATATCACGTAAGCAATTAGCCTCATGGCAAGTATGCTTTCATGGAAACATATACACATGCAGTATACTACAGCGTAAACACTCACAGCGTACTCTGAGCCAAAATAAAGAACCAATTAGAAATCATGTGTGATCCTAGTTCATATTAAGATGGCTAATGCAACACATGCAACTAGAAATAGGCTCGGCTATTCTAAGATGGCAAATGAGATGCGACAATTCGATACATGTATTCAACTTGGAATTGAAATACAATGCAGTTAGTATGATGCGCTGAGCCTGGTGCATGCAATACAGATGAATGGATGCACACATCAGAGCATAAGGTATGCTAAATGAAATATGCCCTAAAACTAACCATCGTAAGCGGTTAAGTAAAAGGAAGAAAAAAGTGGGGTTGGAAAACATGCATCACACACACGCACCCTTATTACAATAATTGCGCTCTCTCGACGAAGGGACCGAAAGAATAATACAAATCGACTAATTAACTAACTCACAAGCTAATTAATTATTACACAATTCTTAACTAATTAAACAAATTAATTAAGCTATAAAAACAGTAAAGCTGCCTCAGGAAGAGAAACAAATGCATGCTTGATCGGCTTCGCTCGGAAATTCATTGCCATGCCTCACGTTGCCTCTATTTGCACTGTTTTTCACCTCTGAAAACTGTACAAGTCCCTGTGATGTTCCAGAACCACTTCACGTACACTGTGGGAGGCCATCAGCCAGAGTTCAAGGCCATCAGCCAAGAAATGAGGGTCATCGACCAAAAATAAGGCTCTCGGCCAGAAATTGTTAGCCGATCGGCACTGAATATGGTCGATCGGCCATTACTTCCTGTTGACTGCTCATTTTGCTGCAGCAGAGGACAAACAGAGCATGGCAACGCATTTGCAAGAAAAATGTTTGCAACCACACCACTTATCATGTTTAAGACTCAAAGGTGTGTAGTTCTCGACCCTCGGGCCACCAATCACACATTTCAATGCATGATGGCCAAAGGAGCCAAGTGTGCAAATCAATATCAAATGAAATGCTCAAAAACACATAAGGGACCTTGACCTCTATCATGTTTTATCAAGAGGCAAGGTAATGTACACACAATGCAATGTAACCTAAGCATGCTAGCAAACTAATATGCAATAGGCATACAACCTAAACATGTGAACATGTATGGCATACAACAATATGCAAAATGAAACAAGCATGCAAATATGAAGTTATGTAACAAGAATGCAACAACATGCGAGGGACAAGCATGCAAACATGCAATGCAACTCAACAAAAGCATGCCAAATGCAATACACCTCAAGCATGCAACAACATGCAATGGACCGAGTATGCAACAAGCATGCGACAACATGCAAGGCAAGCATGCAACAACATGCGAAGATGGACTTAAACTAAAATAGACAGCTCTCAAACATGCCCAAATCAGTGGCCAAAATGATGAATTGGAGATATGAAATGTAAGTCAAAGCATGCACATGTAAATGGTCCAACACCTAGGCCTAGGAGGGTAACTTTCACGAACACTTAAAAGGGGACAAATATGGACATGTGACAAACATTATAAGCTCTGAAATCATGCATGGAAAGGTGCCAAACCAACCAAACAAAGCAAGTATAGCATGCAAGAAAGCCCAAAGCTTAAGGCTAGCCAATGGACTCAAACCATGGCCATGCAAGGCAAGCCCTAAAGGGCCAAGGGCTATCAAAACAGTCCCAAGGCAGGTCAATACAAGACCAAAAACAAGCTTGAAACTAGCCAACACAAGCTAGAACAAAACACCAAAAGCATGAGGCATGCAAGGCTACGAAAGGGGTGTTACACTACACCTATTGAAACCAAATATGGCATGACTTAACCAATGAAAAACAGAGTTATGGCATGGTAAAACAAGACTAAAAATCCACTTAGATGGCATCCAAAAGACCTAAGCATGAAGGCATGTACAATGATCCATTCATGAGGCATAAAACATTAACTCTTTAAAGCACTAAAGGAATGATAGGTGCAAGTGTATGAGCATGAAACATGGACTGAAATAACATAACAAATGATGCCAAATCATTGAAATAAGCCAAGTAATACATGCTAGTGACTTGGACACTTGAAACGAACAAGCTAGGATGCCTTAGGGCTATACAAAGCATGGCATATATGATCAAAACAACACAAAACAGAGCGTAAGCATGCTACAACATGGACAAAAACTTCTTAAAGTTAAGCCAAAACATGCAAGCATGATGGTCCAAGTGCATGAGACACATTAGGCTACTTCATGGAAATGCACTACAAGTGCATGGAGCATGCAAGGAGCTATAAAACTAAACCCTAACAGAGGTATGACATGGTGAAATAAGCCCAAGAACATGCTGAAATGGACACAACATAGGCTAGAATGACATGCTACTTCATGAAGCATATAAAACTAGTGTGTGTGATTTACACTACAAGTGTATAAACCATACATGGAGTGACCAAACCAAGCAAAAGCAGTGGTAAGCCTCAGCAAAATAACCACAAATACATGCTAAGATACAAGCTAACACAAGCTTAACAAACATGTTCACTCGTGAGTTATATAAAGCAAGTATTGAAGACACAAGGAGAGGGGATGACCCTCTCATTTTTGGGTCCTTAAAACACCATCCCCACCACTAAAATCCCTCTGGATTTCAGTGGTGGGAAGGCCTAAACAAAGATGATCCCAAAGCTTAAAAATAAAGCACAAGAAGAAGGCCAAACAAGGCCTAAGAGGGGGTAAACAACCCCAAACCAAAAAGTGACCTCAAACAAAGGTCTCAAGCACACAAAAAAAGAACTTTTTACAGTTTAGAGTTAAGCTTAAAACAATAAGCAAGAAGGTATAAAAGCTTAAGCAAGAATGGGATATCAAAAGGTAGTTTGCTCACCCTTGTAGAACCTCTTCAAGAAGAAAGCTCCAACAACTTCCACTAACTAAAACTAGCTCAAGAACTCTGAAATCAACCTCAAGGGACCTTAGCTCCAAGAGAATGGTGTTCTAGTGTGTGTTTGTGTACAATAGTAAGACAAAACAACACTTTAGAGCACAAAATAAGGTCAAACAAAGGAATATAGATACAAAAGTATATCTATCCCTTAAGACTGAATTTTTTGAACCCTTGAGAAGGGAGGAGGGGCTCCCTTCTTATAGAATTCAATTCGAAGGCTTCTTGGAGAAGCTATGCCAAGGGGTAAATCCCTCCATACACGTGTATGGAGGGGGTGAATTGTGCATGCCAGCTATGACAGCTGGCATAGAATATCTGCAAAAAGCAGATGAACAGGGTTCAGCCAGAAAATATAGCTGATCGACCAACATAAGGGCCGACCGACCAAAAAAAGTGCCGATCGGCCAACACTTTTGGCTGATGGAAAGAAAACTAGGCCGATGGCATCATGCCTTAGCCAATGGGTTGAGGGGATGGCCAATAAGCCACCCTCTTCCCTCAGCGGCAAAAAAAAAAAAAAAAAAAAAAAAAAAAGTGCTTGGTCCATTACCAAGCACAAAACAGCCAAGTTAAGAGATCTTGAGGCAAGGCGCGTGGCCAGACCTTGGGAACTCAAAATGAACACGAGCATAGATGATCATCGAGTGTTAAAACGATGACGTCCAAGTCTTGAGGACAGTAAAAAATGGGATGTCTATAGTGAGCCATCAAATGAGCATGCTTTTCTTACTTCTTGAGCTTAAGTTTTAACATGGTTAGACCACTGCTTTGGCATGTTTAACCTCTATCCAGGGTTGGTTTGGTCATTTAAGCTTTGTGTTGCATGCCTCTAGTGTTGTGTCCTTCACTAGTTTCAATGCTTGGCCCCTAACATGTTGTGCATGTGTTGCTTGCATGTTTTAGCATTCATTTTCATGCCATTTTAGCACTGAAAATTCTCCAACCTCTCTTTGTTCTTCACTTTTAATTTGCTTTGAGGGTTGGTTAACCTTATGCATGTGTTTAAGCTTGAGGTAGAGTTCATGCTCAATGGCTTTAACTCTCTTTTGAGGGTTTCTACTAGCCAAAGGCATGAACTCCCTCATGCCTTAAACCATTCTTTGGTTGACCCCTCTCTCATTAGAGGACTTTCACATTTGGACAAATTGATTAATGAATGGCTTGGTAACTTAAAATGTGTAAACAAGAATTAAATCAAGTAAAACTGTGCCAAGATAACCATGTTTTGTGTGCATTGCATTGTGTTCAATCGGACGTCATATTGAACACAAGGTGGATTGGTCCATTCCATACTTGAAGTGATGAAAATAGGCCAATCCCCTTTGTCTCCATTGCCTTTGATCACCCTTGATAAGGTAGTGGTCCTAGTGTCTTGTTTATTGTTGCATTCATTGAGTTTGTACAAGTTGGATCCTTGGCCATCATGCATTGGGATGCTTGATTGATGGTTTCGGATCCAATAGTGCCTCTCCCTTGATGTTTTGAAATGATAAGGAGTGGCATAGTACATACATGCCCTAGGGAGGCCCTCCATTTTCTCTGTTTTGTGCTCTGTTACAATTTGGTGTCCCAGCACACCAGTGGCCGGCAGTGCCACATTGATGGCCGGCACCCTTGCATTGTTGGCCGGCAGAGACCCACTCTTGGCCGGCAGATGGTCGGCAGTAACTCCTCATGGCCGGCAGGCCACTGGTGCACTCCTCAGCATTATTTTGGTAAGGTTCAGCAGCAAGTTCTTGAAGACACCCTGCAAATAGAGCCTCTCAAGAGCAATCCGGTGGGCTTTTCGGGACGGGAGCCGAGGCATGCATCTCCTAATTTCCAACAGAGCTTAGGCAGCATTGTTTAATGCATTTTCTTGTTAGTTAGCATGAATTTGTAATTTGATTAATTTGTTAATTAATTAAGTGTTGTAATAATTAAGTAGCTTAGTTTAGCTATTTCTTTATTGATTTGTAATAATTAGTCTAATTAGATTAATTAGATTAGTTAGCTTAGCTCATTTATTCGGACCCTCCGTCGAGAGAGCAAATGTTGTAATAAGGGTGCGTGTGTGTGTGCATGTCTTCCAACCCCCCATTTCTTTTTCCCTTTTACTTATTAGCTTTTGATGGTTAGTTTAGGGCATATTTCGATTAGCATCCTTATGCTTGCATGCGTGCATCATTCATTTGTCTTGCATGCACCATGCTCAGCGCATCATTCAAACTGCATTGTATTTCAATATAGCGACTTGAATACGTGTTTCACAGCATATTATCAAGTGTTGCATTCATATGCCATCTTAGATAGCCGAGCCTATTTAATGTCATTTTGCATGTGTTGCATTAGGCATTCTGTATAGTTAGGATCATGCATTGATTTCTAATTAGCTTCTGTTTTGGCTCGGAGTACACTGTGAGTATTTATGCTTTAGCATCCTTGCATGTGTGTAAGTGACTGCCATGATAGCATGCTTGCCATGAGGCTATGTGCTTAAGTGATTAACTGCATGAATGGCTGTGGATGAAGGCTTCATTGCTTGAATTGGAACAATTCATCAAAATGTGCGTTTTAAGCCCACTTGTTTGTGCCAAATCATGTTTTTAAGCCCACCTGAGGGTGGCAAATCCTCATTTTAGCCTACTTGAGGGTAGCAACTTCAAACTATTTTTGAAAAACAAACATGGGATGTTTTGTTCCAAATTGAGTGATTTAGTCTATACTTGTATGTTGTACACATCACATAGTAATTCTAGATTAATAACCAGAATAAGAACACCTGTGTTTTCAAAACAACATATCATGTTAGTAGAGGCCGATCTTTGATCGGGCGAGCGAGGGTGCTCATTTCAGGACCTTCCCCTCTCGTACCCAAGTTCCCGAGCCGAGGCAACTTTGGTGATAACGGACACGTGGCCTTAGGCACGAGTTAGGGTTTCCTAAATTTCCCAAAATAAAATATTTAGGTGGCGACTTTGAAATTTGGCAAAGCAGTCCATGTTTGGCGCTTTTTGATTAAAATCGATTTACCAAAACGATTTGCTGGATTTGGACTCTTTGGTGATTTATCAGTCTTACATTGCACTTTGTGAGATTAGATTCAGAACCGTGATAGGAGTCCGAACTGTAGTAGCTAGAACCAAATTCGCGCCCTCTCCGAAAAGGGTGGTGTGCGGAGGAAGTTTGGGCGGTCTACAATATGCATGTCCCCTTGATCATGTTCATCAAAGAACTGCAAATTGTCCATGTCCTCTTCTAGGTCAGCTAGATAATCTAATCCCTGGGTGGGCCTATCTTCTCGGACTACACTGACCTCTATCCCCGTCAGTAATGCCACTTCTGGCTTAGCTTGGTTGACTGGCACAATATAACAACTTGGGGTATACACCCTATCAAATAAATCCTCGAAGCCCTCATGCAACGGACTGATGTTCTCCACCAAGGTTGACCTCCCTTCATCTTCCACTGTCACCATCACGGGTTCAGGTTGGAGCGGGGACACGTTCATCATGCACAAGTCTGTGCTTTCTGGGATGAACAACACCGGCTTGGGCAGGTGGGAAGGGGTTATATATATACTGGGGTCATAAGGGACGGCCAGTGTATGACTGAGGTTTATTTGCCGAGGTGGAGGGGTTTGGTTATGTGGTGGGAGAGGTTTATAGTGGCATTGGGTTTTCCAAGAGGTGCTATCACCTTATTGTCAATAAGATCTTAAATCTCATGACGTAATCTGATGCACTGATGAGTATCATGACCATGCTGTTGGTGAAAGGCACAACATTTAGCCGGGTTGTGTTTAGGTGGGAGAGGATCGGGTAGTAGTTGTTGTTCTAATGGCTTAAGATGCCCTTTTCTAATCAGGACCCTCAAGGCTACGGATAAGGACATATAGAGCGGGGTGAAGACCCTCTGGCCTCGGGCCTGATGCCTTGAGGTTTGTGAGGTTGTATTGGATGTACCGGCAAAGGGGCTGGTAGTTTTGGGTGTGGTGGTGACCATGCTCATATTTGAAGGTTGTGCAGAGGTGTTACCAGTCATGGCTGCATTAGAGCTGCGTGTAAAGGGCCTTTTGGGCTATTCCTTCTTGTGGTCTATCTGCTTCATTGCGTCCTCTATTTGCACCCCTATTTCGTAGAACTCAACAAAAGTAGACAAAGGCAAGACTATCATCTTTTATAATAATCTTCCTTGCAAGTTACGGACCACCATTCTGATCTGGTCCTTTTCAGACGGCCAGATAGGCATCATAGAGGCCTTGGCCCTCCAGTGGGTCACAAAATCCGAGAAGCCCTCCTTTGGCTCCTGGCGGGTCACTTCGAGATCATGAGTAGTGACCTCGATTTGAGTATTGTAGGAGTACTGTGCTATGAAGGCCTCAGCCATTTCCTCCCAGTTTCTCTCCACAGAGTCTTCAAGCTTGGCATACCAGATGGCCGCTATACCCGACGGGGTTCGGCCAAAGAGCGACAACTTCTGTAGTCTGGAGAGTCCCATTGGTCATAAGATGTTAGAGAACAGCCGTAGATGGACCATAGGATCCCCGGAACCATCAAGCCGGTCTATGTGTAGCATCTTAAATCTGTCTGGCAGAGTCACTGCAGAATCTGTATAGCCATCCTCTATGTCAGGGATTGAATTCACACCCTATGCCTGTTTAAAGAGCTTTTCCAGCTTGCTCACTTTCAGTGCAGTAGGGTCGACCTCAAATTCAAATGGCGCCTCTATTTGAAAAAATGGTGCTTTCGGGGTCTGAGGTGGGATTGGCTTTGCCCGAATGTTCGCATTTTCTTGGACATTAATGGTGACCCCGGGTGCTGGGATGCCCACTGAGGGTGCATGGGATGCTGTGCCTACTACAAGTTATGGCTGCTGTTGTTGAAGCCTTTCTATTACCTCTGCTTGGCGGGCTACAACCTCAGCTTGGCAGGATGTGGCCTCAGCTTGTCTGGCAGCATCTAACTGCATGTTCACAATAGTCTGTTGGAGTTGACGAAGCATATCTTCCATGCTGACTGGAGGATTTTGAACTACTAGAATTGGTGAATACTCTCTGTTTGGAGTAGAAGTAGATGATTGGGCCTGACTGGGCACATGTGAGGTAAAAGGTGAATGCTGAATTGGCGAATTTTTCCTAATCCTCCTCCGTCTGGTAACCGGTGGGTGTGAAACAAAATTTGGCTATCCTTTGACTAGATCCCCAAATCTATAAATCCTTCTAACTCGGGTCCAGAGTGCTTGGGGGTAACAGAATCATCTGAAGCAATGGTGAAAGACTACCTTGCAAAAAGAAAATAAAGCAAAAAGAAACAAAAATCAGAAACCGCACAAAACCTCAGCTTAGACAGAGACAACACGCAGTTGCAATCATAAGCTGGAGAACTATACTCAACATTGATTTTTGCCCCAAAACTGATACCCAGACTTGCAACTGATACATACATTCTTGCAGAGTTTCACTTTGAAAGCACGTATCAAGCAAGCAAGAACCAAAACATCCCTATGATGGGGTAGGGTTACCCTCTCCTAATTTCGTTAGGAGCTAGGGGGTCACTACGCAGAACAAGCGGTTTCAAACAATTCCTGCATACGGGTAAGTAACCTGTCCTAGTTTGGAACAGTCTCTATGGTTTTCGATATGCAACTAGGTCGATTGGTCAAAAAGGATACCTCAGCAAGGCAACCTAATATACCTCTCACACCTAACACCGAGAAGTGAAAAGAGGATCAAATGGTACAGTGGTCGTTCAGATCCAAGGGTTGTGTTCCCATCGTGGCAGAGCCCGCAACCAGTCAGCCTTTTGGCAAGCTTTTCCAAGCAAGCCTCCAGCAAACCATTCAAGAATAGCAAATGGAAAACACCGTGACTTAGGCACACCGATGCAAATGAAAATGCAAAGAAACACATAAGTGTAGATAAAATAACATATCATGAGTTCGAGTCAAATTCTCTAAATCCCTAGTAGAGTCGCCAAAAACTATGGCTCCTCTTTTTCGCGCCCCCTTTCGAAAGGTTTGAAATGAAGGGCCTTACAGTTCGGACTCTTGCGGTTCTGAATCTAGTCTCACAAGTGCAATGTGAAACTGGTAATCACCAAAGAGTCTAATCTTGCAAATCTATTTGGAAAATCGATTTTAAATCAAATAATGTCAAAATTGGACTGCTTTGCCAGATACAGATTCTCCACCTAAATATTTTATTTTTTGGAAAATTTAGAAAACCCTGACTTGTGCCGAAGGCCATGTATTCGTCATCACCAAAGTTGCCTCGGCTCAAAAACTTGTGTACGAGGGGGGAAGGTCATGAATTGAGCACCCCCGCTCGCCCGATCAAAGATCAGCCTCTACTAATCATGATATAATTTTTTATAAACATTATCTGTTCTTATTCCGGTTATTAAACTAGATTTACTATGTGACGCGCATAATCAAGTATAGACTAGTTTACTCAATTTGGAACAATTCAACTCATGTTTGTTTGCGAAAATGTTTTGAATTTGCCACCTCAAATGGGCTTAAAGATGCGGTTTTGCCATCAAACATAGTTGTCTTAAAACATGATTTGCCACTCAACAAAGTGGGCTTAAAACACACGTTCGTTGAATCGTTCCAATTCAAACAACAAGCCTTCATCCACCGCCATTCAAACAGTTTAGCATTGAAGCACATAGCCTCATGGCAAGCATGCTAGACATGACAACATTCACACTTCATGCAAGTATGCTAAAGCATTAAAACTCACCTAGTACTCGGAGCTACGAAAACATGATTTAGTGAAATATGCATGATTCCTAACTATACAAGATGCCTAATGCTACGCATGCGAAGAATGTAATTAATAGGCTCGGCTACTAATATGGCATATGGATCAATTTGAACAACATGCGATTAAACACGTATTCAAATAAGATATTGAAATGACAATGCAGTTTGAATGATGTGCCGAGCCTCGGTGCATGCAATACAAATGAATGGATGCAAGCATAAGGTATGCTAATTGAAATATGACCCTAATCTAACCATCAAAAATGATTAAATAAAAGGGAGAAAGACGTCAGGTTGGAAAACATACACACACACACGCACACTTATTACAACATTACGCCCTTACGAAAGAGGGTTCGAATGAATAAGCTAACCAACTAGCTACGCTAATTAAGCTAATTAGACTAATTATTACAAGCCAAATGAATAACTAGCTAAGCTAATTACTAATTATTACAACACTTTAATTAACTAGTAAAATAATTAATTAAATTACAAAACAAATGCACACAAAGTAAGCATGTAAGACATTTAAACTATGCTGCCACTACTTCGTCTCAGGAAGTGGGGGATGCACATGCTCAGTTTTTGCATCGAAAAGACCACCATTTTGCTCTCGGAAGCCTCTGTTTGCAGGGTTGAACATTTCTTGAATCTTTCTGCTCCACCTTACCAAATGTTCTCTGAGGCTTACATCAATGGCCTATCGGCCATGGATGGCTGCTGCCGGCCATCTATTGGCCAAAAATGTGTACTACTGACCAGAGATGATGCACTGCCATCCACTGATGGTGCATTGTCGGCCCCTGATGCATTGGATCACCAAGTTGCAACAGCGCACAAACATAGCAAAATGGGGGGTTTTTCCAAGGGTTTGTTTGTACTGTATCCCTCCTTATCATCTCAAAATCTCAAATGAGTAACACCCTTGGATCCAAGACCACCAATCAAGCAATTTCATTGCTTGATGGTCGAAGATCCAAGTTGTACAATTTCAATAAATGCACTAATATGACCAACATGACCACCACCCTATCATGCATGATTAAGGGTAATGGTGACTAAGGAAAATGTCACATTTAATCACTTTTGAGTATGAAATGTCCTGTCACGACCCAAACCTGCCCTTAAAAGTTTGGTCCATGACCGGCCCGTACATAGGCCTCAAAACAGAATTGTTAAAATAATATTTAACCATATACGGGGCCTTAGGCGGAAGCAATATCAATAAAATCAACATCCATTGAGCTTGTGCATACATGATGGTTTAATTGGATTTAAACATTTAAATACATTCCAAATATACCTATACAATCACCGATTTTATATAGATCTCATACTCACTTACATAAGACTTAATAATTTATAAGGCTGCCAACAATAAATTAAAGCCTCCACATGGAGACATACCCCAGGTGACTTGGCAGACAAGCGAACCTCAGTACAACTCTAGTGTCAATCCCCGATGGCTCAACTACAGAAATATATATAAAACAGAATAAGCAACGCTCAGTGAATAATAGCAACTTAAGAAGGTTAATTAAATAAGCAAAACTTGGATAAAATAAATAGACAGATACCAACCATATACAGGTCTTATCCATAACTATATTTCAATACGGTCTCAAGTTCATATATAATGCAGAATGGCCTTGGGCCCATATATAATACAGAACGGCCTCGGGCCCATATATGATACAGAACGGGCATAGGCCTAACAGATACAGAATAACCATAGGCCTAACAGATACAGAACGCCCATCGGCTCAGAAATAACAGAACGACCATCGGCCCAGAAATAATAGAACGGCCATCGGCCTAGAAATAACAGAATGACCATCGGCCTAGAAATAGCAGAACAGCCATCGGCCTAGAAATAACAGAACAGCCATCGGCCCAGAAATAACAGAACGACTTTAAGCCTAGTTCATATGTGTATGGATTCAAGAGGTGTCTCGCACAGATTCTAGAGGTGACTCACATTACAGCACTTAGTTCTATACAGCACTTTGTTTCATACCAAAAATCAATAGGTCTTAAAGACCGAACAATTCATATCATGTCATATCATAAACGGAACGAATAAATAGAACAGAATACATAAACGAAACGAATAAACAGAACAGAATAACCCCGGGTTCATATTAATACTGTTCATAATAGTGCACATAAATTTCCTTCCATGATTTATTACAAGTTGACATGGTCGTCTTGCGTATAACGGAGCATTAATAATAATTATTCATAGAAAGCGCATGTATCATTTCAGTACTATTCATGGAGACAGAACAATTCATATTCTAACGGGAATCACATAATGATGTTAGACTGTAGTATTCATATCATAGGTTCTGAACGACCTTGGGTCCATGTATAGCACAACAGAATAATCTCAGGTTCATTAGTGGCAAACCAGAATGATCTTAAATTCACATAGATTTCATTGTTCAAGGATGAACATAAAACGACATAGTTTGCTTATAGATAATAGAGGGTTAACATTCGTTACAGACAGAACAGAATGATTCCAAAGCCATACCGATGTACGCAATTCTTTCAATATTCACACTGATTTTCAACCGACATAATGTTAGTGTGATCACTTACGAGTAACAGAGCGTTAGTAACAATAGTCATTAACAGTAAGTGAAATATATATATAGCGTACTATTACTCACAGTGATCGGCTCCCTGTAGTAATGGGACGATGCCCTCGTCTCGACCTTAGTTCCATCCTTGTCTTTCTCTTAGCTTTCTTCAATTTCTCCCAAGCTTCCCATGGTGATCTTCTTTTTCTTTCTTCAATCCCCTTCAAGCATCTTCAAAACCCCATGAGTGTTGAGTTTCCTCTTAGAGGAGCTTGCCTCTTCTTCTCTCCCTCTCTCTCACGGTTCTCTTCTCTCTCCCCCAAATATTTTATTTGACTTCCAAATGATAAGTTCCCCACTCACATAGCATAACCATATATATATAACAAACACCTAAGCTTTTCACAATAGGGAGAGCCAAACACGCCCTTACGAATTGCGCGAAATCAAATTTCAATTAAACTTCCCAGATGACTCTAAAAATTGTGCTGATCATAAATATATCCCCTGTTCTGGTTTCTGAAGCCTCTAAGGCCTTCAATTTGCAGTATAAAGTTAACCACCCAAACGTGCATTAATGAATCAGACAAATTGGATTTCCAATTAATTTTCCCCAATAGTTCTAAAAATTCCCATTAACATACCCAATTACTCAATTTTGATTTCTGAACCCATAAAGGTCGGTATTTTCAATTTTAAATCCGTAACTTAACAGATAATGCTTCAATTCCAATAGATATAATTAAATTAAAGCACATCATCTCATAGTTAAATAAAGATGATTTCATATACGCATTTTGGGGTCATTACATGTCCCATTTTCCTTGTGTTCAAACTAACGTCCGGTTTGAACACATGCAATGCAACACAAAGACATGCTTATCTTGCCTCTTTTACTTGTCATTTTTGTTTACTCATTTTAATTACCAGATCATTCTTTAATCAATTGTCCATTGGGTGAGTGTCCTCTAAATGGAAAGATGGCTCAAACCACAAGTTGCTTTGGGCATGAAAGAGGCATTACACTGTTGGTAATAAACCCCTAAGGGATTAAACCATTAGGTGTAGCACATCCATTTCACACTTAGGCAAACAAGTGGTTTGAAACCATTTTCAAAGAAAACAAAAGAGTGCAGAATTGAGGGAGATTGCAGAGATTATAGTGCTGAAATTAGATGCAAAACAACACTAAAGCATGCTATCAACTCAAAATAATGGTGTTTTGAGCTTTAAAACACCAAGCTAGTGCAAGGCCATACACTACAACTATGCAATACAAGACTCAAATGAATTAACCAGCCCAAAACAAAGCCAAAATAGGTTATTTCATAGGCTAAAGCATGCTGGACTTAAGCTAAGATAAGCTAAAAAAACATGCTAACATGTGAAGCTAACTAGGCATGCAAACAAGACACAAGGAGGGGAGGCTAACCCCTCCAATTTTGGACTTCAAAATAAGGTTTTTGCCACTGCAAAACCTCTGAAATTCAATGGTTAAAAGGCCCAAAAAATTTGATTTGAAAGTGATGAATAATAGCACAAAAGCTTAACAAACAAAGACACTAGAATGGTGGACCACCCCCTAACTAAAAATGGCCTCAAACCAACACTTTTAAGCCATAAAAACAGAGCTTTTGACAGTTGAAAACAAGGCCAAGAACAGTTGAAAAAGATGGCAAAACAAATATTCAAAGCAAGCTTAAATAACAAGTGTTCTACCTCTTGAAGCAAAGAGCAACTCTAGGCATAAATCCAAGCTAAAACCACTTGCTAGAGCCCAAATCAAGTCTCAATGAACCTCAACTCAAAGAGAAGTAACTTTGATGAAGGTAGTGTATGTAAAAGTGTAGAGAAAACAAGCTTTAAGGCACAAAATTGTAAGAGAGAGAGAGAGAGAAATCTAGAGAGAAAATTTTTTTTTTCTTCAATTTTTCTAACCCCCACACAAGAAAGAGAGGGGTCCTATATATAGAAAACAGAAATTTTCCTCACAAAGATCCAGTCACACACGTGTTGGAAGATGCATAAACCTGTGCAAACAGCTAGCACAAAATATCTGAAACGGCCTTCGGCCCATACATTCGTGTCAAAACGGCCTTCGGCCCACTCATTCATGTCAAAACGACCTTAGGTCCATTTATTTCTATCAAAACGACCTTAGGTCCATTTATTCATATCGAAACGACCTTTGGTCCATTCATTCGTTCATGTCAGACTTTTGTCAACAATCTCAATTAGCAACTCATAAAGCTTATAAGGGAATAAACAGTTGGACATTGCTAGGCTTTCAAATATCGATATTACTCACAGTGATGGGCTTGTGGATTTTCCCTAGAGCTTGACCCTACACATTTCATGAACACAAAAGGGTCACTAACAGTTCAATCCGTTCTTTAATTCACATATTCCTCTTTAGGCTTTATTCTTATCTCATTAACTCATTTACAATGCTTAACATATGCCTAAGAGTGATTACAAGTGAAAGAGAACAGAAAATGAAACATAGAACGCATAAATAAAATTTCAGAAAACAGGGTCCCCGCTCGAGCATGGACTTACCCGCTCGAGCGGAACCAAGAGGCCTGCAAAAGTACTGGTTACCTCAAAATTACGCTCGAGCGTGAATTATTCCGCTCAAGCGGATGGGCTGTCTACATAGCTCCTCACTCGAGCATCAATTTCTTCGCTCGAGCGGGCACCATGTCTGCAAAAAGTGCTGGGAGCAAGATTTTCCTGCTCGAGCGGCACTTCACCCGCTCGAGCGGACATAAAAAATCTGGGTTTTCTAGATTGAGTTCTTGAGCTCCAATTCGATTTTCAACCAACAAATCATGCATGTTATGATGTAAACCCCAAATCTCAACCCAATGGAGCTCAATTCACAATTAATTCACATGAATGCCCCAATCTCCCATCAAACTCATTCTACCATAACAAATTCATACATTCAAGCTCATATCTTTATAAATTGTACATGCATGTGATGAATTAGCCACATTCTCAACTTAGACAACACAAATGGTGATCAAAGCATGAGTTTCAACCAAAACTCTACTTGAATCATGTATTTCAAGCTTATACATGCTATTTCAACACAATTTCTTACATGCATGCATATGTCAAGCTTTAATTCAACAAAACCAACCCAATTTCATTTCAGTCTTACTCTTGATCACCCAATTAGCTTGAACACACAAAATTACAAATTATAATCCAAGAATTACTCACCTAGAAGCTTTGATTCTCACAATCTATAACAATTCTTGGATTATCTTCAAGGTTCCCAAGCTTTAAGCTATAATTTGCACATTTCTCTCCTCTCTCCCTCTCTACAGCCGACTCTTCTCCTCTTCTCAAGGTTTGATCAGCCAAAATGAATACATAGGAGAGAATGGGAAGTGTAGTGCCCTTACCCAACAATTCCCACTAACTCATAATAATAATAATAAATAATTGGGCACCAATTTACCAATTTAATCAACTTAATCTGGTCCGAATCAATTTTTCAATTAAATTTCACCGTAGACTCTAAAAATTATGCCAATCACAATGGCATAATCAAATTCGGGTTCTGTGGCCGTTAAGGCCCTCAATTTAATTTCCAAAGCAGATTATTCGAACAGGTATTCCTACGGTGAACAGATAGAACTTCAAAATCACATATATTCACAAAATCACATAATCATACTCAAATTAAGGACCAATTAGCATACTACGGAACATGGGTATCACAATATTAGTGCATTTCTGGTGTTATTCTGACATGCCATAACTCTGATTGTTGTTGGTATAGTCATCTCATGCTTGGTTTTGGTGGGCGTAGTGTAATCCTCTTCATTAGCCTTGTATGCATCATCCTTTGTGTTCACCATGCTAGCTTGTTTTGGCCTCATTCCATGCATGTTTTGGCCTTATTTTGACCTGCCTTGGGACTGTTTTGAGTCGCCTTGGCCCTTTGGGGCTTGATTGATATGGCCATGGTGTAAGTCCCTTAGCTAACTTTAAGCTTTAAGCCCACTAGCATGCTTTGTTTGTCATGTGTGCATGATTTGGCATCATTGCTTGCATGATTTTAGAGCTTATTTCATCGTCACACTCGCACATATTCCACTCTTTCATTGTGCTTGAGGGTTGTTACTTCTACGCCTTGTTTGCGAATCAATATGTGTGCATGCTGGCATTTGTTTTTGGGCCTCATTTTCAGCATGTTTTTGGCCATTGTATTGGCATGCATGAGGCTTGGGTTGGGATTGGTCTGGCCCATTAAATATTGCATTACATGGCCCTTACCATTGCATTGTTGTTTGCATGTTATTGCATACTTGGTACATTGCATGTTTGTTTCATTCCATGATTTTTTGTATGCTTGTTGCATTGCTTTGTGTGTGCATGCCTTGCATTGCAATGTGTTTAGGTCGGATGTTGATCCAAACATGGGGAACGAGGGGTGTTTCATACTTGAAGTGATGAAACGCACCTCATTTCTTAGGTCGCCAACCCTCTTGATCAAGCATGATAGAGGTGTAGGCTCATTGTGTCTTTTGTGCATCCATTTGACATTGATTTGTGCACACTTGGCTCCTTTGGCCATCATGCATTGAGATGTGTGATTGATGGCTCGAGAGCCGAGTACTACACTCCTTTGAGCATGTGACATGATAAGAAGTGTGGTCATACGCACATTTTCTTGTAAATACACTGTCATGCCTCTGTTAGTGCTTGTTGCCGCAAAAGGAGAATTTGCAGGAAGCAGTGGTCGATCGACCACTTAGTCTGCCGATCGACCATCAAAGTTGGCCGATAGCCTTGAAATTTGGCTGAGAGCTGTAAAGTTTGGCCGATGGCCACATCTTTTGGCCGACCACCTCTTAGCATGTCCATAAGGTGGATCAGAATCATCTTGGAGCTTGGCATAGTTTTCAGAAGTCTAAAATAGTGCAAACAGAGGCAACATGAGGCACGGTAGTGGATTTCTGAGCGAAGCCGACCGAGCACGCATGCATCCCTCGTCACGAGGCCATTTTAGTGCTTTTGGTAACTTAGAATAGTTATTTGTTTCGATTTGGTTGTGTAATAATTAATTAGCTTGTTAGTTAGTTAATTTTGGTTTGTAATTAATTAGCTTAGCGTAGCTAGTTAGCTAAATTCATTCGGACCATCCGTCGAGAGGGCCAACTGTTGTAATAAGTGTGCGTGTGTGTGATGCATGTCTTCCAACCCCATGTCTTTCTCCCTTTTATTTACCAGCTTTCAATGGTTAGTTTTAGGGCATGTTTCAATTAGCATCCTTATGCTTCGCATGTTTGCATTCATTCATTTGTCTTGCATACACCGGGCTTGGCGCTTCGTACTAATTGCATCATATTTCAATTCCAATTTGAATACATATATCAAGTGTAGCATTCACATGACATCATAGAATAGCTGAGCCTATCTTAGTTGCATTTTGCATGTGTTGCATTAGGCATTGTTGACATAGCTAGGATCATGCATTGATTACTGACTAGTTTCTTTTTTGGCTCGGAGTACACTGTGAGTGTTTTCGCTTTAGCATCCTTGCATGCATGTAAGTGATTGCCATGATAGCATGCTTGCCATGAGGCTAACTGCTTAAGTGATTAACTGCTTGAATGCTTGTGGGTAGAGGCTTGATTGCCTGGATTGGAACAACTCGATAATTGTGAGTTTTTAAGCCCACTTGAAGTGGCAAAACCATGTTTTCTCAAGCCCACTTGAGGGTGGCAAATCCACGTCTTAGCCTACTTGCGAGTAGCACCTTCAAATCACTTTAAAAAACAAACATGAGTTGTTTTGTTCCAATCCACGTGATTGAGTCTATACTTGTATGTTGTGCGCATCAGATAGTAATGTTAGCTAATAAACCGGAATAAGAACGCATGTGTTTTCAAAAACATCATGTCTTGTTAGTAGAGGCCGATCTTTGATCGGGCGAGCGGGGGTGCTCATTTCATGACCTTCTCCCCTCGTACCCAAGTTCCCGAGCCGAGGCAACTTTGGTGATGACGGACACATGGCCTTAGGCACGAGTTAGGGTTTCCTAAATTTTCCAAATAAAATGTTTAGGTGGCGACTCTGAAATCTAGCAAAACAGTCCATGTTTGGCACTTCTTGATTCAAATCGATTTTCCAAAACCATTTGCCGGATTTGGACTCTTTGGTGATTTATCAGTCTTACATTGCACTTTGTGAGATTAGATTCAAAACCATGATAGGAGTCCGAACTGTAGTAGCTAAGAACAATGATTGGCACCCTCGCGCACGGAGCGAAGTTCCAGGAGGTCTACAGTTTCTGGCGACTCTGCTGGGGAGTTAGAGAACTTGACTCGAACTCATGATATGTTGTTTTGTCTACACTGATGTGTTTCTTTGAATTGCATTTGTATCGGTGCACCTAGGACACCGTGTTTGCCGTCTGCTATACCTAAACGGTTTGCCTGAGGCTGCGTGCCATAAGGTTGACTGGTTACGAGCTCTGCCACGATGGGAACACAAACCCCGGTTGTTACCGAGGCACCCTTTTGACCATTCAACCTAGTGTATATTGGAATTCGTAGTGACCATTCCAAACTAGGATAGGTTGCTTACCCGATTGTAGGTTGTTTGAAACCACTGCGTGTGTAGTGAAACCTTAGTTCTTGACGAAATTAGGACAGGGAAACCCTACCCCTCCATAGGGGTGTTTTGGCTCTCACTTGCTTGTTATGTGCTTTTAGGAATGTGTCTCTACAGGGAATGCACGTATCAGTTTGCAAGTCTGGGTATCAGGCCTGCGGACATCAGTATTTGAAGAATCAGTTTGACCTGAGGGTATCAGATCTGGGGCAGTGATTTGGGAATAGTGATCAGTATTGAGAACAGTGTGTTTCAGCTTACAAATATCAACTGTGTGTTGTGTTTTTTTAAGCCGTTATGCTGTCCATTTTTCTGGTTGTATGTTTCCTTATTATGCTTTATTTATCTTTTTGCAATGTAGTTTTAGCACCATTGCTTCCGATCAGGCAGATATTCCCCAAGCACTTTGGATCAGAGGTCGAAGACTTCATCGATCTGTGGATCTGATAGACAGACAACCAGTGTTCCATTCCCTACCCCTGGTTACTAGACGGAGGTCAATTAGGCGCAGGTCATCAGTACAGCAGTTACCAGATCAGTGGGTTGAGGTTTTTGTTTCTACCGCAGCGAAAGAACATACACCGGTTCAGTTAGCTCTGCATTTTACAATTGAAATGGAGGAGATGATGTGTCAGCTCCAAGAAACCATGCAGGCCATGCAGCGGGATGCTGCCCGGCAGGCAGAGGCTGCCACTCGTCAAGCAGAAATTGTGGCTCAACAAGCAGAGTTCATCGCCAGGCTTCAGTAACAGCAGCAACCACATCCACAGCAAGCCAGAGCATCTGCTTCACATCCACCCCCGCCCCCCTTCGGAATTCCGACACTCGGGGAGACGTCAAATGTCCAAGGCAATACGGACATACCAACGGGGCCAACTCCACCCCCAATCCTACCTTAGCTGTCCAAAGCACCCTCTAATCTAGTCGATACACCGTTTGAATTTGAGGTGGATCTGACAGTACTGAAAGTGAGGAAGCTAGAAAAGCTATTCAAGAAGGCTCAAGGGGCTCATTCCATTCCGGACATAGAGGACGGATATACCGATTTGGCGGTGACTTTGCCGGACCGGTTTAAGATGCCACATATTGACTACTTCGACGGATCTGGGGACCCCATGGTGCACCTGCGGCTGTTTTTGGATATCCTAAGGCCAATGGGCCTATCCAGATTGCAGAAGCTTTCCCTATTCGGCCAGACCCTGTCGGGTGTTGTGGCTATTTGGTATACAAAGCTGGAGGACTCTGTCAAGCGAAACTGGGAGGAGATGGCTGAGGCTTTTGTAGCTCAATACTCCTACAACACGCAGATCGAGGTCACAACTCATGATCTCAAGACAACTAGACAGGAGCCGAAGGAGAGCTTCTCCGACTTCGTAACTCGTTGGAGGGCCAAAGCCTCGATGATGACCATCAGGCCGGTTGACAAAGATTAGATATGGATGGTTGTGCCCAACCTCCAGCCCCAGCTTATGCAAAAGATGATCGTCCTCCCCCTCCCTACCTTTGCGGATCTACATGAGATTGGGGTGTAAATCGAGGACGCCATGAAACTGGGTCTGATTGACCATGAGAGAGAGCAGCCTAAGAGGGCATTTTCCCGCAGTATGAATGTAGGCACGAGTAGTGCTGCAGCTGCTAGGACTTCAGATGTGGGCATGGTCAGCACCACCACCACTCCAAGAACACTTACAGCTACCCCCTTTATCAGTGCGTCCGGAAGTAGCTCACAAATAGCTAGATACCCACCCCGAGGCCAAAGAACCTTTACTCCACTATACATGCCCCTGTCTAAAGCTCTGGGGTTTTAATTAGGAAAGGGCATTTGAAGCCCCTAGAGCCGCGGCCACTACCAGACAAACTTCCTGCTTCCCACAACCCAGCCAAATACTGCGCCTTTCACCAACAGCATGGTCATGACACCGACCAGTGCTATAGACTGTGTCACGAGATCCAGGATCTCGTTGACAATAGGGTGATCGTGCCTCCAGAGAAGCCGAACGTCACCACCAACCCACTCCCACCACATAACCAAGCTCCACCTCCTAAACGCATCAACCTGATTCAAACCTCGGTCATTCCATATGACCCGAGCATATACATCACTCCTTCCCACCTACCCAAGCCGGAGGTGTTCATTCTGGACGGCACAGACTTGTGCATGATGAACATCTCCCAAACCTAAGCCAAACCGGTGGTGGTGACTATCGAAGATAGAACCGAGATGACTGTAGGGGCAAATGAGAATGATAGTTCAGAGCCTGAGGGGTCTGCGAGTGTTGAGTACAACCCGAGTGGTTACATCACATCAATGGGCCAGATTGAACCAAGGATAGCGCTTCCGGTTGGGGCAGAAATCTGTGTGGTTAGGGAGGATGGACCCAGTCAGGGGTTAGATGACTTGGTAGAGTTGGAAGAGGACATCGCAAATCTGTAATTCTTCAATGAACAGGATCCGGGGGACGTGACTGTCAACTGGTTTGATTTAAATGGGTTGGCAGAAGTTACTGGATGGCTCAGTGACGAGCCAGATGTTGTCGAGCAGCCTCAGCCAGAACAGGGATTTCCAAAGATGGGAACATCATCAGTGGCCGGAATGGCCGGGAATCAGGAGCAACCGCCGGAGAGCACCGGTGTAAAGAATTTGCTCAGAATACGGGCAGTTTGAGTACGGAAGATACTAAACAGTAGGCTGCACTGAAGCAATTTGAGCAAGAAAAGATTGAAGATCTAAAAAGGGCTAGAAAGGCCAAAGCCCCTGCGAGGACGGAACGTGCTGTGAGCACAAGAATGGAACGTGCTGCGAACACAGGAACAGAAGGTGCTGTGGGCTGCCGATCACATGTGGTGGGAAGACAACGACCTATGTCTTGCCCACACCGATGAAGATTGGGGGCAAGGCCGACCGGATGATAACTGGTATGTTGGTGAGGTTGACCACATGATTAGAAGTGGATGGTATTTCAAGCCCCCACACTTAGATAAACCAGAGGCGTCCAGAAAGGACAAAGAGTCAGAGAAGTAGAAAGAAAAACTGCTCGAAGAGGAGGCTGTGCTGAAACAGCTTAAGAAGACACAAGCAGACATCTCTATCTGGGGATTGCTTATGGCCTCAAGAGTTCATAGACAAGCTGTCCTTTCTGCAATGGACAAGGCCAAACTTTCAATCGACACCACGCCTGAGCAGCTGGTAGGGTTGGTTTTTCCGGGAGGAGCTTTCCCAACGTTAACCTTCACTGACAAGGAGATAACAAACCTCTCTACATCTCTGTTGAGTGTAGATAAAAATGGATAACAGTGGTTCTTGTCGATACAGGATCCGCTATCAATGTATGCCCATCGAGGACGACATATGCAATCGGGTTGAAGCCCGCGGATTTTGTGCCAACTACCCAGGTGATAAGGGCATATGACAATACCAGCAGAGAGGTGATGGGGACTGTGCAGATTCAGACTCAGGTTGGCCTAGGACAACAGGATATTGGCTTTCATGTTTTGGACGTTCTCGCAACCTTCAATCAATGCCTAGGGTAGCTGTGGCTGCACCAGGTGAAGGCAGTCTTTTCCACCCTGCATCAAATGTTGAAGTATCCCCATGGGAAGGGGGTGGCCATAGTTTTTGGGAATTCGTCAATACATCCGCCGCCAGAGGTTTCTACACCAGTTCTGGATATTGAGCATGGCGCGGAGGATGTGTTCTTGTCAGGATTTACCCTAGCTGAGGCCCGTGTCGTACAGAACATCTTAGCTATTGATGAGGGGTTGTATGTCAGCGCATAGTCAGTGTACCTCATGAACAAGCTCCAGCACATCCCCGGGATGGGATTAGGGAAAAGTGGCCGGAAAGGCATTGCAGTATCGGCCAAAATGCCGCACAACCCACATACTTTCGGTTTAGGTTATCTGCCTACCAAGGAGAACTGGGTGAGGAAAGGGAAAGAAATGGCCGGAAGAGCCAGAGCAAAGCAGGTCGGGAAGCATTATGAGTTGATGCACCGACCTATCTAGGGTACCCTGAATGGACGCTTTGTCCGGGAGGGGGAGGACTTCCTGTTCTGCGGCTTCCCAGAGCTATGGCTAAATGCAGAGAGGCATCGGTTGCTAGGGTTCAAAATCTTCTTTGACTTGCAGTTGTCCGGGGATGATGTTGCCGAAGAGCAAACAGACCCACCAGCTGAGGCTGAGCAGTGCAAGGAGGAGGGTTCCGAGAGCACAGAGACTGAAAATGGGGGTAGCACTGGCTTGTCTACTCTCAGATCCTCAGATCATACAAGAGTGCTTGTGGAATAACTTCTCGGTGTCCATGATCGGGAATGAAATGGTTGTGAGCCCATCTTTAAACATTTTGGATACGTCCATCGCACCCTCCCTCGTCTGGCAGTATGAGGAGGGATTTTTATTGAGCAGCACTGGGTCAGGTAGTGAGCCAGAATCTGATTGCACTAAGTCTGTGGAGTCGAAATCAGGTTCCAGCTCATCTGAGTCTGAGTCCGGTATTCTTGGAGGTGACAACCTGGATGCCACAGTCCTGTCTAGGTCGTCTTTTTCTTTTTCTTTTTCCTTTGAGTCTGTTGTAACAGAGGAATCAGGCGATTTGGAAGTGATTAATGAGAATTGTGTGGCTGTGGCTTCGGCTTCCGAGTACTTTTCTGTGCCCTTAATTTGTTGCATTAATCAAGAATTTCAAAATTTTGATGAAAACGACGAGGAAGAAATTCCTCCGGTTTTGCAATATTTTCTTAATCAAAAGCAGGAGAGGTTTGTTAAACCCTTGGTTGGTGAAATCACCCAAATTAATGTTGGTACTGAGAAGGACCCGTGGTTGGTCCAGATCAGGTCCACGTCTTCGGAGGAGCGCGAGCACTTAGTCGCTTTGTTAAAAGATTTCAAAGATGTTTTTGCGTGGTCCTACGACGACATGCCTGGAATCAATCTTGAGATTTTATAGCACCGGATCCCTCTTGACCTAGAGGCACGACCTGTTAAGCAGAAACTCAGAAGGATCTGCATAGACTTGGCTCTCAAGATCAAAGAAGAGGTCACCAAGCAAATTAATGCAGGGTTCTTGCTGGTATCTGAATACCTAACTTGGTTGGCCAATATAATTCCAGTGTCGAAGAAGGACGGCAGAATTCGAGAATGTGTGGACTTCAGGGATTTGAACAAAGCCAGTCTGAAGGACGACTTTCCTCTGCCGCATATCGACGAATTAGTGGACTTCACTACTGGGCATGCGCTGCTCTCGTTTATGGATGGGTTTTCAGGCTACAATCAGATATTGGTGGCACCCGAAGACCGGGAGAAGACTTCTTTTACCACCCTGCGGGGAACCTATTGTTATAGGGTGATGCCATTTGGGATGAAGAATGCTGGAGCTACGTATCAACGGGCTGCGACCACAATTTTGCATGACATGATCCATAAAGAGGTTGAGGTGTATGTGGACGACATGATTGTCAAGTCCAAGGAAAGAGAGGGCCACTACACCGCCTTGCAGAAATTTTTTCAAAGGATGAGAGAGTATCGGTTGCGGCTGAATCCTTAGAAGTGTACATTTGGTGTTACAGCAGAGAAAATGATGGGGTTCTTGATCACACAGAGACGTATCAAAGTCGATCCTTCCAAAATCAAGGCCATCTTAGAAATGCCACCACCAAGGACTGAAAAGGAGGTGTGAGGCTTTCTAGGTAAAGTGCAATTCATAGGACAATTTATTGCAAAATTTACCTTGACTTGTGAACCACTCTTTGGTCTCCTGAAGAAAAGAAAGAAATTCCAATGGGACAGCCGATGCCAAGTAGTTTTCAAGTAGATCAAACAATATTTACAGAACCCACCTGTGTTGTCACCGCCTGAGCCGGGGAAACCGTTGATTCTGTACCTTTCAGTGATTGAAACTACAATGGGTTGCATGCTTGCACAGGAGTCTGAGGACAAAGTGGAGAAGGCTATCTACTACCTGAGCAAGAAAATACTGGATTATGAGACCCGCTACACTTCGCTAGAGAAGGCTTGTCTGGCCTTGGTATGGGCTACCAGGAAGCTGCGGCACTACCTGTTAGCTCACTCTGTAATACTAGTTTCGAGATTAGATCCCATCAAATATCTCTTCGAGAAACTGGCACTTACGGGTAGGCTAGCCTGTTGGTTGCTTCTGCTTTCCAAATTCAATCTGAAGTACGTGACACGCAAGTTAGTGAAAGGGAGAGCGGTAGTGGAGTTCCTAGCCGATCACCTAGTTGAAGGGTATGAAGTAGTTGAGTATCTGTTCCCAGACGAGGCCATTCTGCATGTCGAAGAAGGGACTTGGACGATGGACTTTGACGGAGCGTCAAACCAATACAGGTATGGGATAAGGGTGTTGCTGATAGCACCCGACAATTCCCTTATACCTCTAGCATTCAAATTCCAGTTCAAAGTGTCGAACAATGCGGCAGAGTATGTGTCATGTATTGCTGGATTAGAAGTTGTCCTAGAACTAGGGGCAAAACGGTTGGATGTCATCAGTGACTCAAACCTTGTTGTATCTCAAGCTAAAGGAGATTGGAAAGTTAAAGAAGAAAAGATGAGAATCTATCAGCAGACCTTGGACGTTCTGATTCCTCAGTTTGAGAAACTGAATTTCGCTCATCTGTTAAGAGAGAACAATAGGTTCGCTGATTCATTAGCAACTCTATCTTCTATGATAGACATTCCTTTCGGAGTCCAGATGTGTCCAATCATCTTTGAACAGAAATTTGTGCCGTCCTACGAGTTGATTGCTGCCATAGACGAGGTACAAGATGAGAACCCTTGGTATTTCGATGTCTGGAACTTCTTAGAAAAAGAGGCGTATCCACGAGGGGCAAATGCCAAAGATAAGAGGGCAATTCGAAGAATGACTGCTCAGTTCATCGTCTGTGGGGGTAAACTGTACAAGAGGGGTAATCTCGGGATGCATAAGCTGTGTGTTGATGCTGAAGAATCCAAGTGCCTGATGGAGGCCATCCATGGAGGAGAGTGTGGAGCGCACATGAACGGGGTGATGCTAGCCCAAAAAATTCTCAGACAGGGTTATTACTGGTCCACCATGGAGAAAGATTATATTGGCTTTGTCCAGTGATGCCACAAATGTTAGATCCATACAAACCACATGAACATTCCGCCGTCGAAGCTGTACAACATGACTTCGTCATGGCCGTTTTTAGTTTGGGGGATTGATGTAATTGGGGCTGTCACCCCGAAGGGGTCCAACGGGCATGAGTACATTCTGGTAGCGATAGACTACTTTACAAAGTGGGTTGAGGCCCAACCTTACGCGGTGTTAAAGTCATCGCATGTTGCTAAGTTCATCAAGAACAACATCATCTGTCGCTACGGGCTCCCAAATGAGATTATTTCGGATAATGGTTCCCACTTCAAGAAGAAGGTGATCGCTTTCCTGGAGAAGTACAACGTGGCTTTTCATAAGTCATCTACATATCGGCCGCAAATGAACGAAGCAGTTGAGGCCGCCAACAAGAACATCAAGAACATTCTGCAGAAGATGGTGGAAACCTACAGGGATTGGCCAGATAAACTGCCATTTGCTCTTTGGGGCTATTGGACTTCAATTCGAACTTCTACTGGGGCAACTTCGTATTCCTTGGTCTATGGAATGGAGGCTGTTCTACCTATTGAAGTTGAGGTTTCGTCATTGCGGGTATTGGCTGAGTGTTAGATAGCTGAGGCAGATTGGCAGCAAGTAGGTTCAAAGAACGAACTCATGCTGTTTGACGAAAGAAGGCTGAAAGCACTGTATCATGTTCAGGGTTACCAACGAAGAATTGCCAGGGCTTTTAACAAGAAGGTTAAGTCCAGGAATTTGAAAGAAGAAGATCTTATGCTCAAAGACAACCGAGCTCCCATCCACGACCCTCGGGGCAAGTTCAGACCCAATTGGATTGGTCCTTACATTATCAAGTCTATCTAGTCGGGTGGAGCTATCGTTCTGATGGAGCTAGATGGCCTAGAGTTCTCCCAACCGATCAACATGGACAAGTTGAAGAAATACTTTCCCTGAGTGGCTCGCTAGGTTGAAAACCTGAAAGGGCGACCTAGGCAAAAGTTAGAGTGTGAAAAATTTGAAATTCTAAAAACTGAGCTCGCAAGGTTGAAAACCCAGAAAGGATGGCCTTGGCAAAAGTTAGAGCGCAAAAGGAGAGTGTTAATACATGATTGAACCCAAACCGAAGTACGTAAGGCTTGATTCCCATCTTTCGGATACGTAGGAAACTTCATTCTGAAGTCCAGCCATAAACACTTCCCCAATCAACTTTGTCGATGTGATCATGTTTGGTCATCTTTGTTTATTCTGCATTCAAGAGCTCGGTTGTGATCTGTAGTGCAATGCTATTCAGACTAGGGGAAACTTTCTAGTTGCTGGAATCCGGGGTTGTACATCTCAGTGATAGATCTCGGGCATGTCCAGTTGTGATCCATATCGAAAACGGTTTTGAAAAGTTTTAATAAAAGTTGACTTTGCTCAAATTAATCTTTTTACGATTTAGACCATTTTTGGACCAAACGGAAAATTTTCAGTACCCACAACCTTCAATTACATTGATTTCAGTATAGAGTTCTCCTACTCTTGAATACAAATTGAAGTTGCTTTTTATTACATTCATAAAGAAAACTTGAAAGTACTGATTAAAGCAAATAAACTCGGGGCATAGTCAGGTGTTCCTGCGTCCCCTCCCAGAGCTTGTGGAAGCCTCTGATGCCAAAGTAGGCCCAACATGTGCCTTTTCATCAAGCCAAGTTGTGCACTCATCAGAGAGAATGCAACTGAAAGTGGGAACGGGGGCCAGAAGCTCTCTTGTCCTCCACGCTTTGGCATACCAAGCTAGCTGTTCGCCTCGGACAGGAAATGCAGCAGGGTACTCTATCCATTTTTCTGGACAAGTCTGATCATGTCCGAACTAGTGTCGAAATCAGAATGGAAAATAGAACACGCAGTGTGTCAGGCCAATCGACTGAATCCCAGGTTGCCGGGACATGCTGTAACTCATTGCCAGCAGATTGAGCCAAGGGCAGCGCAAAGTAATACTGGTAGCGGATAGACTACACATCCATTCACACCACCATCCTTCATCAGGGGCATTGACTAGACGTCGCTGGAAGAAATAGCCGTGAGCTGAATATACTGGGTATAAATCCACAACCTTCAACTTGTCCATCAACCATATCTAGGGAGGGATGAAAAATGAGAGATTAAAGAATAGAGAGGTGTATGTGGAGAGAAAAGTAAGAAAAAGGGTTTTGAGAGAAAAACCGAGCCTAAGGGCCGAGTGATGTGAGAAATATATGTGAGATAGGGTGGGAAACATTACCTGCAGCAGCAGTGGACTACCCGCGAATCTGGTCGTCTCCCAACGGTGGAAAGCATCCAAGCCCATCAATGTCTCAGCTAGTGACATGGCAATGCAACTCTTGACCTCTTCTAAGCCTTGGGCAACCTCAATTAAACGGACGCTAGAACCCCCGGAGCCTGAGGCAAGCCAGAAATGAGACTGCATGCACAAGCAAAGGGCATGTCGCTGAAAACCCTGCCAGTGATGATCGTCGTGGTCACCGGCATCAGAAAACTGATGAGTCAAGCTGGGGATGTCCAATTCCCCATCGTGGATCAAAGACCGAGCGTCATGCATAGTAAGCCCACACATCCGTCCTAAGGCTTGGATGTGGCCGAAGCGGAATTGTGGCAAGATTTCTTTGTCGCGCTCGGACTCCATCAAAGCTTGGAAGTCTTCAAAAGTGGGACACATTTCTTGTCCGCTAAAGCTAAAAACGTGCGTAATCGGATTCCAATACCTTGTCGCGGCATGAAGGAATGGAGAACGCAACAGGGTGCGGCTCAACGTGAATAGTGCATTTATTCTGAAGCCCCGGAAATTCAGCTTTTCTGAGCCATCTAAGTTGGCAATCCAATTAGTGAGATTTTGGACGAGAAATCCCTTCATTTGGTGCAAAAACAGTGTTGAAATGGAGAAACGACGAAGCTGGGGCTTTTGTAGAAGATAAGATGTTGAGTGGAAGACATGTGGCGGCATTTTGGAAGTTCTTGCCATTTTTGGCCAATCGGCCAGTAATGATGGCCGACCGACCATCTTTTTGGCCGATCGGCTAGTTTTTGTGGCCGATGGCCATTTCTCGTGGCCGATGACCTCCCACCTTGGTCGATGGCCCTTCCTTTGTCCTCTGAAGCTGTCCATGTGTTGGAGGAGTTGAGAACTTGTGATTTGTTCCACTTCGAATGCCTTTTTGCGACAATTTTACGAAGTCGCTCCTATATTACTTCAATTTGTTTATTGAGTTGTTGTATTTTGTTTATCGAGTTGTATTTTGAGGTGATTGTTAAGTTCTTGTCTTGCTTATCGAGTTGTATTTACATTTGGTTAGCATGTCAAGTCCTTGTTTTGCTTATCGAGTTGTTTTGTTCTTTCAGTTGTTAGTTGGTTCATTACCTGATTATGGCAATGCAATTCGAGCGCGTGATTTTCAAACAAAGTTCAATCTCATTTACATGTTGTGTGATGTGATGCGATACGATGCGATGCTTAGAATGTACAAATGTAATGTTTTTTCAACAAAAAGCTATTTTTCATTCCATCATGTTCTTCTTTTGCAAAAGTACAGAGTTTTAAAGAACATAAATCTTCCTCATGCAGTACAATGTGCAAAAACTACTAGTAAAAAGAAAAATAAAGCATCTTAATCAGCATCCAAATCGGCACCAGTCGCCTCAAGTGCGGGAATCCCTTATCGTCCTCTTCCGGGACGAAGGTCCAGGATTACCACCGTCAGCTCCGCTGCCAGTGTCTGAACCTAAGCCATCTCTAGCCTCGTCTCCATCATGAGAAGACTCCGACTGTGGGCTCACTGCCTCCTCATCAGACTCATCGTCATCTGTGGCAGGCTCCCGTGAACCGCTCTCGGTACGAATACACCTATGTCTGCCTCAGCTATGTATCGTCATCCCTCGTCCGGCTCCCCCTGCTGCTCTGGGAAGCACTGAAGGTCCCACCGAGGCACCCGCTGTGGCTGGTATCTGGAATGAGGCCTGAAAAGAACAATTTGGCGAATACATTAGTTATGCTATGCGAAGTCGAGTATGGTATCGAATACAGTGTATGATTATAGTGTATGAATGCCATGAGCAGTATATGAGTTACAGTGTATCAGTGCCGTGAGTGGTATGTGAGTACAGTGTATCAAGTGCCGTATTGATAATGTAATGCATCAGATCAGTATGGAACAGATTATGTAAAGTTTTGGGACTGAGGGTGAAAGAACTCACCGGGATACCATAAATGCTCAGCAGGTCTATGCTCCTCTGTAGCATCCTCATCACTGAGGCTAACAACTCCAGAGCCTGCCCAGTGTACTTGATGGAAGCCTGCAAAAGTGTTGAAGTAATTAGTATTCTACAGGGTATCAACTGAAATGAAATGACTGTACAGAATGAAAAGTGTAGCACATACCGGGGTCGAGCCGCGAACTCCGACAAGCTCATGATTAGCCGGAGGAGGAGCGATGGATATCTGATAAGTCTGTCCAGCCTGTCCTCGACATGTCATGGTAGTGGGCAAGCCTGGCCACTCTGCTCTCTGTCCCCTTCGGGAACCCCTCCTGCTATGGGCTTGAGTCACCCTTAATGCTCCAGCTCCTCCCGCTGGGGCTGCAGGCCTCTCTCTCACAGCTCCGCGAGCACTGGTCAGAGGCTGCATGAGATAAGTCCGGATGAAGTTAGCGTAGTCGCCTTCATCTCTGAAAAAGTCAGCATCCCAACCTATCGTGAAATCGATCATCTCCTGCAGGGTGTACCTATCGGCGGCCCTCATATGGGTGAGAGGTGGCCTCGGGAATATCTACTCAGGCAAACCAAGGGTCTGACGCAGGAAGCGCTCTCCAAAATACCATGCCCGACAGACTGGACCCTCCAGCAAAACCCGGAACTGGGCAGTCTCCCGAGCACCCATGTACAGGTCTCTCACTGCATCAGGCAGCACTGCCCAGGGCTGCCAGGTGATCTACAAATGATAGATGTACAGGTTGTTATCTGCTATCAAAAGTGCAATATGAAGCAAAGTTTAAAATGAACTGTAAGGTTTGAAATACCTCTGCTATGGCTATGGTATCGAAGTATCTGCGGAAGAACAAGAAAGACTCTCGCGGCCTCCGGTCGCATCTCCCGTCATACCAATATGAATATGGAACCATGGGGGGTGTCTCCACCTCCGGCTTTGGAGCAAGCCTCGGGAAGTAGGCATACACCCACAACTACAGAATGTAAAGGGACGACAATGAGTATGTTTATTAGTAAAGCAGAATACAGATGAAGAAGAAATCAGTGTATAATGTGCAGTGTATCGTGCAATGTGTAAAGTGTCTTGTGCTGTATGTGCGGTGTAAAGTAGATTGCACGTATGCAGTGTGTGTGGTGTACAGCTAGTGTAAAGCAGGATTGTAAAAACAAAAATGAAAGGTGTACCTCCCAGGCTCGCCAGTAGCCTCCTAGAAGATGCCCGCCCCGGCTAGATGAGGACCTCATGTATCTGTACAGCGTGGCCAGGCCTGCGCCACCCTAGTCATAGCGCCCGATGCGAGTCACATCTACCAGTGCGCTTAACAGATAGAGGCCGACGGTGTTTGCCCGGTCGACGAAGAGAGTAGTGCCTAGTATGAACATGAGGAACCCCCGGGTGTAGCGTTCTACCTCCTCGCGGGCCGTTGGTATCTGTATCTTAAATTGGTCCTCAAACCATGACTATCTCACAAACCCCGGTCGGGAGAGAGGTGGACGAACGCCGAGCAAAAAGATCTGGGTAGCATCCTGCTCGCCCATGTCGGTGTTGAAAGGGATCGGATCACCCCCTACTCCGATGCTAGTGAGCATGGAGAAATCGAAGGGAGTCATCGTCATCTCCCCTGTGGCAGAAAGGTGGAAGGAGTTGATGGTGTCCCACCACCTCTCCACTAGCGCGCCTAGAAGGGGCCTACTCGCAGTGAGGCGCGAGAGTCCCATGCAGAAAATGTCGAAGCCGGCCTTGTCGACGATGTGACGAACCTCATCAGGTAGCTCCATGTACCAATCGCGTGCAATGGTATTCCCATACCCCCGGAAGGCATGGGAATCTCCCTGTGTTCAAAGCCAAACATATGTGAAACATTGTCAGAAATACAGTGTTTGAACATGTCCAGAATTGATAAAAATACAGTGTGTGTGCATATGTTTGAGTTGACACAGTTATCATACATCAATATGCTCGGAATGAACTAGGCATGCGGTGTACAAGTGTATTTGGGTTAATCAAATGCAGAGTGATATTGGCTATCCGAAGCATATAACCTACATTGCAGAAAGTAAAGGGGAAAAGTATACCTCAGCGGCGCCATAAGACAAGTGTAACTTCGGCTCGCGTAGCAAGAGCTCCAATGGTGCACCTCGCGCAAAACTCCTGAATTGGCGAATACTGTCGGGAGGCAATACATGTACCTCGGGCTCATACGTCGCCAGGTCGAATGGCCGGACAATGAGAGGTAAAAGCTCGACCTCGGGATCCATCTCCATCCCTGGAGGAGCCCCACCCAGTGGAATATCGTCCGCCATCTCGAGGAGAATGAGAAAATGGTCGAGGGTATGGAAAATGGGCAAGAATGCAAAAAGTCAACTGAAAGTCAACCCCGAGGGGTGAAAAATGGAGAAAAATGACAAGGCTTGGAAGAGGGCACAAAAATCAAGGTAAACTCAGGAGAAACAAACCCCAAGCGATGGAAATCAAGAATGTGGCACCGAAATCACTTTTCAATCGATTCAAAGTGTGTAAAACAATGAGGGTTTCGTAAATCGGAAGTTGTGGGACGCTCGAAAACGGGGGAAAAACTCGGATCGAAGGGAGGAAAATGGCCTAGAGGGGTAGAACAATGGATTTCGGCTATGGAGAAGTGAGGAAACAGGGTTTGGAACCCTATACTTAAAGACCCGAGGTGAATGGACAAAATTGCCCCGAATCTACCACTTTTGGCCGATCGGCTAAATTGTTGGTTGATAATCTCTTTTTATGGCCGATGGATGGCCGATGGCCCCCTCTTGTGGCCGATGGACCTCCAATGCCCTTGTTTGGGGTAGTTCTGTTGTTTGGTACCATCATCTCTCAAGAAACTGCAAGAAAATACACTTTTGAAGCTTAAGCTGGCTCCGTGGTGACCTCCAACCGTGTCTTTCGTGTGCGGCACTCGGTACGCACGAGGTGTATCCTTTTTCATAACCTTTTGTATATTGCAAGCTTTGAAAATTGCTTTGAATATGTTGCATTACATTGAGTATACCTCTTCTCGTTTTGAAGTTGCATCTCGACATTGTGGTTAACATGCCTTTACCGTGCTTACACTGAATATGTGCATCTCAATGTCATTGCATTGTCGTGCACACTTCATCTGCGTTGTCATGCACCCTTAGGTTGCATTGTCTTGCACCCCTTCATCCGCATTGTCGCGCACTCTTAGGTTGCATTGTCTTGCACCCCTCCATCCGCGTTGTCGCTCACCCTTAGGTTGCATTGTCTTCCACTCCTCCATCCGCATTGTGGCGCACTCTTAGGTTGCTTTGTCTTGCACCCCTCCATCTGCGTAGTCACAAACCCTTAGGTTGCATTGTCTTGCACCCCTCCATCCGTGTTATCGTGCACTCTTAGGTTGCATTATCTTGCACCCCTACATCTACATTGTCACGCACTCTTAGGTTGCATTGTTTTGCACCCCTCCATCTGCATTGTTATGCGCACCCTTTGGTTGCATTGCCATGCAGCCCTCCATCCGCGTTGTCATGCACCCTTAGGTTGCATTGTCTTGCACCTCTCCATCCGCGTTGTCACGCACACTTGTTGCATTGTCGTGCACACCTTACTTGCGTTGTCATGTACATTACTTGCATTGTCATGCACATCCTACTTGCGTTGTCGCACACACTCGTTGCATTGTCATGCACATCTATCCTGCGTTATCGCGTACGTTACTTGCATTGTTATGCACCCCCTTTTACTTGCATTGTTATGCACGTTTTACTCGCATTGTTATGCACCCTCTTTACATTGCGTTGTCGCGCACGTTCTACTTGCATTGTTATGCACACTTTACTTACGTTGTCACGCACGTTCCACTTGCATTGTTTTGCAACCTTTTCACTTGCATTGTTATGCGCGATCTACCTACATATGTTTCTACTATATTGTATCTATCAAAGTTTCTTTTTGTGCAGGCATGCTATTGTATCTACGGTTCATTTGAAGTTGGTGAAACCAGACAATGTTGTATGTGTTTCAATCAGAGGAACTCCAGGTGAGATTGTTCCTATTTTCACTTAAAATGTTGTATTTATTTTGCAAAAATGTCGTATCACAGCTTTCTTTGCATAATCATAAGTTATATTCCGCATCGTGCATGTCATTTGCATTTTTGCCCCTGCCTGCGGGTGCATCTCTTTGTTATCTTGTATGCTTGTCTAAGTCTTCGGCCCTGTCAAAAATGGGTCGTCTCTAGGCTTTGACATTCACTCCCGTCATCTTATGACTTTCGAGTTCTGTCAAAGAGGAGCAACTGTAGACACCTCATTTTTTACCGTCCTCAAGACTTGGATGTCATCGTTTGAAAACTCGATGATCATCAATGCTCGTGTTCGTTTTGAGTTCCTGAAGGCCTCGGCTGCGCGCCTTGCCTTAGAACCTCTCAACTTGTTTATTTTGTGCTTGGTTGTGGACCAAGGACTTGTGGTTTTGTTTCTGAGGGAAGAGGGTGGCTTGTTAGCCATCCGTACAACCCATTGGCCAAGCCTTGTGCTTATCGGCCATGTTTTCTTGTCATCGGCCATTGGGGATGGTCGATCGGCACTCTTTTTGGTCGATCAGCCATTTTCTTGTCCGAGACCCTTTTTTTTGCTTTTGCAGATATTTTTCTTCCAGCTGGTGCCAGCTGTTGGTCACTTGGTGTATCCTCCATACACGTGTATGGATGGATTCAAACCAAGTCCTAGCTTGTTCAACAAGCTTGGGACTTGATTTTCTTTAAGAAGGGAGACCCCTCTCCCTTTCCAGTGGTTCTGAAAATCTGATATAGAAGATATATCACTCTCTCTCTCTCTCTCTCTCTCTCTATATTGTGTTAGTTTATGCCTTGAAGTGAGATTTCTCTTCATTTTTGCACTATAACACCTAGCAACATACCATCATCTTTGAGCTGAGGTTCTTGGGAGTGTTATTTGAGCTCTAAAAGTTGGTTTTTGCCTCAGAGTTTGCTGGTTTCAAAGTTGTGCTTCAAGGGTGAGTGTATTCCCCTTTTAAGCCTTTGTTTGTATACTATATTGGCCATCCTTGCATATTGTTTTAGGCCGTGCTTTCAACTGAAAAAATCTTTGATTCTAAGTGTTTAACATGTTGGTTTGAGGCCTCTTTGGTGTTGGGGGTGACCTACCCCCTTTAGAGCCTTGTGTTGGCCTTGTTTTGAACCATTACTTTAGACCTTTGTTCTAGCCTTCGTTTGGCTTTTTCACGACTGAATTCCAGAGGAATTTCAGTGGTGGAAATGTGGTTTTGAGGCCTGAAATAGGAGGGGGTTGTCCCCCCTCTTCTTCTCTTGTGTGCTTGTGGTATTGGCTCACCAAGTTGGCTTGTTTTTATACCTCTTTGTGGCTCCATTTCAGCATGTCCTAGGCTTTGTTTTGCCATGCCATAGCCCTATTTTGGCTTGGTTTGATCATATCATGCATGCTCCTTGCACTTGTAGTGCATTTGCATTCATTAGCCTAACATGCTTTGTGCTTTAAGCTATGGTTTTAGCATGATTTTGGCTCAACTCAAAGAAGCTTTTTTCAGCATGCTTAAGCTCTGTTTGAAGTTATTTTGGTCATGCATGTCATGCTTTGTATAGCCATAATGCATTCTTGCTCATTAGCTTTGAATTTCATGTTCTCTAGCACGGCTTACTTGAGTTGTTTGCATGCTTTGGTTTCATTTCTACCATGATTTCAATATGTATAGTGTGGCGATACACTCATGCCCCACTATTTCAATGCTTTTGGTGAGTCTTGCTTGATGCCTTAAGCATGAGTCTATATGCATGCCTTCTTGCCTAAACTTGTGGGCTGCCATATCAGTGCATTTCTGGTGTTATTTTGACATGCCATAACTCTGATTGTTGTTGGTATAGTCATCTCATGCTTGGTTTTGGTGGGCGTAGCGTAATCCTCTTCATTGGCCTTGTATGCGTCATGTTTTGTGTTCACCATGCTAGCTTGTTTTGGCCTCATTCCATGCATGTTTTGGCCTTATTTTCACTTGCCTTGGGACTATTTTGAGTTTCCTTGGCCCTTTGGGGCTTGATTGATATGGCCATGATGTAAGTCCCTTGGCTAACTTTAAGCTTTAAGCCCACTAGCATGCTTTGTTTGTCATGTGTGCATGATTTGGCATCATTGCTTGCATGATTTCAGAGCTTATTTCATCGTCACACTCGCACATATTCCACTCTTTCATTGTGCTTGAAGGTTGTTACTTCCACGCCTTGTTTGCGAATCAATATGTGTGCATGCTTACATTTGTTCTTGGGCCTCATTTTTAGCATGTTTTTCGCCATTGTATTGGCATGCATGAGGCTTGGGTTGGGATTGGTCTGGCCTATTAAATATTGCATTACATGACCCTTACCATTGCATTGTTGTTTGCATATTGTTACATACTTGGTACATTACATGTTTGTTTCATTCCATGATTTTTTGTATGCTTGTTGCATTGCATTGTGTGTGCATGCCTTGCGTTGCAATGTGTTTGGGTCGGATGTTGATCCAAACATGGGGAACGAGGGGCGTTTCATACTTGAAGTGATGAAACGCACCTCATTTCTTAGGTTGTCGACCCTCTTGATCAAGCATGATAGAGGTGTAGGCTCATTGTGTCTTTTGTGCATCCATTTGACATTGATTTGTGCACACTTGGCTCCTTTGGCCATCATGCATTGAGATGCGTGATTGATGGCTCGAGAGCCGAGTACTATACTCCTTTGAGCATGTGACATGATAAGGAGTGTGGTCGTACGCACATTTTCTTGTAAATACATTGCCATGCCTCTGTTAGTGCTTGTTGCAACAAAAGGAGAATTTACAGGAAGTAGTGGCCGATCAACCATCAAAGTTGGCCAATAGCCGTAAACTCTGGCCGATGGCCACTTCCTTTGGCCGACCACCTCTCAGCATGTCCATAAGGTGGATCAGAATAATCTTGGAGGTTGGCACAGTTTTCAGAAGTCTAAAACAGTACAAACAGAGGCAACATGAGACACGGTAGTGGATTTCTGAGCGAAGCCGACCGAGCACACATGCATCCCTCGTCACGGGGCCATTTCAGTGCTTTTGGTAACTTAGAATAGTTATTTGTTTCGATTTGGTTGTGTAACAATTAATTAGCTTGTTGCTTACTTAATTTTGGTTTGTAATGAATTAGCTTAGCGTAGCTAGTTAGCTAAATTCATTTGGACCCTCCGTCGAGAGGGCCAACTATTGTAATAAGTGTGCGTGTGTGATGCATGTCATCAAAGCCCACGTCTTTCTCCCTTTTATTTACCAGCTTTCGATGGTTAGTTTTAGGGCATGTTTCAATTAGCATCCTTATGCTTCGCATGTTTGCTTTCATTCATCTATCTTGCACGCACCGGGCTTGGCGCATCATACTAATTGCATCGTATTTCAATACCGATTTGAATATATGTATCAAGTGTAGCATTCATATGACATCATAGAATAGCCAAGCCTATCTTAGTAGCATTTTTGCATGTGTTGCATTAGGCATTGCTGACATAGCTAGGATCACGCATCGATTGCTAACTAGCTTCTTTTTTGGCTCGGAGTATACTGTGAGTGTTTTTTCTTTAGCATCCTTGCATACGTGTAAGTGACTGCTATGATAGCATGCTTCCCATGAGGCTAACTGCTTGAATGCCTGTGGGTGGAGGCTTGATTGCCTGGATTGAAACAACTCGATGATTGTGAGTTTTTAAGCCCACTTGAAGTGGAAAAATCATGTTTTCTTAAGCCCACTTGAGGGTGGCGAATCCACGTCTTAGCCTACTTGCGAGTAGCACCTTCAAACCAGTTTAAAAAATAGACATGAGTTGTTTTGTTCCAATCTGCGTGATTGAGTCTATACTTGTATGCTGTACGCATTACATAGTAAGGTTAGCTAATAAACCGGAATAAGAACGCATGTGTTTTCAAAAACATCATATCTTGTTAGTAGAGGCTGATCTATGATCGGGCGAATGGGGGTGCTCATTCCATGACCTTCCTCCCTCGTACCCAAGTTCCCGAGCCGAGGCAACTTTGGTGATGACGGACACATGGCCTTAGGCACGAGTCAGGGTTTCCTAAATTTTCCAAAATAAAATATTTATGTGGCAACTCTGAAATCTGGCAAAATAGTCCATGTTTGGCACTTCTTGATTAAAATTGATTTTCCAAAATGATTTGCCGGATTTGGACTCTTTGGTGATTTATTAGTCTTACATTGCACTTTGTGAGATTAGATTCAGAACCGTGACGGGAGTCCAAAGTGTAGTAGCTAAGAACAACGATTCGCGCCCTCGCGCGCGGAGTGGAGTTCTGGGCAGTCTACAAATGGTAATTCCTCCATATTGGCTGGGGGATACTGTGCCATTTGAATAGGTGACTGGTCTTGAGCTGGACTGGAAGTAGGCAATTGTTCCCAAATTGGACTGAACACAGGTGAGCTGAGAGGTGATTGCTGGAAGAACTGGATTGGTGAATTCTGTCTAACCCTCTTTCGTCTTACAACTAGTGATAGCGAAGCAAACACGGGCTGTCCCCGAACAAGATCCCCGACTTTACAAAGTCTTCTGACTCGGGTCCAGAGTGCTTGAGGGATATCCGAACCTTCTGAAGCTATGGTTTTAAACTACCTAGCAAAAGAAATAAAGGAAAAGAGTAGTAATCAGAAACCGCACAGTACCTCAGCTAAGATGTTATCAACACAAACGTGATCAAAGCTATAGGACTACGCTCCACATTGAATCCTGCCCCAAAACAGATACCAATATGCAACTGATATGCATATTCCTGTACAGTTTCATTGTAAAGCACGTACCAGTTAAGAGAGAACCAAAACACCCCTATGATTGGGGGAGGGTTACCCTGTCCCAGTTTCGTCATGAACTAGGATTCACTATTTCAATCAACCAATTTCACACAATCCTGCGGTCGGGTGAGCATCCTGTCCTAGTTTGGAACAGTCTCTATGGCTTTCCATATGCAACTAGGATAAATGGTCAAAATAGGGGTACCTTAGCAAGACTACCTACTATACTGCTCACACCTAACACTGAGAAGTGAAAGGAGGATCAAACGGTACAACGGTAGTCCATATCCAAGGGTTGTGTTCCCAATATGGTAGAGCCCACGACCGGTCAGCCTTTTGGCAAACTTTTGGGCAAGCCTCTAACAAACCATCCAGGAATAGCAGATGACAAACACAGTGACTTTAAACGCACCAATGCAAATGCGATGCAAAAAACATATATATGTAGATAAAATCTCACATCATGAAGTTCAAGTCAAATTCTCTAAATCCCCAGCAGAGTAGCTAGAACTGTAGCTTGCTTTTTGTGCTCCTTTCGGATACGACTAGCCCTACAGTTTGGACTCCCATGGTTCTGAATCAGATTTCACAAGTACAATGTGAAATAGATAAACACAAATGAATCCAAATCCAGAGAATCTTTTGGAAAATCGATTTTGAATAAAAAAATGTCAAAAATTGACTGCTTTGCCAATTTTCAGAGTCACCACCTAAATATTTTTGGAAAATTTAGGAAACCTAAGACTCTTGCCAAAGGCCACTTATCTGTCATCACCAAAGTGTCTCGGCTCGGGAACTTAGGTACGAGAGGGGAATGTAATGAATTGAGTACCCCACTCGCCCAATCAAAGATCGACCTCTACTAATCATGATGTGATTCTTATTTACATTATATGCTCTTGTTCCGATTATTAGGCTATTGTTATTATGTGATGCACACAAGTATAGACTAATTCGCAAAAGTTAGAGCACTTTGATTTCATGTTTGCTTGAAGATTGTTTGAGTACGAACCACTTGAAAAGGTGAGTTCATATGTACATTTAATCAAATCATCCCAATTTGAGCAATTACCCTTCACCCACAGGCATTCAAACATGTATATCATTTAAGCAATTAGCCTCATGATAATTATGCTTGACATGGCAACAGTCACATTCATGCAATATGCTAAAGCAATAAATACTTACCCCAATTCCCATGGCGAGCCAAAAAAAGAGAAAATAGTTAGAAAAAATGCATGATCCTAACGAATGAAATATGCCTAATGCAACATATGCAATATGCAATTAGAAGTTCGGCTACTAGCACGGCATGCGAATCGATTTGATAGCATGTGGTTTTAAACACATTTTTAAGGAAGTATTTAAATGACAATGCTTGTTAGAATGATGAACCAAACTTCATGCATGCAAGACTAATGGATGCATTATACATGGAAAATGCTAAAATAAACATGATGTTCTAAGCTACCCATAATAAGCAATTTAAATAAAATGGAGAAAGACGTGGGGTTGGAAGACATACACAATATTACAATTTTGCCCTCATGCAAGAGGATCCGAATAAATGTCCTAGCTAATTACCGAATTAACTAACTATTACAAATCAAATGAAATAAATTGACTACACAAGCTATTTATTACAATTGGAATTAAACTAATTAATTATAACACAAATATAATTAATACAAAGGACTAAATTCGTTACACTATAGAATTAATTAAGCTAAGTAATTAATTACTCTAACTAATTAGCCCTGAGAAGTAAGGAATGCTTATGCATGAAGGCAGTTTCCACCCGAAAATGCCTCTGTTTTGCTACGAAATGGGTTCTATTTCGCAGTTAGAAAATTGTACTATTTTGCCTCAGCCTCTGCTCTATTCTGCAGGAAAAAGGGACACTACCTAGTTGAAAAGGGTGGCCGGCTAGCCAGAAGAGATGGTTTGTCATACAGAAAAAGTGGCCAGTAGGTCACTAGTTTGTGGTACAGCCCTGCTACAATAGATAACAAACAGAGCACAAACAAAGCATTTTCAAGAGATGTCTATCCACCATGCCTCTCCTGATCATCAACCAGATCAAAGGAGGGATAGGCTCGATTCGCAAGCCATCAATCGATGCAAATTTATTGCGTGATGACTTATAAATTAGGGGATACAATTTGAATAAATGAAACTAAAGGCCAACAAAACCGTCTCCCTATCATGGAATTGATCAAGGGAAGTGGTTGACCTTCGAAACTTGAACCATTTCATCACTAGAAAGTATGAAATGACTCAAGATTCCATGGGTTCAATTAACATCTGATTGAACCCAAAGTTGTCTTTTATTATCTTGTTCCATTTTAGCCCAAATTATTACCTCTTTTAATTACCTTTCCATTCATCAGTCCATTTTGTCCAAAATGACGATTAAGTCCACTAATGGAGAGAGGTTTCAAACAAAGTGTTGTTTTGGGCATAAAAGAGATGTCATGCCGTTGGTAATGAACCCCTAAAAGGATTACACCATTAAGCCCAAGGATCTCTATCTTAAGCTTCAACAACGATCGATTGAAACAACTCTCAAAGAAATGAAAAAGCCAAAGAAAGAAGGAGATAACAGAGGTGATAGAGGTGAACATTAGTAAGGAAAGCATGAATTAAATGCATTCAACCCAAATAGGTTAGTGTCTAATTCTTAAAATACCGAACCTATGAGGACCACTACACTACAAGCATACTAAATGAAGCATAAATGAAATAAACAACCTAAAATAGTCCGAACACAGCTCAAAACAGCACTGAAATTCACATGGAAAAAGCTTGAAAAAAAGATTACTACAGTATTGAGGAATTTAAGCTAGTAAACAAGCAGAACGAGGGGAGGCTAACCCCTCCATTTTTGGGACTTCAAAACATCATTTTTAGCCTCTGAAAACCTCTTAAATTCAGTGGTAAAAAGCTCAAAAAAAAAGTTGATCAAGAGATGGGAAACATGAGGGTAAAAGCCTAGGAAGCAAGGTTCAAAGAAGGGTGATTAACCCCTCTATCTTTAATGGCCTTAAACCACAAGCTTTAGCCCATAAAAATAGTTAAAAAAAGACCCAAAAATAGCAATAAAAGATAGTAATAAATAAGGGAAGAAAGCTAGGAATTATACCTCTTGAAGAGGAGTATCCTTTTGAGTTATAAACCACCAAGTTCTCACCCCGAAGAGCCAATGTTCAAGCTCCTCAACCTCAACAAAGAACCCTAAAAAATTCAGTTTAGGAAGTCTAGGTAAGGTGTGTTTAGGTTACAAGGCAAAGAGAGAGATAGAGAGAGATAAATTTTTTTTAAGAATTTTGCTTCACCTAAAATTTTCTAACCTAATTTTATGAGAGGGGGTCAAGTATATATAGAAAAACTTGTTAGGCTCTTGGAAATATCCATATAGAAACAACTGGTGCAATGCATGCATTTGTGGAGATAGTTGGCAAAAAGATCTGGATTTAGACGCAAGTGGCCGACAAGCCACTAAAGGGATGGCCGTACACTAATAAGTGGTCGGCTGACCAGTAGTGGGTCTACAGGACACTGGGGTGGTCACGCTTGAAAAATTACTATTTTGGTCCAAAAATGGTGCAAGATTTGTTGGCTTCTGAGGCTCAAATCTGAAGCTTTCTTCTGAGGAAATCGAGCGTTTGACAAGCATGTACATGCATCATTGGGTGATCAATCGATGGCGCCCAAGTCTCAAGGGCGATAAAAAATGGAGTGTCTACAAAACCTAAATTAATATGTTGAAAATTAAAGAACTTTAATGTCTTATATAGACATTGTCGTGTAATTTTATTTGGGACAAATCTCTTAAGTTTTTAAAAAAAACATAATTATTTCTTTATGTCAAATTTATGTGACTTATTATATATATTTTTAAATGTTCCAAGAGATCCACATAATTTACACAAAAACAGGAATCAAATTTCAAACAAAATTCGTGTATAACATGGATAGAAAATTACAAAGCAAGTAACCTAGGCATTATCCTAGAAACTGCATAGTTGGAAAAAGTTTTGTTGCCATGACTTCTTGTTAATCAATGGGTCAACATTAAAAGAAAAATTAATAAAAATTTAAAAAGATTAGTTGGTAATGTGCACCTCTCCATCATGGTCAACTTATGACTTAGGGTTGACTTTGGACTTACAGTTGGTTTGAGAAATAGTATTTTAATAATTTTTTAATTAAAATATGAGGTGAAAAAAATTAAAATATTTGAGAATAACTTTTAAGTTTTTATTTATTTTTAATGTGCAAAGAGTAAAAAGAATAAAAACAATAAAAAAAATTTGTGATTTTAATCTTTTCGTATTTTATTGACTAATTCAACCTATTACCACACGTAGCCTTTCTATGATTCTTTTTTTTGACAGTTGTTGTGTGATGTTTGGTTTTAAATTTTTTTTGTTTATTATTATATGTGATTAAATTACAAATTAAAAGTGCATGCTATTTTAATCAAACAACATCAATTGAAGTGTAACCTATCGCATTTAGATGCTAACTTAATTATTGAAGTCACCTCAATTGGGTAAATTAATATAATTAAATGAATATGGTTCAAAACTCGGGAGAAGTGAGTCAACTAGAGGCTTGAACAAGATCCAACCTGCTTAGGCCAAATGGGTCGTGAGCAAAGTCCAAGAGAACTTGTTGAGGTGTTATTTGTTGAGGTTTAGTTGTTAAGGCAGACCCTATCTCAGCATTGCCATTTTTATTATGGTGCCGCCTTTATCCATGTTAAGGGAAGCGGAACCATGGCAACTCCAACCTCTGTAACTATCTTCTAAGGCACAACAACCTTTGATAGGCCTCCTCTATATAAGATAATGTACAGACACTCAGCATTGATAACAGGCACCAAGGCACTAATAGCCAAGGGCTGATAGTAGGCCCAAAACACATATAACTTGGCGCTGATAGTAGACCCCGACGCTTACTGGTTGGAGTTGATAACAAGCACCAAGGATGCTAATATACCACAACGACCCTATGAAGATGGGAGCAGGGTAGCCTGAAAATAAGGGACTCCCTTTTCTATATACCCAAGTTAAGAACCTGTTTTGGTTGTACAGCCAACAGCCAAGACCATGGAAGCCCCCTTGGGCTTGGTACGAGACAAAACCCTTGTTATGGCCCATGCTCTGGGAAACTAAGAAGTTTGTGGTTAGGTAGCTAAGGATAGAAAAGTTGCTGAGGTAGACACCAGTATGGCTAATAGCAGGTCATAAGTCCTAAGAGTACATGTCTTACGAAACAGAACTGAGAAGGCAGGTGTCAAGGCAACTAGGACATCTGCTAAGGTTTGTACCAAAGAGCTATATATTGAGGCTTGTGCGAAATAGATAGCATAGTGGCACTTGCTAAGACTTTGTACCAAACAAATAGTACATGTCAAAGGACATGTGTCTACTAAGGCCTAGTGGTTCAGGATAGAATATCATGCGACATGTGTCGCCGCACTATTTGGCCACTTGGTATATTTTGATATCAAGGAAAAATCTACAAATAAGGCCCAATTCCCAAGGTTTAAGAGAGAATGCTTTTTGGATGTGGGGGATACGCTGCCCATTTTTTATTGCATTGCCATTTTCTTTTTTTGGATCACTTGCTCTACTATCACCTGGCTATCCACTCTCCTGTCAATGCAGATTCTTGACTCATTCACATAACTTTGCCTCTCTAAATGATATTATTTTTACTATTCATTTTGGACCCCTTACAGTTTAAAACTTACGTTTCAGAATTTAAATATTAAAGTGATCTTGAAAAGCGAGGGTGTACTATATTTTGTGACTTGATAGTTTCTTTCTCAAGATTCATGCAATTTTGCAATATATTTAGAACCTCCAGTCGATGTGTTAAGGACATCTTCACTTGTATTTTTAATGGTATTCAATATTATACTCGGAAGCCTATTTTAGATATAGTACGTCATGTCGTCAAGATTATGTGGTGTCACATTTTCACTCATTAATTGACACTGTTAGGTTTTTTATTGGCAATCCCGATTGACAAAACTCCTTCGGTTGTAATTTTATTCGATCTTTTATTTTCAGTGAGGCTATGATTTTTTAGATGCGAATCCAACCTGAATTGTGCCTATGCAGAGGAGTTTGTCATCTTAATCCTATCATGTTTGTCACTTCATTGACTATATGCAGGATCAAGCTGCCTGGTTGAAGTTGTTTGTCCGCTCGAGCTTCCATTTGTGCGCTCAAGTGAAGAATCTTTGGTCCCAAAAGTTTTCATTGACTATAAAAATATTGAGAAGATGCATTTCTCGCTTGAGCGACACTTTGGTGGTTCGAGCGAAGACATTTAAAAAAACACGCGTTTTAGTCTCCTTGCTCGAGCGAGCATTCATGCGCTCGAGCAAACATTGCGACCATGTTTTCTATAAATATGTGATTTGTGGACTCACCTTTTTCTTGCGCCCTACCTTTCGAAAAGGTTTGAAAACGAAAGGCCTCACAATTGGGACTCCCGCGGTTCCAAATCTAGTCTCACAAATGCAATATGAAACTGATAATCACCAAAGAGTCCAATCTGGCAAATCTTTTTGGAAAATCGATTTTAAATCAAGCAATGCCAAAATTGAACTACTTTGTCAGATACAGAGTCGTCACCTAATTTTTTTTTTTTGAAATTTAGGAAACCCTGACTCGTGCCAAAGGCCACGTGTCCATCATCACCAAAGTTGCCTCGACTCAGGAACGTAGATATGAAGGGAGAAGGTCATGAACTGAGCACCCCTGCTTGCCCGATCAAAGATCAGCCTCTACTAATCATGATATGAATTTTTATAAACATTATGTGTTCTTGGTCCGATTATTAAATTAGCTTTACTATGTGACGCGCACATACAAGTATAGACTAGTCGCAAGACTTGGAACAATTTAACTCATGTTTGTTTTGTGAAAATTGTTTGAATTTGCCATCCTCAAGTGAGCTTAAAAATGCAGATTTGCCACCAAACATAGTGGACTTAAAATAGGATTTGCCACAACAAAGTGGGCTTAAAACATACATTCATTGAATCTTCCAATTCAAACAACAAGCCGTCATCCACAGGCATTCATGTAGTTAATCATTTAAGCACATAGCCTCACGGCAAGCATGCTAAACAGGGCACTATGGCAATCGCACTCATGCAAGTATGCTAAAGCGTAAAAGCTTACCGAGTACTCCGAGCCAAAACAAAAGCTAGTTAGAAAGATACATGATCCTAACTATGTTAAGTGTCTAATATAACACATGCAATATGCAATTTAATAGGCTCGGCTACTAATATGGCATATGATTCAATTTGAACAACATGCTATTAAACACGTATTTAAAGAAGTATATTGAATTTGCAATGTTGTTTGTATGATGCGCTGAGGCTCGGTGCATGCAACACGAATGAATGGATGCAAGCATGCGATATGCTAATTGAAACATGACCCTAATCTAACCATCAAAAGCGATCAAATAAATGAGAGAAAGACGTGAGATTGGAAGACATACATACACGCATGCACACTAATTACGACATTGCGCCCTCGCGAAGGAGGGTCCGAATGAATAAGCTAACTAACTAGCTACGCTAATTAAGCTAACTAATTATTAAAAAATTCGAAACAAATTAACTATTCTAGTTAACTAATTATTACAAACCAAAAATGAATAACTAGTTAAACTAACTAATTATTGAAAACACTTGAATTAACTAGCTATTCTAAGCTAACTAAAGCAACTAAATGGCCTCGGGGGCGAGGGACATATGCATGCTCGATCGGTTTCCACCCGAAAAATGCCACTACCTCATAGCTGTAAGACTCTGTTTGCACACTTGAACACAAAAGAAGCTACCAACTTCCAAAACACCTCTGCATCCCCTTTCCATCACACTGAACAATTTTCTTCATTGATGGCCGGTCGGCTACCAATGGTGGTTGTCGGCTACCATTAGTGGTTGGTCGGTTACTGCTGGTGGCCAGTCAGCCACCCCTACCTTGAACTTCCTTTTTACTACAACAGAGAGCAAACAAAGGCAAAGCAATGTATTCGCAAAGAGTGTTTGTAATGTTACACTCCTTATCATCACGCAAGTTCAAAGGAGTGTAACTCTTGGCCCTCAAGCCATCAACCAAGCAACTTCCATGCATGATGGCTAAGGAACCAAGCTTGTACAAACTCAATGAATGCACAAACAAGACAAAAACAACCACCACCCTATCATGCATCATCAAGGGCAATGGAGACCAACGAAAGTCGCACATTTCATCACTTTTGAGAATGAAATGTCTCATTTTCCTTGCGTTCGAATTAACGCTGATTCGAACACATGCAATGCAACATGAAAGATGCTTATCTTGCCTCTTTTACTTGTTCATTTTGTTTACTCATTTTACATTACCAATTCATTCTTCAATCGATTAAGTCCATTGGTGAGTGTCTTCTAAAGTGAAAGAAGTGTCAACCAAGAGGTAGTTCAAGGCATGAGGGAAACTTCTTGCCCTTCGTAATGAACCCTCAAAGGAGGATTAAACCATTAAGCATGAGCCTCAACCTCAAGCTTAAACAACCCTAACGTTGAAACAACACTCAAAACAAATGGAAGAGTGAAGAAATGAAGGAGATTGCAGAGATTAAGGTTCTGAAATTACATGCAAAATAATACTAAAACATACAATCAACTCAAGGAAACGATGTTTAAAGGCCTAAAACACCAAACTAGTGAACCCCTTTACACTACAACCATTTGAAACAAGACTCATATGACCCAACTAGTCCAAAACAGAGCTAAAGTAGTCCAAATCAGAGGTAAAAACATGCTAGAATTAAGCTAAAGTAAGCTAGAAAAACATGCTAACTCATGAAGCTAACTAGGCATGCAAACAAGACACAAGGAGGCGAGGCTAACCCCTCCAATTTTGGACTTCAAAATTTGATTTTTACCATTGAAAAACCTCTGAAATTCAGTGGTTAAAAGGCCCAAAAAAGTTGATTTAAAAGTGAGGAAAAATAGCACAAAAAGCTTAACAAACTAAGGAGCCAAATGAGTGGACAACACCCTAACTCAAAAAGGCTCAAACCACCATTTTTAGGTCATTGAAACAAAGTTTTTTAAACTTCAAGAATAACCTTAAAACAGTTGAAAAAGATACGAAAATAAGTATGCACAATAAGCTTAAATAAGGTAAATGCTCTACATTTGAAGCACAGCACAACTTAGGCACAAATCCAAGCTCAAACCTCCTTCCAAACCTCAAACAAGACTCCAAGGGACATCAGCTTAATGGTGGTCAAGTTTGATTAAGGGTTGGTGTGCAAAAGTGTGGAGGAACTTGGCAATCAAGCACAAAATATCAAGTGATAGAGAGAAAGCTAGAGAGAGATATTTTTGGTCCAAAATCTTCTGACCCTCAAAAATGGGAAATGAACCCCCCCTATTTATAGAAAAACAAGTCTTGAGCTTGGATACATCTCACCATACACGTCTATAAAGATGTAGCTCAATGAGCAACAGCTGGCAACAAATATCTAGAAAAAGAGGCCAATGGCCGTCGGCCACCACTGGTAGCCGACAAGCACAAACCATGGCCGACAAATTCTAGGGCTGGCCGACAGGTCACCCACTCTTCTAGGCTAGAGGCAACAAGCTCTAGGACCAAAAACATGCACAAAACAGATAAGGTTTAGAGGCTCAAAGACAAGGCGTTCTGCCGAGGACTTCAGGCGCTCAAAACGAACACAAACAAGCACAATCATTGAGTGCACAAACGATGACATCCAAGTCTTGAGGATGATCAAAAATGGGATGTCTATAGTTGCCCCCCTTTGACAAAACTCGGAAGTCATGAAATGACGCGAGTGAATGTCAAAGCCCAAAGAAGACCTATTTTTGACAAGATCGAAAACTTGGACAAACAAACAAACAAACAAAACAAAACAAAGAACGGTTGCACCCACAGGCTGCCTACGTATCCCTTTGCAAGGAATCAAACTAGTGTAGTTCAGGGGCAAAATGCAAGTGATATGCACAATGCAAGAATGTAACCTATGATCATGCAATGAGGCTGTAATCAAACATGTAGATGTAAGTGTTATGCAAAGAAATGCCACATTTAAATAAACCGAAGTATGGTATAGTAACCTCTAACATGAATAGAAGTAAGTAAACATGAACCAAACCATATTTCATACAGAAAGGATGTAAGAAAATTATGCAAACTTAACTACACATCACGCAGGAAAGGCAAAGAATAACACAATCAATGACGCACCTGAGGCGTCAAACAAGATTCTAACGCGTTGCACGCGGAAGGAGAGAACGGATGGTGTGAACACAAGGAAACACCCGAATGTTTTAAACTAAAGTGTCCTAACGCGCCGTATGTAAGAGAAGAAGAAGGTGATGTGAACACAGGGATGCACCTGCATGTTCTAAACCGAAGCATCCTAACACGCCACAGGCGAGAGGAGAAGAAGGTGATTTGAACACAAGGATGCTGTAGGCATCCCATTTTTGACCGTCCTTAAGACTTGGATGTCATCGTTTGAACACTCGATGATCATCCCTGTTCGTGTTCGTCTTGAGTTCTCGGAGGTTTCGGCTATGCGCCTTGCCTCAAGACCTCTCGACTTGTTTGTTTTGTGTTTGGTTTTGCATCAAACACTTTTTGTTTTGCTTCTGAGGGTGGGAAATAGCTTGTAGGCCACCCCAACACCTCACCGGCCATTGCTTGAGACCACCGGCCCTCTTTTCTTGCCACCGGCCATTAGTGATGGCCGGTCGGCACTTTGTTTGGTTGGCCGACCATTAATTTGGCCGATTGACTCCTTTTCTGGCCGAGACCTTTTTTTTTAGGAAGCTTGAACCTTTTGAACCCCCTATTTTAGCATCTTGAGGAAGCTTGAACCTTTTGAACCCTTGGTTTTTAGCTTCTCCAAGAAGCTTGAACCCTTTGCTCTAGCTTCTCCAAGAAGCTTGACCCTTTTTAGCTTCTTAGAGAAGCTTGAACCCTTCTAAGTTTCCAAGAGAAGCTTGCACCCTTTGCCTAGCTTCTCCAAGAAGCTTGGCCCCTTTACCTTAGCTTTCCTTAGAAGCTTGCCCCCTTTGACCCTTTTACCTTAGCTTCTCCAAGAAACTTAGGCCTTTTGCCTTGCTCTATAAATAGAGGGCCTCTCCTCCCTTTTCAAGGGTTGAAAAATCTGATATATAAGATATATATATATATATCACTCTCTCTCTATATCTCCCTTTCTCTCTACATTTGTGTGGGTTAGAAGGTTCAAAAGGGTCTAGTTTTTGCACCTTTGCACACCAACTCTTCGCCTAACACCTCCATCATCAACCTAAGGATCTTGGAGGCCATTTTCAGAGGCTAAGGGACTATTTTGTTGGACCAAGAAGCTGTTGTCCCCTCTTGGCTACAAGGGTAATCTCTTTTCCTTCTTTATTTACCGTTTTTGCACACTTTTAGCCTATCTTGAAAGCATATTTGGGCTTTGTCATAAACTGAAAAAAGTCTTATTTTGAGCTCCTTTTGAAGTTTGTTTCAGATCAATTTTGTGTTTGGGATCGTTTACCCCCTCTTCGGGCTTGTTTGGCCCCATTTTTGTGCTATTTTGGTGAGCTCCGGGACCACCTTGTTTGAGCCTCCTCACCACTGAAATCTTGAGAGATTTCAGTGGTGTGGATGGTGCTTTAAGGTCCTAAGAAGGAGAGGGCCATCCCCTCTCCTTGTTGCCTTCAATATGTGCCATTTTAGCCTCATGTGTGAGCACCATTTTTAAGTTCATGTTGGCCATGTCTTAAGTGTTATTTGTGCTTACTTTTCCATGATATAGCACTATTTTCAATTGATTTAGACACACCATGCTTGCTTTGCATACTTGTCTTGTAATGCCATGAAATTGCCTTGATATGTATCTAGCATTTAGACCACTATGCTTACTTGTTTTGGCTTAGCTTTGTGAAGCTTTTATGCATGTTTTAGTGTGATTGAGGACTGTTTTTGGTTGTTTCGGTCATCCATGATTTGCTTTGTATAGCTACCATGTAATCCCCCTTGTAGGCCTTGAGTGTTGACCCCTCTAGCATGCTTTACTTGCACTATTTCAGCAATTTGGTGTCACTTATAATGTCATTTCAGTCCTCATGGCATGCTTGTATCTTTGCATTTGATGCTCCTTTAATGCTTTATAAGGTTGTTGTCCTATGCTCCATGATTGGACCTCTGTATGTGCTTCAATGTTTAGACCATTTAGATGCAATCTAGGTGTGTCATTAGTCTTGTTTAGACTTGCATTGGACTTATTTCAAGTCCCCTTGGCCCTTTGAGGCTTGGCTTGTATAGCCATAGTTTAAGCCCCTTGGCTTGCTTTGAGTTTTGGACCATGTTGCATACTGTCATATGTCTTGCATACTTGCATGTTTTAATTGCATCTAGTATGCTTGCCATTAGCATAGTTATTCCATGCCTAGCATGCTTGTTAACTTAGGTTGTGTGCCTAGTATACATTCCTTGTGTCCATGCTCATGTTGCATATCTAGCTCACATGCCTAGGTCGTATTGCATTGAGTATGCATTCCTTGCCTCTTGAGTGATCATGATAGAGGTTAGGATTTATTGGGTGTTTTATGTGCATTTCATTTAAAATCAAAATGCACAACTTGGTTTCTTGGGTCATCACGGATTGAAATGCGCGATTGGTGGTCCGAGAATCAAGGGCCATCCTCCTTTGAGTCATAAACATGATAAGGAGTATGGCGGTGCAAACATTTGCTTGAAATGTATTGCCATGCCATGTTTTGCCCTTTGCTGCTGTCAAAATAGGTTTCTGCAGGAAGCTTTGGCCGGCCGACCATCATTAGTGCCGACCAGCCATCCATCAGTGGCCGATATCTCAATAAGTGGCTGGTGGTCATTGCCTTTGGCCGGTGGTGTTCCACAGTGTTCAGAGAAGCATCCTTGGGATTTGTGCAAGTCTCAAAGGAGCAGAGCAGGGTAAACAGAGGCAGCTTGTGCATGGCGGTGGATTTTCGAGCAAACCCGAGCACGCGTGCACTGGACCCTCTTCCCGAGGCCTTTTATTGCTTTCCTTAGCTTAGTTGATTTGTTAAATAATTAAGCGGACTGTAATATTTAATTAGCATGTAGATTAATTAATTTGTATTATTCTTTTGGTCCCTCCAAGCATGGGCAAATTTGTAATAAGTGTGGGTGCGTGTGTGCATGTCTTCCAACCCCCACTTCTTTCTCTCTTTTACTTACCTGCTTTTGATGGTTAGTATTAGGGCATATTTAAATTAGCATACCTTATGCTATGCATGCGTGCATCCATACATTTGTCTTGCATGCACCGGGCTCGGCGCATCATACTAATTGCATTGTATTTCAATTCCAAGTTGAATACATGTTATTTGTAGCATCTCATATGCCATCTTAGATTAGCCGAGCCTATTTTAGCTGCATTTTGCCTGTGTTGCATTAGCCATCTTAACATGAACTAGGATCATGTATTGATTACTAACTAGTTTCTGTTTTGGCTTGGAGTACTAGGTAAGCTTTCATGCTTTAGCATCCTCGCATGCTTGTGAGTGTTTGCCATGATAGCATGCTTGCCATGAGGCTAATTGCTTATGTGATATAACTGCCTGAATGCCTGTGGGTGAAGGTTGGATTGTTGAATTGGAATAATTCATTGATATCCATATTTGAGCCTACTTGCGACTAGCAAATCTCAAACCATTTTCAAACAAATGGACATGAAATGTTTTGTTCCAATTTAGGCGGCTTAGTCTATACTTGTTTGCTGTGCGCATCACGTAGTAAATCAAAGCTAATAACCGGAATAAGAACGCATAATATTTTCAAAATTAGATATCATGGCTAGTATAGGCTGATCTTTGATCAGGTGAGCGGGGGTGGTCATAGCTGACCTTCCCCAATCGTACCCATGTTCCCGAGCCGAGGCAACTTTGGTGATGACGGACACGTGGCCTTAGGCAAACGAGTCAGGGTTTCCTAAATTTTCCCAAAAATAAAATATTGACGTGGCGACTCTGTATCTGGCAAAGCAGTCCATGTTTGGCACTTCTTTCTAAAAATCTGTTTTCTCAGAACGATTTGCCAGATTTGGACTCTTTGGTTCAGATTACGAACCGTGACACAAATTGAGTCCGAACTGTAGGGTGAGCCCCTCACGCGAGGCGCGTCCACAGTTTCTGGCGACTCTGCTAGGGACATTAGAGGACTTGACTCGAACTCGTGATATCTTGTTTTGACTACACTTATGTGTTTCTTTGCAATGCATGTGCATTGGTGCGCCTAGGACACTGTGTTGGCCATCTGCTATTCCTGAGCAGTTTGCCGGAGGCTTGACTTTGTCAAAGCATGCCATAAGGCTGACCGGTTGCGGGCTCTACTAGTATCGGAACACAAACCCCGATTTTACTGGGGCACCCTTTTCGACCATTCGACCAAGTGCATATTCGGAATCCATAGTGACCATTCCAAACTAGGACAGGTTGCTTACCCAATATAGGTTGTTTGGAACCGCTGTGTGCGTAGTGAAACCCTAGCTCCTGACAAAATAGGACAGGGAAACCCTACCCCAACATAGGGGTGTTTTGGCTCTCTTTTGCATGCTATGTGCTTTTAGAGTGTATCTTTACAGGGAATGCATATATCAGTTTGCAAGTCTGGGTATCAGGCCTGTGGGCATCAGTATTTGGGGAATCAGTTTGACCAGAGGGTATCAATTTTGGGACAGTTATTTGGGGAACAGTGATCAGTATTGAGTACAGTCATTTCGCTATGCTCATATCCGTTCCAGTGAAATTGAGCTGAAATGCTGTCTGTTTTCTCTTTTGCTAGGTAGTCATGGAACTATAGCTTGAGAGGGCTCCATTATCCCCTAGGTACATTGGACTTGTGCTGATAGACTTTGTCGGGTCAGAGATTCAGTTCAAGGGCAATCATTGTTCATTTGCCAGAGGCAGGGTAAAAACGCCAGCCAGGCATAGATCATCAGTTCAACAGTCTTCGAATCAGCGGTCATTATCCATCTCACCTGTGCGCTGTTGAATTGAGATATCTGTTTTTTTTACCTCAGGGAGATATACCGGTTGCTCAGTTAGACCAGGACAATATGTCGAGTTTGGAAGAGATGGTGCGCCAACTCCAGGATAGTATGAAAGCCATGCAGCAAGACGCTGTCTATCAACCAGAATTTGCCAAGCAACAGGCTATGGTCATGGCCCAGCAGGCAGAGACAATTGCCAAGCTAGGGCAGCAAATTGGAGTATCTACTTCACACCAGGCTCCTCCCCCACCAAGAGTTCTCATACTTGGGGAGGCAACCCACGTCCAAGATGATGCGAACATTCCAGTCGGGCCAGCTCTGCCCTCGGTTCTACCCTAGCTATCTAAAACACCCACCAACCTACCAGACTCCCCATTTGAGTTCAAAACGGACCCCACAGCATTGAAAGTGAGCAAGCTCGAGAAATTTTTCAAAAAGTCTCAGGGGGCCCACTCTATTCCTGATATAGAGGATGGTTATACTGACTCAGTGGTGACATTACCGGATCGGTTCAATATGCCACATATCGATCGATTCGATGGCTCTAAAGACCCAATGGTGCACCTCCAACAATTTTCTGATATCTTGAGGCTAATGGGTTTGACCACAGCCCAGAAATTGTCACTATTTGGCCGAACCTTGTCTGGGATAGCCGCAATCTGGTATGCGAAATTGGAGAACTCTGCGAAACGGAATTGGGAAGAGATGGCTGAGGCCTTCAACGATCAATACTCCTACAACACACAGATTGAGGTCACAACTCGTGATCTTGAAGTCACCCGCCAAGAGCTAAAGGAGGGTTTTTCAGAGTTTGTGGCCAAATGGAGAGCAAAGGCCTCAATGATGCTTATAAGGCCTTCCGACAAAGACCAGATAAGGATGGTTGTGCGCAACCTCCAACCCAAACTGATGCAGAAAATGATCGTGCTTCCCTTCCCTACCTTTTCAGATTTACAAGAGATGGGAGTACAGATCGAGGACGTTATGAAGCAGGGCCTCATTGACCAGGAGAAGGAGCAGCCCAGGAGGGCATTTACCCGTAGTTTGAATGGGACCACCAGTGGTGACGCAACTGCTAGGACTTCAGATGTGGGCATGGTCGCCACCACCACACCAAAAGCAGCCACCCCCTTTGTTGGTGCATCCACTTCAAACCCCCGAACGTTAGACTATCTACCTCGAGGCAAGAGGGTTTTCACCTCACTCTTTATGCCTTTGTCTAAAGCTCCAGGAGTCCTACTCAGGAAAGGACATCTGAAACAGTTAGAACAACGGCCTCTACCCGATCCTCTTCCTGCAAAGCATGACCCGACTAAGTACTGTGCTTTCCATCAACAAACCTGTCATGACACTGACGGTTGCGTCCGTCTTCGTCACAAGATACAAAATCTGATTGACAATGAGGTCATTGTCGCACCAAGCTCTACAAAGTCTATCGGCACTTGATCAGTGAACCACTGGGGGATAATGTGACTGTGATTGGGGGATGAACCACCTGCGGGCAGCGTTCAATTTATTTCAGATTTGGTGTATGGCACGTACTGTTTTGAGCATTTGTGAATGCTGGTTTTTGTACATTCTGACTTAGGTATTGGGTCAGTCTTGTTGTGTTATTTTGAGTCTGTCTCTTTGTTTTGAGTCAGTCTTTTTATTTCGGGTCTGTCTTGTGAGATCGAGTCAGTCCTATTGTGTAGGAGTCGGGTGATTCCGGGGGTGTTACCTCGGGCATCACCATTTTGTTTTGCGTTTATCTTTTCGTTTTGTTTTGAGTCTATTTCTGCCTGGAGCCAGTTACACCAACAGATTTGAATGAACAGTAGTGATTTTCACATTCTTGTGCTCGCTTTTGCCTTGCGCCAGTTGTGCCAGAAGCTTGAATGAAACGACAATGTTTTTCACCTGCTCTTCTGTGCCTTTTAACTCGTTGCATTAACCTAAGTTTTTCAAAACCTTTTTGAACACTACGGTGAAAACGAAGAGGAAGGAATTCCTCGGGTTTTGCAAAACTTTGATCAATTTGAGAGAAAGATAGGCGTGCTAAGCCTTTAATGAATGAAATCATGCTTGTTAGCGTGAGTACTGAGAAGGACCCTGGCTTGACCCAGACTAGTTCTACACTGTCTTCAGCGCGAGTGATTTGTCGCTTTCTTAAAAACTTTCAAAAAATGTTTTGCGCGGTCCTACAAAGACCTGTGTGGAATTGCTCTTGAGATTATGCAGCCTAGGATCGCTCTTAGCCTCGAGACTCCACCCCTCTTGATTTCAAAACTTGAACTGGAATTCAGAATGTTCAACGGTCAACCACAATGTAAGGCCTGTGTGGCCAGATCAAAAGCAGCCCGTGAATTAACAGCAACAAAGTCAGATCAAGAAGCTTGCGAAGCTAGATCAGGAGCACCCCTCGAACTAGGGGTAAAGATGTCGGATGTGCTCGAAGAGTCAAAAAAATTGGGATGATTCTCAAGCTAACAAAGATTGGCAAGAATGCCAAATCCCAGAAGGGAGGAAAGAAGAAAGTTTCTGCTGAAGAACAACTGAGTTCCGATCCACAACACTAGGGGCAAATTCACCCTCCATTGGATGGACTCTTGCATCGTCAGCAAACAGCAGCCATTCTTCTAGATTCAGATGACTTCGAGATCTCAAAACCATTTGACATGGATAAAGCTACACTTTTACCCTTGAGAGGCTCACTGGGCTGAAAACCCGGAAGGGCGACCCAGGCAAAAGTTAGAGCAAGAAAAAGAAGAAAAAGAAAAAAAAGAAAAAAGAAAAATGCAAAGAATGAGAAAAGAAAAAAGAAAAGAAGAAAAAAAATGATGAAGAAAATGAAAAGAAAATATGAAAAAGAAAAGAAATGAAAAGAATGGAAAAGGAAAGAAGAACAAAGCTCGCAAGGTTGAAAACCCAGAAAGGGCGTCCTTGGCAAAATTTAGAGCGCAAAAGGAGAGGTTAATACCTGAGTGTACCTTAACCGGAACTACGTAAGGCTTGATTCCCATGTTTAGGATACGTAGGCAACTTCATTCTGAAGTCCAGCCACAAACACTTCCAAATCAAGTGTGTCCATGTATTGGTTTTTGATGGTCCTCGCCTTCTCTATATCCGAGAGTTCGGTTGTGATCATTACCATGAAGACTGATTACAATGCGCTGCGGTGCCATTCAAACAAGGGGCAACTTTCCGTTGCCATTCAATGCACTGCGGTGTCGTTCAAACAAGGGGCAACTTTCCGTTGCCATGCAGCTCTCTTCGAGCAAGGGGCAATTTTCCTCCAGATCCGAGGTTGTGCATATCAAGAGTAGGTTCCGTGCTTGTTGAGCATTGGCCGTTTGCAAAAATAGTTTTTGAGAATTTTTACTGAGGTTGACTAATTTTCTCGAAAATTATTCCATTTTTTCCAAAACTGAACCTTTTTCTTGGATCCAAAAAAAGAAAATTTTCAGTGCTCATAACCTAACTTGCATGATTTTAAATCAAAAATCGAACAAGCATGTTAATCTAACTCTCATTTTGGTCAAAATTGTTTTAGTAGAAAGCCAAAAACAAAAAATGGTCAAAATGATGAACTAGGGGCACAGTTGAGTCAGGTGTTCTGTCTTTTCCCCATGATCAACATACCTGCTAGAAGGGGCACTCTACTTGCTGGAAAAAGGCACCACTGAAGCTGACTGCAAAAGGGCAGAAAGCTCTCACATCCTCCAAGCAATGAGGTATCAAGCCAAGTGCGAAGCACGAACTGGAACAGGGCAAGATATTCCACTCCATCATCTGGACAGATCTGATCACATCCAAGCTCCTCAGTAGAGCATCATCAACCGATGTTAGCTGCAGATTTGCTACACACCCAGTTGTAGCGCAACCCCTCTGTGGGAGAAACTCATTGTTGTGAGTAGAAGAAAGAGAATCTAGCAGAATGCTAGGGGCATGAGCCCACAACTTCTTGTTCATCCATCAACCACCCAGGGGAGGGATAAAAAAATGAGAGATTGAAGAATAGAGAGATGTGAGTTAAGAGAAAAAGTGAGAAAAGGGTTTTTTCGTGAAAAACAGAGCTTGAGGGCCGAGTGATGTGAGAATCACAATTGAGAGAATGGGAAACAATACCCAGAGAAACTGGCTCCTCGTGTACTAAGAGGTCTCTCATCTTTGTAACGTGTCTGTGTGTTGTGTCTTTTGTTTTGTCTCAATTCTTGCTTTCAGTCGTTTCGAGTGTTACTCGATGTGTTTAGGTTGTTTACCTTTGTTTTTCTTTCGTCGAGTCATTTTGGCTGTGGCCAGTCGTCTGCTCAATACCTGGTTAAGAACTCATTTTTCAATTTCAAAAAAATATCTTGTGCCCAAAGTGCTGTGCCATTCTCCACATTTGTGCAAAACAAGATTCTTTCTTTCATAAACTGCAGGGTCCACCCCCGATAAGTGTGAACAGTAAGACAAGGACCTATCTAAAGCTATGTGGGTCCCAGACTGCAAAGCAAAAGAAAAGAAGGAAAATTTGGAGCATCTTAGTGTGTTTCAACTTCGGCAAATTCCGAGACTGCATTCTAGGTGCACCTTCTTAGGCCTCACCATTTCTCTGGAGTATGAGTGTATCTCGATCCCAAGCTTAAGCCTGCTTCAAGTCAGAACAGCAATTAAAGCAACTGCAGATGTTATCTCTCACCAATACAGACAGGGTGTCCCCTTTTGAGCTGAGTGTGTTGCCAAGTCCTCTGAGAGGTAAATCGGAGGCACCAGAGTACATGTTTGATGCCCCTCTATTGCATAGAATATGCACTTTCATATACACTTCTGTTACATGCGTGCCACGCATCGTTATGATTCATGCATAGAATATGCTTAGCTTTCAATGTTGCATAGAATATGCTTTTCTTATGCACAGAACATGCTTTCAATATTGCATAGAATATGCTTTCCATGTTGCATAGAAAATGCCCCCATACTTGCATAGAAAATGCATTTTATCGTACTTCTTTTGAGCACCTCACTTCCATTGTTTTGCACACTCTTTATGTTGCGTTGTCATACACACTCTGTTGCATTGTCATGCACCTTTTCACTTGCATTGTTATGCACACTTCACTTGCATTGTTATGCATGGTTCTAGTTGCATTGTTATGCACACTTCGCTTGCGTTGTTACATGCATTCCACTCGCATTGTTATGCGCCCTTTGAATTGCATTGTTTTGCATGCTCCTTTATTCCAAAACACCGGGATACGTCCCTATGTTTCTCCTTCTTTCTGGAACACCGGGATACGTCCCTATGTTCCTCTTTTCTCCAAAACACCGGGATACGTCCCTATGTTTCTGCTTCTTTTCCGGAAACCCTGAGATACGTCCCTAAACACCGGGATATGTCCCCAAACCTTGGGATATGTCCCTAAACATGGGGATACGTCCCTAAACACCGGGACACGTCGCTATGCTTCTCCACTTTGGTTAAGAGCATTTATACCTTTTCTGAAACACCGAGATATGTCCCTATGTTTCTCTCTCTTTCTGAAACACCGGGATACGTCCCTATGTTTCTCCTTCCTTCTGAAACACCGGGATACGTCCCTATGTTTCTCTTTCATTCTGAAATATCGGGATACGTCCCTATGTTTCTTCTACCTTTCTGAAACATCGGGATATGTCCCTATGTTTCTCCTTTCTTCCAAAACACCGGGATACGTCCCTATGTTTCTCCTTCATTCCGAAACACCGGGATACGTCCTTATGTTTCTTCTCCTTTTCCAAAACACCGGGATACGTCCCTATGTTTCTCCTTCATTCCGAAACATCGGGATATGTCCCTATGTTTCTTCTCCTTTTCCGAAACACCGGGATACGTCCCTATGTTTCTCTTTCATTCTGAAACACTGGGATACGTCCCTATGTTTCTTCTCCCTTTCTGAAACACCGGGATATGTCCCTACGTTTCTCCTTCTTTCCAAAACACCAGGATACATCCCTATGTTTCTCTTCCTTTTCGAAACGTCGAGATACGTCCCTATGTTTCTCCCACTTTGGTTAAGAGCATTTGGAATACGTTCTAATGCTTGAACCACTCTGAAACACCGGGATATGTTCCTATGTTTCTCCCTCTTTGGTTAAAAGCATTTGGAATATGTTCCAATGCTTATACCTTTCCGAAACACTGGGATACGTCCCTATGTTCCTTGCATGATCATAAGTCATGCTCGGCTTTGTGTATTGTCTTGCATTTTGCCCCTGCCTTTGGGCACATATCTTTCTCTGTAGCTTATATGCTTTGTCTAAGTCTTCGGCCTTGTCAAAAATGGGTTGTCTCAGGGCTTTGACATTCACTCCCGTCATTTTTATGACTTTCGAGTTCTGTCAAAGAGGGGTAACTGTAGACATCCCATTTTTGACCGTCCTTAAGACTTGGACGTCATCGTTCGAACACTCGATGATCATCCCTGTTCATGTTCGTCCTGAGTTCTCGGAGGTTTCGGCTACGCGCCTTGCCTCAAGACCTCTCGAGTTGCTTGCTTTGTGTTTGGTTTTGCATCAAACACTTGTTATTTTGCTTCTGAGGGTGGGAAATAGCTTGTAGGCCACCCCAACACCTCACCGGCCATGGCTTGAGGCCACCGGCCCTCTTTTCTTGCCACCGGCCATTGGTGATGGCCGGTCGGCACTTTGTTTGGTCAACCGACCATTAATTTGGCCGATTGACTCCTTTTCTGGCCGAGACCTTTTTTTTGAGGAAGCTTGAACCTTTTTGAACCCCCTGTTTTAGCTTCTTGAGGAAGCTTGAACCTTTTGAACCCTTGGTTTTTAGCTTCTCCAAGAAGCTTGAACCCTTTGCACCTTTGCTCTAGCTTCTCCAAGAAGCTTGAATCCTTTGCACCGTTGCTCTAGCTTCTCCAAGAAGCTTGACCTTTTTAGGTTTTTAGAGAAGCTTGAACCCTTCTAAGCTTCCAAGAGAAGCTTGCACGCTTTCCTTAGCTTCTCCAAGAAGTTTGGCCCCTTTACCTTAGCTTCCGTTAGAAGCTTGCCCCCTTTGACCCTTTTGCCTTAGCTTCTCCAAGAAGCTTAGGCCTTTTGCCTTGCTTTATAAATAGGGGGCCTCTCCTCCCTTTTCAAGGGTTGAAAAATCTGATATATAAGATATATATATCACTTTCTCTCTATATCTCTCTGTCTGTCTACATTTGTGTGGGTTAGAAGGTTCAAAAGGGTCTAGTTCTTGCACCTTTGCACACCAACTCTTGGCCTAACACCTCCATCATCAACCTAAGGATCTTGGAGTCCATTTTCAGAGGCTAAGGGACTATTTTGTTGGACCAAGAAGTTGTTGTCCCCTCTTGGCTAGAAGGGTAATCTCTTTTCCCTCTTTATTCCCCGTTTTTGCACACTTTTAGCCTATCTTGAAAGCATATTTGGGCTTTGTCATAAACTGAAAAAAGTCTTATTTTGAGCTCCTTTTGAAGTTTGTTTCAGATCAATTTTGTGTTTGGGGTCGTTTACCTCCTCTTAGGGCTTGTTTGGCCCCATTTTTGTGCTATTTTGGTGAGCTCCGGGACCACCTTGTTTGGGCCTCCTCACCACTGAAATCTTGAGGGATTTCAGTAGTGAGGATGGTGCTTTAAGGTCCTAAGAAGGAGGGGCCATCCCCTCTCCTTGTTGCCTTAAATATGTGCCATTTTAGCCTCATGTGTGAGCACCATTTTTAAGTTCATGTTGGCCATGTCTTAAGTGTTATTTGTGTTTATTTTTCCATGATATAGCACTGTTTTCAATTGATTTAGACACACCATGCTTGCTTTGCATACTTGTCTTGTAATGCCATGAAATTGCCTTGACATGTATCTAGCATTTAGACAACTATGCTTACTTGTTTTGGCTTAGCTTTGTGAAGCTTTTATGCATGTTTTAGTGTGCTTGAGGACTATTTTTGGTTGTTTCGGTCATCCATGATTTGCTTTGTATAGCTACCATGTAATCCCCCTTGTAGGCATTGAGTGTTGACCCCTCTAGCATGCTTTACTTGCACTATTTTAGCAATTTGGCGTCACTTATAATGTCATTTCAGTCCTCATGGCATGCTTGTATGTTTGCATTTGATGCTCCTTTAATGCTTTATAAGGTTGTTGTCCTATGCTCCATGATTGGACCTTTGTATGTGCTTCCATGTTTAGACCATTTAGATGCCATCTAGGTGTGTCTTTAGTCTTGTTTAGACTTGCATTGGACCTATTTCAAGTCCCCTTGGCCCTTTGAGGCTTGGCTTGTATAGCCATAGTTTAAGCCCCTTGGCTTGCTTTGAGTTTTGGACCATGTTGCATATTGTCATATGTCTTGAATACTTGCATGTTTTAATTGCATCTTGTATGTTTGCCATTAGCATAGTTATTCCATGCCTAGCATGCTTGTTAACTTAGGTTGTGTGCCTAGTATACATTGCTTGTGTCCATGTTCATGTTGCATATCTAGCTCACATGCCTAGGTCGTATTGCATTGAGTATGCATTCCTTGCCTCTTGAGTGATCATGATAGAGGTTAGGATTTATTGGGTGTTTTATGTGCATTTCATTTAAAATCAAAATGCATAACTTGGTTTCTTGGGTCATCACGCATTGAAATGCGCGATTGATGGTCCAAAAATCGAGGGCCATCCTCCTTTGAGTCATAAACATGATAAGGAGTGTGGTGGTGCAAACATTTGCTTGAAATGCATTGCCATGCCATGTTTTGCCCTCTGCTGCTGTCAAAACAAGTTTCTGCAGGAAGCTTTGGCCGACCGACCATCATTAATGCCGATCGGCCATCCATGAGTGGCCGATATCTCAATAAGTGACCGGTGGTCATTGCCCTTGGCCGGTGGTCATTTCCCGCTGCCGGTGGTGTTCAACAGTGTTCTGAGAAGAATCCTTGGGATTTGTGCAAGTCTCAGAGGAGCAGAGCAGGGTAAACAGAGGCAGCTTGTGCATGGCAGTGGATTTCCGAGCAAACTTGAGCACGCGTGCATTGGACCCTCTTCCCGAGGCCTTTTATTTCTTTCCTTAGCTTAGTTGATTTGTTAAATAATTAAGCGGACTGTAATATTTAATTAGCTTGTAGATTAATTAATTTGTATTATTCTTTTGGTCCCTCCGAGCGAGGGCAAATTGGTAATAAGTGTGGGTGCGTGTGTGCATGTCTTCCAACCCCCACTTCTTTCTCTCTTTTAGTTACCTGCTTTTGATGGTTAGTATTAGGGAATATTTAAATTAGCATACCTTATGCTATTCATGCGTGCATCCATACATTTGTCTTGCATGCACCGGGCTCGGCGCATCATACTAATTGCATTGTATTTCAATTCCAAGTTAAATTCATGTTATTTGTAGCATCTCATATGCCATCTTAGATTAGCCGAGCCTATTCTAGCTGCATTTTGCCTGTGTTGCATTAGCCATCTTAACATGAATTAGGATCATGCATTGATTACTAACTAGTTTATGTTTTGGCTTGGAGTACTAGGCAAGCTTTTATGCTTTAGCATTCTCGCATGCGTGTGAGTGTTTGCTATGATAGCATGCTTGCCATGAGGCTAATTGCTTATGTGATATAGCTGCCTGAATGCTTGTGGGTGAAGGTTGGATTTTTGAATTGGAATAATTCATTGAAATTCGTATTTTAGCCTACTTGCGAGTAGCGAATCTCAAACCATTTTCAAACAAATGGACATGAATTGTTTTGCTCCAATTTAGTCGGCTTAGTCTATACTTGTTTACTGTGCGCATCACGTAATAAATCTAAGGTAATAACCGGAATAAGAACGCATAATGTTTTCAAAATTAGATATCATGGTTAGTTGTGGCCGATCTTTGATCAAGCGAGCGGGGGTGCTCATAGCTGACCTTCCCCAATCGTACCCAAGTTCCCGAGCCAAGGCAACTTTGGTGATGACGGACACGTGGCCTTAGGCAAACGAGTCAGGGTTTCCTAAATTTCTCCAAAAAATAAAATATTTAGGCGGCGACTCTGTATCTGGCAAAGCAGTCCATGTTTGGTACTTCTTTCTAAAAATCTGTTTTCTCAAAACGATTTTCCGGATTTGGACTCTTTGGTTCAGATTACGAACCGTGACACAAATTGAGTACGAACTGTAGGGTGAGGCCCTCACGCGGGGCGCGTCCACAGACGCACCCGCGTGTTCTAAGCCAAAGCGTCCTAACGTGCCGCATGCGAGAGGAGAAGGGGAGATGTGAACACAAGGACGCACCTATGTCTTCTAAATGGAAGCGTCCTAACGCGCCGCACGTGAGAGGAGAAGAAGGTAATGAAAACACCGGAACACATCCGCGTGTTCTAAACTGGAGCGTCCTAATGCGCCGCATGCGAGAGGAGAAGAGCAGATGTGAACACAGGGACGCATCCACGTGTTCTAAACTGAAGTGTCCTGGCACGCCGCACACAAGATGAGAAAGGGACTTGTGAACACAGGGACGCACCTGCATGTTCTAAACCAAAGGGAGTGGTGTAAACACCGGGGCACACCCGAATGCTTTTAACCAAAAGGAGTGGAGATAAACATCGGAGCACGTCCGCATGTTTTTAACCAAAACATGGGGTGGTGATAAACATCGGAACACTGTAACAGTGCCCACGAGGGACCTCGATGCTACAGTTTGAACTCCCTTTTGTGTTACGGTTCTTAATCTGAACCAAAGAGTCCAACTCTGGCAAATCGTTTGAGAAAACAGATTTTTGAAAAGAAGTGCCAAACATGGACTGCTTTGCCAGATACAGAGTTGCCACCTAAATATTTTTAAAATGGGAAATTTAGGAAACCTTGACTCGGTGCCGAAGGCCACGTGTCCGTCATCACCAAAGTTGTCTTGGCTCGGGAGCTTGGGTACGATCGGGGAAGGTCAGCTATGAGCACCCCCTTTCGCCCGGTCCGAAGACCGGCCTTTACTAACCGTGGTATCCGATTTTGAAAACGTTATGTCTTCTCGTTCCGGTTATTAACCTAGAATTACTATGTTATGCGCACAGCAAACAAGTATAGACTAGATTGCCTAATTTGGAAACAAGCATTGCATATCCGTTCGTTTTGAAAGCGCTTTGGAATTTGCTACTCGCAAGTAGGCTAAAACACGGATTTCAATGAGTTTTTTCAACTCAAGCAATCCAACCTCCACCCACAGGCATTCAAACAGTTTATCTCATATAAGCATTTAGCCACATGGTAATCATGTTGTCATATTAACATTCACACGCATGCGATATGCTAAAGCATAAATACTTACATCGTACTCCGTGCCAAAACAATAAACTAGCTAGCAAACATGCATGCCCTAGTTCATGTCAGAGTGACTAATGCATCGCATACAGAATGTGATTAGGATAGGCTCGGCTAACCCTAAAATGACATGTGAAATGGAATCATTCGGTGCACATATTCCAGTTAGATTTGAAGATACAATGCGGTTTGTATGATGCACCGAGCCCGGTGCATGTAAGACAAATGTATGGATGCACGCATGCATTGCATAAGGTATGCTAAAATAAATGTGCCCTAATCTACCATCGTAAGCGGGTAAATAAAAGGGAAGAAAGAAGTGGGGGTTAGAAGACATGCACACCACTCACACACGCTTATTACAGATTTGCCCTCGCTCGGAGGGACCAAAAGAATATACAAATTAATTAACTATGCAAGCTAATTAACTATTACTGATCAATTAAATTAACAAATTAATTAATCTAATTAAAACAGTAAAGCCCTCGGGAAGTGGATCAGATGCAGCTCATGCTCGGGATTTGCTCGGAATCGCACTGCCATGCATAGTCTGCCTCTGTTTTCCCTGCTTTGCTCCTCTGAAAACTGCCAAAGTCTCAAGAATGCCTCTCAGGATACTGGGGGATCCCATCGGCTAAGTAGAATGACCACCGGTACTAGGATGTGGCCATTGGCACAAAATTTACCCACCGACTGATGACTTACTGTCGGCCGGCACAAAATGTTGCCGGTCGGCAAAGAATGCCTGCAGAACCTGCAACTCACAGCAGCAAAGGGCAAAACTTGCATGGCAATACAATTCAAACAATGTATGCACCAATCATGCCCCCTATCATGTTTGCGACTCAAAGGGGTATGTGCCTCGATTCTCGGGCCACCAATCACTCATTTCCATGCATGATGGCCTAAAGAATCAAGTGTGCACTTTCATGTCAAATGAAATGCAAACCAATCAAAGAAAACAAGGCCCAATTCCTATCACCAAATCAAGGAACAAGGCATGCATACAAAATGCAATGCAACCTAGGGATGCAAGCTAAGGATGCAACATGGCATGGCAAGGCACTTATGCAAGCATACAAGCAAACATGAGGCAATGCAAACTAATGAAAAGGTGGACTTAAACATGATTTAGGCGGCTCTAAATAGGCCTAAAACAGTGGCCAAAATGCCCAAAAATGAAGGCTAAACACACATGCACACATGCACATGTGATGGTCCAAACTTTAAGCATTAAACAAGCAACTTTCAAGCACACTTGAAAGGGGATATCATGGACAATTAGCATGCAATATAAGCTCTAAAAATCATGCTAGAATGTGGTGCCAAACCAACTCAAATGAAGCAAACATTAGCATGCAAATGGCCCAAATACTTGAAGCAAGGTAATGAAGCTTTGAAGCACACTTAGCATAACAAACATGGCATGCACTAAACAACTAAAAACAGATTTTTAGCATGTTAAAACAAGGCCAAGGGACCACTTAGATGGCGTCTAAGTGGTTCAAATATGAAGGCATGCATGAGTGCTCTTTCAAGAAGCATATAACACATGCTCAAGAGGCAACAAAGAGGCAACCAAGGCAAGCATACAAGCATGTCTTAGGGACTGAAATAACATGTAGGGTGGTTCCAAACCATCAAAATGATGCAAGCAACACATGCTACACATTCACATACTTGAAGCATACAAGCCACAATACAAAGGAGCCATACTAAGCATGCCAAGATCGACCCAAGCAACTATGGACAGACCTAAAACATGGCAAAATAAGCACAAAAACCTTCACAAGGCTAAGCCTAAAACATGCTAGAACAAAGGCTAACAACCTAAGGCATATTAAGGCAATAACAAGGCATTACGTGGTAGGTATGCTAAGCATGCATGGTGTACCAAAACCAACACACAACAATGTTATATTAAAGCAATATAAACATAAAATGCAGCCAAGGCATGACCAATAAACACTCAAACATAAGCTCCCTTAAGAGACCAAAAATGGTCCCTTTCAAGGACAACAAGGAGAGGGGGTGGCCCCCTCCTTCTTGAGACTTCAAGGCACCATCTTCACCACTAAAATCCCTTAAAATTTCAGTGGTGAAGAGGCCCAAACACCAAAGTCTCGAAAGTTGCACAAAATAGCACAAAAATGGGGCCTTTCAAGGCCTAAGGGTGGTCAAACACACCCAAACCACAAAACACTCTTAACAAACAATCAAGAGGGCCTAAAAAAAGAACTTTTTTATGTTATACACTAAACCAAAAACAGCTCTAAGATAGGTAGAAATATGATGCAAAAATGGGGTAAAAAGGACTAGTTTCTTACCCTTGAAGCCTTTCTTCAACAATGGTGGTCTTGTTGCCTCCTTAAGCTTCAATCCAGTCAAAAATAGCAAGAACAAGCCCTTAGAACCTCAGTAGCCCAAGGAAGGTGAAGCACTAGGTGCTTGTGTGCAATAGTATGGACTAAAACACACACAAGAGTAATATAGAGATAGGATGTCTATTGAACCCTAACCCTAAAACCAGAGCTTCCTCTGTATTTTCTAAGCCAAAAGCTCTAATTTTTTCTAACCCTTGAGCAAGGAAGAGGAGGGCTCCTCTTATAGAGGAGCCAATCTTGTAAACTTACAAAGTAAGCTAACAAGAGGGGCATCCGTCCATACATGTGTATGGAGGGGAAGCAAATGCCAGCCAGCTGTTTCAAAATATCTCCAAAAGCAGCTGAACAGTAGTCGGCCGGCCAAAAATGTCATTTTGACAAAATTGACTGCCGACCGGCAACAAAGAGTGCCGACCGGCAACATACATTGCCGGTGGCAACAAAAACCAGCCGGTGTCCTCTAGCCACTGCCGGTGGTGTGTGGGGATGCCTCACAAGGCATTCCCTGCCCCTCCAAGGCAAAACACAAGTGTTTGGTGCAAAACCAGACATAAAACGGTCGAGTTCGGAGATCCTAAGACAAGGCGCGTAGCCGAGAACTCCGGGAACTCCAAACGAACACAAACATTTATAATCACCGAGTGTTCAAACGGTGACGTCCAAGTCTTGAGGACGGTCAAAAATGGGGTGTCTACAGTTGCCCCTCTTTGACAGAACTCGAAAGTCATAACAATGACGGAAGTGAATGTCAAAGCCCAGAGACGACCCATTTTTGACAAGGCCGAAGACTTGGACAAACATGCAAGACAAAAAAGGTATGCGCCCGAAGGCAGGGGCAAAATGAAACTAAAAATGCAAGAATCCGAGCATAACTTATGATCATGCAAAGAAAGCTGTAACGAAGCACACATGCAACAGTTTTAAGCTAGCATACACCAGACTACACTACAATGCAGAAAGGATGTAAGAGAATTATGCAATTCTCAATACGTCTCACTCGGAGGATACAATACCTGTGCGGCTCGTCTGGTTGCACCAGCCTCAAATGAACCGTACATACAATATCGTGCCTGAAAAGAAAACAAACTTAACAGGTACAATGTCGTTAGCAACATGCATGACAATGCAAACGAGACACGCATGCCAATGTAGATAAGACGACACGCGTGCCCACGAAAATGTGACACGCATGCCAATAGAAATGAGGCACACATGCCGATGATGATGGGGCACACATGCCCATGGAAATGAGGCACGCATGCCGATGAAAGTGAGGCACACGTGCCAATGCAAATGAGGCACACGTGCCAATGGGAGTGAGGCACACGTGCCTATAGAAATGAGGCACACGTGCCAATGAAAACGAGGCACACGTGCTAATGAGAATGAGGAGGCGCACGTGCCAATGAAAACGAGGCACACGTGCTAATGAGAATGAGGAGGCGCACGTGCCAATGAAAATGAGGCACACGTGCCGATGAAAATGAGGCACACGTGCCTATGGGAATGAGGCACATGTGCCAATGAGAATGAGGAGGCACACGTGTCGATGCAAATGAGGCACACGTGCCGATGAAAATGAGGCACACGTGCCGATGAAAATGAGGCACACGTGCCAATGAAAATGAGGCACACGTGCCTATGGGAATGGGGCACACGTGCCAATGAGAATGAGGAGGCACACGTGCCAATGAAAATGAGGCACACGTGCCGATGAAAATGTGGCACACGTGCCAATGGGAATGAGGCACACGTGCCGATGCAAATGAGGCACACGTGCCTATGGGAATGGGGCACACGTGCCAATGAGAATGAGGAGGCACACGTGCCGATGCAAATGAGGCACACGTGCCTATGGGAATGGGGCACGTGCCAATGAGAATGAGGAGGCACACGTGCCGATGCAAATGAGGCACACGTGCCTATGGAAATGAGGCACACGTACCAATGAGAATGAGGAGGCACACGTGCCGATGCAAATGAGGCACACGTGCCGATGAAAATGAGGCACACGTGCTGATGCAAATGAGGCACACGTGCCTATGGGAATGAGGCACACGTGCCAATGAGAATGAGGAGGCACACGTGCCGATGCAAATGAGGCACACATGCCAATGCAAACGAGGCACACATGCCGATGAAAATGAGGTACACGTGCTGATGCAAATGAGGCACACGTGCCTATGGGAATGGGGCACACGTGCCAATAAGAATGAGGAGGCACACGTGCCGATGCAAACGAAGCACACGTGCCAATGCAAACGAGGCACACGTGCCAATGCAAACGAGGCACACATGCCAATGAAAACGAGGCACACGTGCCAATGAAAATAAGGCACACGTGCCAATGCAAATGAGGCACACGTGCCAATGCAAATGAGGCACACGTGCCAATGCAAACGAGGCACACATGCCAATGAAAATGTGGCACAGGTGCCGATGCAAATGAGGCACATGTGCCAATGCGAATGGGGCACACATGCCAATGAGAATGAGGCACACGTGCCAATGCAAATAAGGAAAAAGATGCAAATTGTAACACGCATGCCACAAGGAATGCAAGATGATGCCAATGAGGTACGCGTGCCTCAAAGGAATGCAAGATGCTGCCAATGAGATACGCGTGCCTCAAAGGAATGCAAGATGCTGCCAATGAGGTACGTGTGCCTCAAAGGATGAAAAAAGCTGCCAATGAGGTACGCGTGCCTCATTGGAATGCAAGATGCTGCCAATGAGGTACGCGTGCCTCAAAGGATGCAAAATGCTGCCAATGAGGTACGCGTGCGTCAAAGGAATGCAAGATGCTGCCAATGAGGTACGCATGCCTTAAAGGATGCAAAATGCTGCCAATGAGGTACGCGTTCCTCAAAGGATGCAAAATGATGCCAATGAGGTACGCGTGCCTCAAAGGAATGCAAGATACTGCCAATGAGGTACGCGTGCCTCATAGGAATGCAAGATGCTGCCAATGAGGTACGCGTGCCTCAAAGGAATGCAAGATGCTGCCAATGAGGTACGCGTGCCTCAAAGGATGCAAAATGCTGCCAATGAGGTACGCGTGCCTCAAAGGAATGCAAGATGATGCAAGTGAGGTACGCATGCCAAAAGGAAATGCAGAACAATGCAAGTGTGACAAGCATGCCACAAGGAAATGCAGAACAATGCAAGTGTGACATGCATGCCACACGAAATGTAAAACAATGCAAGTGTGACACGCATGCCACACGAAATGTAAAACAATGCAAGTGTGACACGCATGCCACACGAAATGTAAAACAATGTGAGTGTGACACGCATGCCAGACAAAATATAAAACAATGCAAGTGTGACACGCATGCCACACGAAATGTAAAACAATGCAAGTGTGACACGCATGCCACACGGAATGTAAAACAATGCAAGTGTGACACGCATGCCACACGAAATATAAAACAATGCAAATGAACTCGAGTGCGCGACAACGTACGTTTTTTTTCTTTTTGAAATGCATGATAATTCAAAACAAGGAGATGCACGACAACACGAATGATGTGCGAGGCAACGACAACACGAATGATGTGCGAGGCGACGTATGTATTGAGGTGCATGACAATGCATGACAACGCTTGTAATAAAATGCATGACAATGCATGAGGGATGTGCATGACGGTGCGACGCAACGCACCAGACAACATGATGAATGCATGCAACGCACGCGGGGCAACTTTTGAATCTTGTAAAAGGTAAAAGGATACAAAAGGATACAATATTGCATGAATTTGAGTGCCACGCACAGAAGACATGGCCCGAGGTCAAAACGGAGGCCGGTTGAGCGTCGGAGATACACTTTCTTGCACTTTCTCGAGCTATGATGACCAAAAACCACTCATATTACCTAAACAAGGTTGTGGGAACACCACCGGCCGGAAGGGGAAGCCACCGGCTACAAAATAATTCCATCGGCACAATATTCTGCCGGCCGGCACAAAATGTTGCCGACCGGCAAAAAGTTCCTGGATCGGGGCAGATTCGACATTTCACCATGGGTGTTTTAAAATAGGGTTCCAAACCCTATTCTATTCATTAGCCTCCGCCGAAAACAAACTCACTCTCTCTAGAGTCTCTTTTCTTCCTCGTTTCCTTGTTTCTTCGTGTTCTCGCGCCCTTTTCGTCGTCGGATTCGCGATTACCTTCGCGTTTCAGACATTTTCAACCGAACAAATCTTTGTTTCGGTGCCTCTTTTTCCATTTCAACCTTTTTGGGGTTTGTTTCCCTCACTTTCCTCTCCATTTCCGTGCCTTTTCACATCCTGACCTTTCCGGCCATTTTCCACCCTCCCGGGAGTTGACTTTTCGGTTGACTCTTCATATTCCGACCCGATTTTCATTCTCCGACCATTTTCTCATCACTTTTGTCATGGCCGACGACATTCCATGTGGTGGGACTCCCCCGGATCACGAGATGGATCCCGGGGTTGAGCTCCTACCATTGAGCGAGCGCCCGTTCGACCCGGCGACCTACCGGCCGGCAATTCATGTTCTGCCACCCGACGGACTGTGCCAGTTCAGGAGTTTCGACATGGCGTTGGATCCCGAGCTCCTGCTACGTGAGCCTGCCTCCCACCTATCCTCCGGCGCTTCCGAGGTAACCTTCTTTCTCTGCTTTACTTTCTGCAATGTAGGATGCTTCAAACTGTCAATTACCATAACTGATTACAGTCTTTAACTGCTTAGTGCCGATACACTGATACACTGTATATTGTAATCGATTACAAATGCACTTGCAACTGATTATCTGTTTAAGACTGACACATGCACACACTGCACTAGCCTTGAACCACTCAAACCACGACACACACCGTATTTCACTGCAAACACCATTGCCCGATACCTGTTTGAATCTGAAAACATGCACGCATGCTACATTTGCATTGAACCACTCAAACACGCTGACGCATCACACGTTGTAGTTCACTATAAGCACACCGGCACCCGGTATCTGTTTGAATCTGAAAATATGCACGCATGCCACATTTGCACTGAACCACTCAAACACGCTGACGCATCACACGTTGTAGTTCACTGTAAACACACCGGCACCCGGTATCTGTTTGAATCTGAAAATATGCACGCATGCCACATTTGCACTGAACCACTCAAACACGCTGACACATCACATGTTGTAGTTCACTGTAAGCACACTGGCACCCGGTATCTGTTTGAATCTGAAAAACTTGCATTGAACCACTGTTTCTTCAAGACTGTACATTTTATATTGCTTCGCAACTACTTGTTTGAAAACAGGGAGATTCCCATACCATCCGCGGGTATGGGAATACCGTCGCTCGTGAGTGGTACGCCGAGCTTCCCGACGCAGTTCGCCATATTGTGGACCAGGCCGGCTTTGGCGCATTCTGTATAGGACTCTCCAGGCTTACTACGTGCAGACCTCTCCTCGCCGCTCTGGTGGAGAGGTGGTGGGACACCACTGATTCATTTCATTTGTCTGCGACTGGGGATATGACGATGACCCCTTATGATTTCTCGATGCTCACAGGCATCGGGGTAGGGGGTGATCCGATCCCCTTTGACATTGATATGGACGAGTGGATCGCGGCTCAGGTCTACTTGCTCGGCGCGGTACCGCCTCTTGCGCGTCCTGGCTTTGTTCGATACTCCTGGTTTGAGGTGCAGTTCAGGGTCCAGCCCCTCCTTGTCGATGCAGCCCCGATGACCCCAGAGGTCGTGGAGAGATACGCATGCGGCTTCCTTATGTTCCTATTTGGGACGACCATCTTCGCCGACCGGGTGAACACCGTGCCTCTTTGCCTGCTCAGCGCACTGGTGGACGTCAGGGATATCTTGCATTACGACTGGGGTGGCGCCGCTCTGGCCACTCTCTATGGGTATATGAGCTCAGCTTCCCGCGGCAACAGGCAGTTGGTCGGGGGCTACTGGCGCGTTTGGGAGGTACATTTCTTTTTCTGTCTTTCATTTCTGTTCTATATTTTCCGTACTCTGCACACTGCACACACTGTAGTCTACATTATATTTGCTGTATACTGTACACACGGCACACACATACTCTGCGTTACACTGACTGTACACTGCTCACACTGTACACTCTGCACAATACACTATACAAAACATGGCTCCGCTATTTCTGCCTTTTATTCTGTTTTCTGCTTTATCTTATAAATACAGTGGTATTTATCTTGCAGTTGTGGGTTTATGCCTACTTTCCTAGGCTCGCTCCCATACCCGATGCAAAGACCCCTCTGGTCGTTCCTTTTTCGCGTCGCTTTGACAGGAGATGCACTCGGAGGCCGCGAGAGACATTCAGCTTCTTCCGCCGCTACTTTGACACTATCACCCCTGCAGAGGTATGTTTTACTTGCAGTTCATTTAAGTTTCGCCCTTCCACTACATATTTCAATAACAGTAGATAACAAACTGTATTTCAATTTCAGATCACCTGGCGGCCATGGGCTCCACTGCCAGCGATGATACGGGATCGGTTTGCCGATGCCGATGAGACCTCGCGTTACCGGATTCTGCTCGAGGGCCCGGTCTGTCGGGCTTGGTACCTGGGTGAGCGTTTCTTGCGTCAGACCCTAGGCTTACCTGAGCAGATAGTCCCGGTGCACCCCCCTGAGCACATGAGGGATACCGAGAGATTCACTGCCGAGCTGATGGTGGACTACACCATTGGCTGGGACGCAGATGATTTTAGAGGCAAGGGCGATTACTCGGAGTACGTCCGGACCTTTATCATGCGACCTCTGAGCGGCGGCCGCCGAGTGGAGAGAGAGGGACCAGCGGTGCCAGTGGCTGGAGTGGGAGCGGGGGCTGGAGGGGGAGCGCCGAGGAGGGCTCGAGTCCGTGGCAGGGGTGGAGTGCAGCGGGGGCGAGGGACCGGTTGGCCTGTTTTCCCCACTTTATTGACTTTCCGAGGGCAGGGTGGGGCGACCTATCAGATCCCCTTCGCCCCTCCGCCGGCTGATCACGAGTTTGTTGGTATCCCCGACTTGCCTCCTATATGTATTACTGCATTTTTGTACAGTCATTTCATTTCAGTTTATTTGATATTCCACAGAATACTGATGTATCTGATACTTTCGCAGGCGTCTTCTGAGTATACCCGGCAGTCACTGGAGATGAATGCCTCTATGATGGGGATGCTACAGCGGACATTCGACCTCCTAGCCCTTTACAACATTCCGGTATGTTCTTTCTGACCACAGCCTCAAACCATGCACAAACTGCTTTACATAATCTGATGCACAACACAACATCTGATAAACTGCTCACGGCATTTGATAAACTGTACTCACACATTGCATTCTGCACTGATTCATTGCTCACGGCATTCACATACACATTGTATTCTGTACTGATTCACTGCTCACGGCACTCACACACTGTACTCATACACTGCATTCTGCATTGATTCACTACTCACAGTATTCTGATGTATTCACCTTTTATGCTTTTTCAGCCTCCCTTCCAGATTCCTCCGGTGGGTGGCGCTCCGGCTGGACCTCCCATTTCTACTCGGGATGGCAGAGTTTATCCCCGCACCAGAGGGGGGCGCACTCACGTCGGGAGCAGCTTGCGGGCCCCAGTTCCAGATGACGAGTCTGAGGCAGAGACAGAGGCGGAGGAGACCAGTGATGGCTCGAGCTCGAGCTCAGGCGGCGATGCCCCTGGTGGTGCCCCTGTTGATGACGCTCCTGGACCTTCGTCCAGGAAGAGGACCAGGACAGATTGACGGCCCCGGAGCTATTTTTGACATTTGATACAGATTTTCACTGTTTTTCTTCCTTTTTGCATTTTCCCTTTTTGGTTAGTAGTTAGGGTACTTTGTACTGCCGCAGGCAGATTTTGTTTCCTTCGAAACTATGTACTTGAAAAGATGATATGAAATGAAACAAACTTTTTGTCTGAAAAAGTGTTTATATTTGTGTATATTTCATACCTTGCACTGTATTGCATCATATTACACTTCAAATGTAAATGATATTGATCTGTTGTCTGAAAAATGAACACTTGTAAATTGAGCACTTGCACTATGATAATCGGATAAGCAACCAACTGTCAGCAAACAACTCATACAAACCACAACTCAAACTGCATAATACAGCCCGTACTCTACTGGGGATTGATCTGCATACAGCCCATAATACAGTACTCGGTTTATTCTGCACATAGCAAACCCTAAACAGGTAGCCCAATCTAACAAGACGGACCACAAAACTGACACAGTTGCAGTTGAAACACACTCGGATGTCCCAAATTTTCCCTTTCCTTCTCTTGCTTCGCACGAATGTAGAGAATGGCACAGCATTCTGAGCACAAACGATTTTTTGAAATAAGGAAGGGTTTTCAACCGGGGTGTCAAGCCTACCACAGAACACAGCGAGGCAGACTCAAACTAAGAAACAAGAGGCACGTGACCTATCATAACGAAACATACTCGAAAAAGACTCAAAACTAGAATCGAGACCGACAGATCAAAAGACACGACACACGGACATGTTTACAAAAAGACCTCAAATCTCGAGGAGCCAATTCCTTCAGATATTATTCCCACCCTTTCTGATTTGTGATACTCACATCACTCGGCCCTAATGCTTGGTTTTTCTCTCAAAACCCTTTTCTCACTTCTCTCTCTGCTTACACCTCTCTATTCTTTATTCTCTCATTTTTTTATCCCTCCCCAGGGTGGTTAATGGATGAATAGAAAGTTGCAGGTTCACACCTAGCACTGTTAGCTCACGGCTATTTCTCCCAGTGGATAGAGTGCCTTTCCGGCGAGTATGTTGACAGGGGAAAGACAGAAGACCTGACTCAATTGTGCCCCTAGTTCGTTACTTTGACCATTTTTTTGTTTTCTTCCTAAAACAAGTTTTGACCAAAACGAGAGTTGGATTAACATACTTGTTCGATTTTTTGATTTGAAAATCATACAAGCCAGGCTGTGAGCACTGAAAATTCTCCTTTTCGGATCCAAGAAAATGGTCCGGTTTTGGAAAATGAAATAGTTTTCGAGAAAATAATCAACTTCAATAAATATTTTCAAAAACTATTTTTGCAAACAACCAACGCTCAACGAGCGCGGAACTTACCCTCGAGATATACAACCTCGGATTGGGGACGATGGAAAATTGCCCCTGGCTTAAAGGGGGTGGGGGGGAACACGGCAACGGAAAGTTGCCCCTGGTTTGGACGGCAACTCAGGGCAACTTATGGCAATGCATGGCAACGGAAAGTTGCCCCTTGTTTGGATAATGCCGCGGCATGCTGTAAGCCAGTCCTCGTTGATGACAATCGGACCCTCGGACGCAGAGGAGACGAAGACGGTCTGAATCAATATATGGACACAGTCACCTGGAAGGTGTTGGTGGTTGGACTTCAAGAGGAAGTTAATCACGTAGTTCCAGGTTGCTGCAATCGAGACATCAGGTTCGGAGGAGGCACAAGTGATCAAAACCATGACATGGACTGAGATGCTATGGAAGCGTTGGGGGCTGGACTTCAGGATGAAGTTGCCTACGTATCCCAAACATGGGAATCAAGCCTTACGTAGTTCCGGTTAACGTACACTCGGGTATTTTAACCGTCACTGTTTAGGCTCTAACTTTTGCCAAGGTGCCCAATGCGGGTTTTCGACCTTGCGAGCTATGTTTTTCTTCTTCTTTTTCTTTATTCTTTTCTTTTGCATTTTCATTTCTTTTCTTTCTTTTCTTTTGCTATTCTTTGTTCTTTTCTTTTCTTTTTTTTGCTTCTTTTTTGTATTTTTCTTTTTTCTTTTCTTTTTTCTTTGCTCTAACTTTTGCCTGGATCGCCCTTTCGGGTTTTCGGCCCAGCGAGCCTCTCAAAGGATAAAAGTGTAGCAAGCCTATGCCAAATGGTTTTGAGATTGAAGCCTTTCTGTGTCCAGGTGAATGACCGTTGTGTTGATTTGTAGAAAAGTCCATCACGACTACTATGATACCCCTGTTTTGTACTGTGCTAAACTGGTCCTTCATTTGTTTATGGTTATGTGTTTAGCATGATTTTGTGTGCCGTTATGTGATAATATGTGATTTTGAATTCATATCTGTTTGTCGTAGGAATATCTATTTGAATAGTCCCCTTCGGGAATTAAATTGAGGGCCTTATCGGCTACAGAACCCGAAATTGATTACGCCATTGTAATTGGCATAATTTTTAGAGCCTACGGTGAAATTTAATTGAAAATTTATTCTGGTCAATTTAAACTGATTAAAATGATGAATTAAGAGCCCAAATATTTTATATTAAATATTGTGTTAGTGGGCTTGGTTGTCAACTCCTTAAACACTCAATCTCTCTCTCCTTAGCCTCATTTTGGACTGAATGTAACTCAAAAAGAGAGAGGGAGAGCCGGCCATTTAGAGAGAGAGGGAGAGAATTGTATAATTTGTGGCTCAAGCTTGGAGATTTGAAGTCTAGTTCAAGAATTGACCATAGATTGGGCTTCTAGGTAAGCATTGATTCTTGAATCCATGAGTTTAATGTGTAATCATGTGTATTCAATGTGTGTTCAAAGCTAATTAATGGTTAAGAGCATGTTTTGAATTGGTTTTGTTAAGTTGGAAGACCATATATGCATGCATGTATATAATTGTTTGGAATTGGCATATTCGAGCTTGAATCACATGACTTATGTTGCAATTTGGTTGAAAGCCATGTACTTGACCATCTTTTCATCATATGAACTAAAGATGAAAGGGATACATCACATGCATGTACAATTTATGGAGATAGGAGCTTTGAATGCATGAATATGAATGATAGGAGTGAGTTGGTGTCAATTTGAAGCATGCAAGTGTTTAATCCTTGAAATTAGGCTCCATGATGATGTGTTTTGGTGTTTATACCATGTTAGTATGATCATATGTGGGATTTGAGCCATTGCATGCAAGGGATGAAGCTGGAAAATTGAATTTGAGCTCAAGAACACCATCTGGAATATCCAGAATTTCGGCTTCCGCTTGAGCGGGGGAAGTGCCGCTCGAGCGGGGAAATCGAGCCCCCAGCATTTTTCTGTAGACATGATGCCCACTCGAGCGGGGAAATTGATGCTCAAGCGGGGAGCTATGTAGGCAAGAAGTCTGCTCGAGCAGAAGAGTTAACGCTCGAGCAGGGATTTGTGGCAACCAGAACTTTCGCAGACCTAAGGGTCCGCTCGAGCGGGGAAGTGTTAGTTTTCCGTTTTGTTTTTGCATTCTGTGTTCAGTTTTCCGTTCTCCTTCACTTGCAAGCACTCTTAGGCATATGTTAAGCATTATAAATGAGTTAATGAGATATGTATAAAGCCTAAAGAGGAATATGTGAATTAAAGAACGGATTGAACTGTTAACGACCCTTTGGTGTTCGTGAAATGTGTAGGGTCAAGCTCAAGGGCAAATCCACAAGCCGATCACTGTGAGTAATATCGATATTTGAATGCTTGTGAATGTCCAATTGTTTACTCCCTTTTTAAGCTTTATAAATTGCTAATTGGGATTGTGGACGTAAGTCGGATATGAATGCATAAATGGACCCAAGGTCATTTTGTTAAACATAAATGGACCAATGGTCGTTTTGATACGAATGTATGGGCCGAAGGCCGTTCTGACATGAATGAGTGGGCCAAAGGCCGTTTTGAAATGAATAAGTGGGCCAAAGGCCGTTTTGAAATGAATAAGTGGGCCGAAGGCCGTTGAAATAAATGAGTGGGCCAAAGGCCGTCTTGAAATGAATAAGTGGGCCAAAGGCCGTTTTGAAATGAATAAGTGGGCCGAAGGCCGTTGAAATAAATGAGTGGGCCAAAGGCCGTCTTGAAATGAATAAGTGGGCCGAAGGCCGTTTGAAATGAATTAGTGGGCCAAAGGCCGTTCTGAAATAAATGATTGGGCCAGAGGCCGTTTTGACAGAATCAAATGGGCCGAAGGCCGTTTCGTAGTGAATGTAAAGCCGAATGAGTAACGGGCCAGTGTGTGTGGGACTATGATTTAAATTATCCTTATACATATTAACTATAGAAATGAATTGGGCCCAAGGCCGTTTGGAAAACGTTGTTTTACGTCTGGTCGCATAAATTCTATAATTGATATTATTCACTGGGCTATCGCTCACGCTCATTCATGTCTTTATAGGTGAGCCAAGAGAGGCCCAGACCCAGCCTCAGTGAAACCTGTGTAGAGCAACCCAGATTTTGGAGAGTCAGCCCTCGTGTCTCACATGCGAGACCCGTCCTTGCCTTTTTGTTATGTAATTATATGATGTTTTATTGGCAAGGGTTTTGTGTACATTTGTATGTAGTCTGATATGGGTTGGCTCAGTTTGATGATCCTGTTGTAAAGAAGTTTATGCTGCTGTACTTTTAATCATATGAGTATGGTTTGTTTGTTGTGCATATAAGCACCGCTCTATGGACAAAGTTTTAAATTTTGCTTCGGTTTGGCCCCTTTACTCTGACGAGTTATGTCTGTTCTAAATTTGAGGCTGTAGGTAATCCCAGGATTACTGGCCGGTCATGTCCTTAACCCATGGGGGCAGGTTGGGGTCGTGACAGTGTGGTATCAGAGCACGAGTTAATAACTCACACGCTTGTCCAAAAAGAGCAATAAGTGTCTAGATAAGGTCTAGGACGCATTCACGAGATGAATATGAATTTGGAAGCATTGATTGTGTGCTTAAATGTTTTGATTCGAGTAATTATGTGCTACAAGCTGTAATTCACTTGCATTGCAAATCACCCGAATATGTATGCTCCTTGTTACCTGTATACTTGTGTATATCCTGCACATAGCATAATACAAGTTTAATCAGATGGTGAGAACCAGAGGAGATGAACTAGAAGAATCCTCAACTGCCAGGATGGACAGGATGGAAAGACTGATGCAGGAAATGGCAGAAGCTTTGAGACAACAACAGGAGTGGCAACAACAGTGGCAGCAACCACACCCGCCACCTCCACCTCAGGCACCACCCGTGCCAAATAATCAGAATGATGACCGGATTATAGCTCTCACCAAGGAATTCAAGAAAATGAAACCGCCACAGTTTCACGGGGGATTAGATCCTTTGAAAGCTGAAGCATGGGTCCTCGGCATTGAGAAATTGTTTGAAGTGTTCCCCTGTTCAGAGACACAGAAGGTGCTTCTAGCCACTTTTATGCTAGAAGACGAAGCAAGAAGATGGTGGATGTTGATGCGAGAAAATCATAAAGATGTGGATTGGGTAAAATTTCTGGAGATCTTTTATGACAAGTATTTCCCGCAATGTGTTCGGGATAGGAAAGTAGCCGAGTTCATGGAACTCAAGCAAGATAGCATGACAGTGGCGGAGTATGAGGCCAAGTTCACTGAATTGGCCAGATTTGCACCACACGTAATTGACACCGATTATAAGAAGGCAAGACATTTCGAAGGCGGACTCTGCAGTGACATCCTAGAGAGGGTGAATGTTCTAAAGTTGGAAACTTACATTGGGGTGCTTGACAGGGCCATCATATCGGAGACTAATATAGCTAGACAAACTAAGCCAGTAACTGAATGGAAGGGTAATAAAAGGCATGGCTTCTTTTCGAAGAAGAAATTTCTGAAAAAGCAAAATACGGGCTCCTCCACTACTTCAAATTCTTCCCGAGACACAGCTCCCATGTGCAGCATCTGTAGCAAAAGGCACCGTGGAGTCTGTTACCGTACATCTGGAGCCTGTTTCAAGTGTGGGAAGCAAGGGCACATAGCCCGAGAATGTAATCAGAACAGCGGGAAACTGGCAGCTAGTTCAACTACATCGGTTCCAAAGCCGGGAAATACTGGGAGATCCGCTATTACCAGGGATACAGTGAGACAGGGGAGAGTTTTCGCACTTGTTCCGGGCGATACACGTAATGCCAATGCCGTTGTCTCAGGTACTATTTCAATATGTAATCAGGATGCCCTTGTATTAATTGATTCTGGATCAACACACTCATTTGTGACATATACATTTGCATCTAGACTGAAAAGACCCCTAGAATTATTGCCATATTTGCTGTGTGTGTCTGCTCCATCGGGGGAATCTGTGTTATGTGACTATATATATCGGTTTTGTGACATGCATATTGAGGATGCTACCCTATATGTAGATTTGTTGCCCTTAAACTTTAGACACTTCGATGTAATTTTGGGCATGGATTGGTTGACCAAATATTGTGCCACCATAGATTGTGTGACAAAGAGGGTTGTGTTTAAACCACCGGAACAGAAAGAGATTGTGTTTGTGGGAAATGGGGTAGTGCCTCCATCGTATTTGATATCTGCAATGAAAGCATGTAAATTGATCAGGAAGGGGTGCCAGGGTTATTTGTGTTATGTATTGACTGAACAATCCGTAAATGTTGAATTGAATGATATTCCCATTGTTAGAGAATTCCCAGATGTGTTTCCAAATGAATTACTAGGGGAATTGGTAGACAGGGAGATAGAGTTTACTATTGAGACTGTGCCAGGCACCCAGCCTATTTCTAAGACTCCCTACAGAATGGCTACTGCTGAAATGAAGGAATTGAAAGAACAGTTGCAAGACCTCCTTGATAAGGGGTTTATCCGACCTAGTACCTCGCCTTGGGGGGCGCCAGTGTTATTTGTGAAAAAGAAGAATGGTACCTTGCGCCTATGCATCGACTATCGGGAATTGAATAAGGTAACGGTAAAGAACAAATACCTCCTTCCCCGTATTGATGATTTATTTGACCAGTTGCAGGGATCACAGGTGTTTTCTAAGATTAATTTGAGATCCGGGTATCATCAGCTGAAGGTTAAGGCAGAGGATGTGGAGAAAACAACGTTCAGAACGAGGTATGGTCATTTTGAGTTTCTTGTTATGCCGTTTGGAGTGACTAATGCTCCGGCAGCATTTATGGACTTGATGAATAGAATTTTTAAAACCTACCTTGATGAGTTTGTTGTAGTCTTCATTGATGATATTTTGATATACTCTAAAGATAGACTTGAGCATGAACAGCACTTGAGGACTGTTTTACAAATACTTCGGGAAAGAAAATTATTTGCTAAACCAAAGAAATGCGAGTTTTGGTTGGATGAAGTTGTTTTCTTAGGACATGTGATTAACAAGGAAGGAATTTCAGTGGACCCCTAGAAAATAGAGGCAATTGTGAATTGGCCTACACCAACTAATGTGACAGAGGTCCGTAGCTTCATGGGCTTAGCTGGGTACTACGGGAGGTTTGTGAAAGATTTTTCGAAACTAGCTGTGCCTCTTACCCAATTGACACGTAAAGGGCAACTGTTTGAATGGAATGATGAAAGAGAACTTGCTTTTCAAGAACTGAAAACAAGATTGACCACCGCACCAATTTTGACACTACCTTCAGGTACGGAAAATTTTGTAATTTTCAGTGACGCATCTTATAAGGGTTTGGGTTGTGTGTTAATGCAGAACGGAAAGGTTATTGCTTACGCCTCTCGACAGTTGAGGCCACATGAGAAGAATTATCCGACGCATGACCTGGAATTAGCCGCAGTTGTTTTTGTCTTGAAAATCTGGCGGCATTATTTGTATGGGGCAAAATGCGAAGTCTGCACGGATCATAAGAGCCTAAAATACTTCTTCACGCAGAAAGAGCTGAATATGCGTCAGAGAAGATGGCTGGAATTGATAAAAGACTATGATCTCGAGATTCAGTACCACCCCGGGAATGCTAATACAGTTGCTGATGCCTTGAGCAGAAAATCAACAAGGGGTATGGCTTGTTTGCTTACCGAACAGAAGGAAATCTTGCAAGATTTTGAGAAGTCTGAAATTGAGGTAGTGGTATGTGAACAGGGCGGATTGATAGCCGCTATTACAGCCGAGCCGGCAATTATTGAGGAGATCAAACAGAAACAGAAAGAGGATGAGTTCCTTAGAAAAGTAATCAATGAATTTGAGACAAGTCCAAAAGCAGAATTTTGCATCGAGAATGAAATGTTGAGATTCCGAAACAGAATGTGTGTCCCCGATATTCCGGAACTTAAGAAGAGGGTTTTAGATGAAGCCCACAGATCTGTATTTGCTATGCATCCGGGCAACAATAAAATGTACCGGGATTTGAAACAGACCTATTGGTGGCCTAAAATGAAGAAAGAGATTGCAGAATATGTGTCTAAATGCCTTCAGTGTCAGCAAGTTAAGGCCGAACATCAGAAACCAGGCGGGCTACTCCAACCTCTCCCTATTCCTGAATGGAAGTGGGAACATGTGACTATGGATTTCGTTGTTGGCCTACCTCGGACTTCTCGAGGTATGGATTCTGTTTGGGTTGTAGTTGATAGATTGACTAAATCTGCACACTTTTTGCCTGTCAAAACTACATTCACTGCTTATAGATTGGCTACTATTTATGTTGATGAGATTGTCCGTTTACACGGTGTTCCAGTATCTATTGTGTCGGATAGAGATCCAAAATTTGTATCTAGTTTGTGGAAGAGTTTGCAGGAAGCTATGGGAACAGAACTAAGGTTCAGTACTGCATTCCACCCACAAACAGATGGGCAATCAGAACGAACGATACAAACCTTGGAAGATATGCTTCGCATGTGTGCTTTTGGATTTTCAGGGGAGTTGGGAAGATTATTTGCCACTTGCAGAATTTGCTTATAATAACAGCTTCCACTCCAGCATCGGTATGGCACCATACGAGGCTTTGTATGGAAGGAGGTGTAGATCACCTATTTGTTGGACAGAGGTCGGGGATAAAGCTTTGCTTAGGCCAGAAATTGTGCAAGACACTTCTGAGAAGATCAAGACTATTCGCCAAAGGCTCAAAACAGCTTAGGACCGACAAAAGAATTATGCAGACGTCCGAAGAAGACCTCTTGAGTATGAGGTTGGTGACCATGTGTTCATCCATGTTTCTCCGATGAAAGGCCAAGTCAGATTTGGGAAAAAGGGCAAGTTGTCGCGCCGTTACATCGGGCCGTTCCAGATTCTGGAAAGACTTGGTCCAGTTGCTTATAGAGTTGCTTTGCCACCAGGATTTGAACAAATCCACAATGTATTTCATGTGTCGATGTTGAGGGGCTACCTCCGAGACCCGTTTCATGTGATTGATTATCACCGGTTTGCTATTGATGAAAATATGGAATATGCTGAATGGCCAGAGAGAATTGTGGACCGACAAGTGAAAGAATTGAGGAATAAGTCCATCCCAATGGTGAAAGTGGAATGGAAAGAACACTATGGGACGGATGCCACATGGGAAAAAGAGGAGGAAATGCGACTACGCTACCCACATTTGTTTCCTGACGAAGGTAACTTAAGTTTGGAGGACCAAACTTCCTAAAAGGGGGGAAGACTGTGATACCCTTGTTTTGTACTGTGCTAAACTGGTCCTTAATTTGTTTATGGTTATGTGTTTAGCATGATTTTGTGTGCCATTATGTGATAATATGTGATTTTGAATTCATATCTGTTTGCCGTAGGAATATCTGTTTGAATAGTCCCCTTCGGGAATTAAATTGAGGGCCTTATCGGCTACAGAACCCGAAATTGATTACGCCATTGTAATTGGCATAATTTTTAGAGCCTACGGTGAAATTTAATTGAAAATTTATTCTGGTCAATTTAAACTGATTAAAATGATGAATTAAGAGCCCAAATATTTTATATTAAATATTGTGTTAGTGGGCTTGGTTGTCAACTCCTTAAACACTAAATCTCTCTCTCCTTAGCCTCATTTTGGACTGAATTTAACTCAAAAAGAGAGAGGGAGAGCCGGCCATTTAGAGAGAGAGGGAGAGAATTGTATAATTTGTGGCTCAAGCTTGGAGATTTGAAGTCTAGTTCAAGAATTGACCATAGATTGGGCTTCTAGGTAAGCATTGATTCTTGAATCCATGAGTTTAATGTGTAATCTTGTGTGCTCAATGTGTGTATTCAAAGCTAATTAATGGTTAAGAGCATGTTTTGAATTGGTTTTGTTAAGTTGGAAGACCATATATGCATGCATGTATATAATTGTTTGGAATTGGCATATTCGAGCTTTAATCACATGACTTATGTTGCAATTTGGTTGAAAGCCATGTACTTGACCATCTTTTCATCATATGAACTAAAGATGAAAGGGATACATCACATGCATGTACAATTTGTGGAGATAGGAGCTTTGAATGCATGAATATGAATGATAGGAGTGAGTTGGTGTCAATTTGAAGCATGCAAGTGTTTAATCCTTGAAATTAGGCTCCATGATGATGTGTTTTGGTGTTTATACCATGTTAGTATGATCATATGTGGGATTTGAGCCATTGCATGCAAGGGATGAAGCTGGAAAATTGAATTTGAGCTCAAGAACACCATCTGGAATTTCCAGAATTTCGGCTTCCGCTCGAGCGGGGAAATCGAGCCCCCAGTATTTTTCTGCAGACATGATGCCCGCTCGAGCGGGGAAATTGACGCTCGAGCGGGGAGCTATGTAGGCAGGAAGTCCGCTCGAGCAGAAGAGTTAACGCTCGAGCGGGGATTTGTGGCAACCAGAACTTTCGCAGACCTAAGGGTCCGCTCGAGCGGGGAAGTCCACGCTCGAGCGGAGACCCTGTTTTCTGAAATTTTGTTTTTGCATTCTGTGTTCAGTTTTCCGTTCTCTTTCACTTGCAAGCACTCTTAGGCATATGTTAAGCATTATAAATGAGTTAATGAGATATGAATAAAGCCTAAAGAGGAATATGTGAATTAAAGAACGGATTGAACTGTTAATGACCCTTTGGTGTTTGTGAAATGTGTAGGGTCAAGCTCAAGGGCAAATCCACAAGTCGATCACTGTGAGTAATATCGATATTTGAATGCTTGTGAATGTCCAATTGTTTACTCCCTTTTTAAGCTTTATAAATTGCTAATTGGGATTGTGGACGTAAGTCGGATATGAATGCATAAATGGACCCAAGGTCATTTTGTTAAACATAAATGGACCAAAGGTCGTTTTGATACGAATGTATGGGGCGAAGGCCGTTCTGACATGAATGAGTGGGCCAAAGGCCGTTTTGAAATGAATAAGTGGGCCGAAGGCCGTTGAAATAAATGAGTGGGCCAAAGGCCGTCTTGAAATGAATAAGTGGGCCGAAGGCCGTTTGAAATGAATTAGTGGGCCAAAGGCCGTTCTGAAATGAATGATTGGGCCAGTGGCCGTTTTGACAGAATCAAATGGGCCGAAGGCCGTTTCGTAGTGAATGTAAAGCCGAATGAGTAACGGGCCAGTGTGTGCGGGACTATGATTTAAATTACCCTTATACATATTAACTATAGAAATGAATTGGGCCCAAGGCCGTTTGGAAAACGTTGTTTTACGTCTGGTCGCATAAATTCTGTAATTGATATTATTCACTGGGCTATCGCTCACGCTCATTCATGTCTTTGTAGGTGAGCCAAGAGAGGCCTAGACCCAGCCTCTGTGAAACCTGTATAGAGCAACCCAGATTTTGGAGAGTCAGCCCTCGTGTCTCACATGCGAGACCCGTCCTTGCCTTTTTGTTATGTAATTATATGATGTTTTATTGGCAAGGGTTTTGTGTACATTTGTATGTAGTCTGATATGGGTTGGCTCAGTTTGATGATCCTGTTGTAAAGAAGTTTATGCTGCTGTACTTTTAATCATATGAGTATGGTTTTCTTGTTGTGCATATAAGCACCGCTCTATGGACAAAGTTTTAAATTTTGCTTCCGTTTGGCCCCTTTACTCTAACGAGTTATGTCTGTTCTAAATTTGAGGCCGTAGGTAATCCCAAGATTACTGGCCGGTCATGTCCTTAACCCTTGGGGGCGGGTTGGGGTCGTGACAACTACTTCATGAGCCTTGCCTGGTGGGATCTGATCTCATTGATCTGGCTTTGGTGCCTCTTGCTCGAGGGCTGCCTCAGAATGGGCAACACTGGCGTTTGATGGCACCGAATGTTTTGAACGGATTCCAGGTTTGAAACAGATAGGTTAATCTTGAGGCTGAGAAAGATCCTGGGCTGCACAATCTCAACAGCAATTCCACACAGGTCTTCGCAAGACTGCGCGAAACATTTTATTTTTGAAAGTTTTTAAGAAAGCGACAAACCGCTCGTGCAGAAGATAGTGTGGAACCAGTCTGGATCGAACCATGATCCTTCTCAGTACTAACGCCGACAAGCATGATTTCATTCATTAAAAGCTTAGCATGCCTCTCTTTCCCTCAAAATGATCAAAATTTTACAAAACCCGAGGAATTACTTCCTCTTCATTTTCATCACCGCAGTGTTCGAAAAGGGGTTTTATGAAAAGCTTAGGTCCTTACAACGATGTTTAAGGCACAAGAGAGTAGGTGGTATGTACTGTCGTTCCATTCACATCCTCTGGCACGGTTGACTCAAATAGCAACAAGTACGGAAATGTGATAGCCGCGGCTGTTTCATTCAGATGCCCTGATTGTGACTGGCTCCTCAACCGGGACAGATTCAAAAGGAAAGACAAAAGGATAATTACAAAACGGCGTTTGAGGCAACAACCTTGGAATCACCTGGTATTCTATACAAGAGGGACTGACTCATTACAACAAGACAGACCTTGTAAGCAAAAAGACTGACTCAATACAGAGAGACAGACTCAAGACAAAACAAAAGACTGACTCGACACCCAAGTCAGAATTTACAAAATTATCATTAATAGATGCCGAAAAATGCGTGCCAAACGCCACATCCAAAAATGCGCCAGGCACTGCCCACAGGCGGTTCACCTTCTGATTACATACTCGCAGTATCTGTGTCCTCAAAATCCAACAACTGGGTGGTGACGGACTTTGCTAAGGTGGGGGGGATGATAACCTCGTTGTCAATCAAATCTTGCACCTCATGACGGAGGCGGAAACAATTGTCGGTAGCATGGCCTGTCTGCTGGTGGTATGCACAGTACTGAGCATGGTCATGAGTAGCAGGGAGATTCTTTGGGAGAGGCCGAGGCTCCAGGGGTTTAAGGTGTCCCCTCTCGGCAAGGATCTGAAGTGCCTTGGACAATGGCATGTAGAGAGCATGGAAGACCCTGCGCCCTCGAGACAGGTACTTTGGAGCCTGAGCACTCTTGCTAGATGCACTAGCGAACGGATCGGCGGGTGCGGCCTTGGATTTCTGATCCTTTCCAGATGCAAGGTTGGGAGCGAGAAGAACTGTTTTGGTATGACGGGGCCTATCCCGATTCTCTGATTGAATGGAATTGCCCTCAGGCGGAGTGGGGAAAGCATCCTTCACAGCTTTTGTCACAACTGCAGATATCTGCTGCTTGTTCATCCCCCCAGTTTTCAAAGCCTCTACTGCCCATAGCAGTTGTTCGATAGGGTCGGCATCTGCCTTCATCTTACCTTTGTCTCTGGCCTCCGCTTGATCTAGAATTTGGTTTGATGCGTCGTTGCCATAGCTGGAGGCCATCTCCGGTTGGCTGAGTTCAATTACTATCCGTCCCAATAGAGGGGGCTCCTGGGGTATAAAGCTTCCGGCATATGGTGCGGCTGGTGGCGAAGCAGACATCCCATAGGCAAGATCCACCATGGATCTTTGAAGATCACCTATCATTCCCATTAGTTCAAATGTAGTAGGCTCGCGAGCCTGATATAGTTGAGGGGTCCAAACTGGGTGTGCGGCAGGCGACCTGGGTGGATGTGGCAGATCAATATTAGCCTCACCTTGCGGGGTGATTCCTTGACCCAACGCGGCCGTCATGACCACGATCTCTTCTGAATTTTGCGTCATGCTAAGTCCTGCCTCAGCAAGGAGAAGACACTAGTTGTTCTGGATCAACTCTCTGAATCTCTGTACTGAAACGGAAAACAAGCACTATTTCAGCCCCAAACAGATCAAACACGGGTGTAGCCGAACAACTGCACTCTACTACTGATCACTATTCCCCAGAATCACTGTTCAAAACTGAATTGATACCCGCAGACATAACTGATTCTCAACAACACTGATAATAGTGCCCTCGGGCCTGATGCTCAAACTTTGCAAACTGATATATGCGTTCCCTGCAGAGATACACTCTAAAAGCACATAGCAGATAAATGACAGCCAATACACCCCTATGTTGGGGTAGGGTTTCCCTGTCCTATTTTGTCAGGAGCTAGGGTTTCACTATGCACACAGCGGCTTCAAACAACCTATATCGTGTAAGCAACCTGTCCTAGTTTGGAATGGTCACTATGGATTTCGATATGCACTAGGTCGAATGGTCAAAAAGGGTGCCCCGGTAAAACCGGGGTTTGTGTTCCCATACTGGCAGAGCCTGCAACCGGTCAGCCTTATGGTCATGTCTCGACAAGACAAGCCTCCAGCAAACCGCTCAAGAATAGCAGATGGCCAACACGGTGTCCTAGGCGCACCAATGCACATGCAATCCAAAGAGACACATAAATGGAATCAAAATAGGATATCACGAGTTCGAGTCAAGCTCTCTAAAATCCCCGGCAGAGTCGCCAGAAACTATAACAGCGCCCGCGAGGGACCTCGATGCTACAGTTCAGACTCCCTTTTGTGTTACGATTCTTAATCTGAACCAAATAGTCCAACTCTGGCAAATCGTTTGAGAAAATAGATTTTTGAAAAGAAGTGCCAAACATGGACTGCTTTGCCAGATATAGAGTCGCCACCTAAATATTTTTAAAATGGGAAATTTAGGAAACCCTGACTCGGTGCCAAAGGCCACGTGTCCGTCATCACCAAAGTTGTCTTGGCTCGGGAGCTTGGGTACGATCGGGGAAGGTCAGCTATGAGCACCCCCTTTCGCCCGGTCCGAAGACCGGCCTCTTCTAACCGTGATATCCGATTTTGAAAACGTTATGTGTTCTCATTCCGGTTATTAACCTAGAATTACTATGTTATGTGCACAGCAAACAAGTATAGACTAGATTGCCTAATTTGGAAACAAGCATTGCATATCCGTTCGTTTTGAAAGCGCTTCGGAATTTGCTACTCGCAAGTAGGCTAAAACACGAATTTCAATGAGTTTTTCCAACTCAAGCAATCCAACCTCCACCCACAGGCATTCAAACAGTTTATCTCATATAAGCATTTAGCCACATGGTAATCATGTTGTCATGTTAACATTCACACGCATGTGATATGCTAAAGCATAAATACTTACATCGTACTCCGTGCCAAAACAATAAACTAGTTAGCAAACATGCATGCCCTAGTTCATGTTAGAGTGACTAATGCGTCGTATACATAATGTGATTAGGATAGGCTCGGCTAACCCTAAAATGGCATGTGAAATGTAATCATTCGGTGCATGTATTCAGGTTAGATTTGAAGATACAATGCGGTTTGTATGATGTACCGAGCCCGGTGCATGTAAGAAAAATGTATGGATGCACGCATGCATTGCATAAGGTATGCTAAAATAAACCTGCCCTAATCTACCATTGTAAGCGGGTAAATAAAACGGAAGAAAGAAGTGGGGGTTGGAAGACATGCACACCACTCACACATGCTTATTACAGATTTGCCCTCGCTCGGATGGACCAAAAGAATATACAAATTAATTAACTACGCAAGCTAATTAAATATTATAGATCAATTAAATTAACAAATTAATTAATCTAATTAAAACAGTAAAGCCCTCGGGAAGTGGATCAGATGCAGCGCATGCTCGGGATTTGCTCGGAATCGCACTGCCATGCATAGTCTGCCTCTATTTTCCCTGCTTTGCTCCTTTGAAAACTGCCAAAGTCTCAGGAATGCCTCTCAGGATACTGGGGGATCCCACTGGCTAAGTAGAATGACCACCGGCACTAGGATGTGGCCATCGGCACAAAATTAACCCATCGGCTGATGACTTACTGCCGGCCGGCACAAAATGTTGCCGGTCGGCAAAGAATGCCTGCAGAACCTGCAACTCACAGCAGCAGAGGGCAAAACTTGCATGGCAATACAATTCAAACAATGTATGCACCAATCATGCCCCCTATCATGTTTGCGACTCAAAGGGGTATGTGCCTTGATTCTCGAGCCACCAATCTCGCATTTCCATGCATGATGGCCTAAAGAATCAAGTGTGCAATTTCTTGTCAAATGAAATGCAAATGAATCAAACAAAACAAGGCCCAATTCCTATCACCAAATCAAGGGACAAGGCATGTATGCAAGATGCAATGCAACCTAGGCATGCAAGCTAAGGATGCAACATGGCATGGCAAGGCACTTATGCAAGCATACAAGCAAACATGAGGCAATGCAAACTAATGAAAAGGTGGACTTAAACATGATTTAGGCGGTTCTAAATAGGCCTAAAACAGTGGCCAAAATGCCCAAAAATGAAGACTAAACACACATGCACACATGCACACATGCACATGTGATGGTCCAAACTTTAAGCATTAAACAAGCAACTTTCAAGCACACTTGAAAGGGGATATCATGGACAATTAGCATGCAATATAAGCTCTAAAAATCATGCTAGAATGTGGTGCCAAACCAACTCAAATGAAGCAAACATTAGCATGCAAATGGCCGAAATACTTGAAGCAAGGTAATGAAGCTTTGAAGCATACTTAGCATAACAAACATGGCATGCACTAAACAACTAAAAACAGAATTTTCGCATGTTAAAACAAGGCCAAGGGACCACTTAGATGGCATCTAAGTGGTTCAAATATGAAGGCATGCATGAGTGCTCTTTCAAGAAGCATATAACACATGCTCGAGAGGCAACAAAGAGGCAACCAAGGCAAGCATACAAGCATGTCTTAGGGACTGAAATAACATGTAGGGTGGTTCCAAACCATCAAAATGATGCAAGCAACACATGCTACACATTCACATACTTGAAGTATACAAGCCACAATACAAAGGAGCCATACTAAGCATGCCAAGATCGACCCAAGCAACTATGGACAGACCTAAAACATGGCAAAATAAGCACAAAAACCTTCACAAGGCTAAGCCTAAAACATGCTAGAACAAAGGCTAACAACCTAAGGCATATTAAGGCAATAACAAGGCATTACATGGTAGGTATGCTAAGCATGCATGGTGTACCAAAACCAACACACAACAATGTTATATTAAAGCAATATAAACATAAAATGCAGCCAAGGCATGACCAATAAACACTCAAACATAAGCTCCCTTAAGAGACCAAAAATGGTCCCTTTCAAGGACAACAAGGAGAGGGGGTGGCCCCCTCCTTCTTGAGACTTCAAGGCACCATCTTCACCACTAAAATCCCTTAAAATTTCAGTGGTGAAGAGGCCCAAACACCAAAGTCTCGAAACTTGTACAAAATAGCACAAAAATGGGGCCTTTCAAGGCCTAAGGGTGGTCAAACAAACCCAAACCACAAAAGCACTCTTAACAAACAATCAAGAGGGCCTAAAAAATGAACTTTTTTATGTTATACACTAAACCCAAAGACAGCTCTAAGATAGGTAGAAATATGATGCAAAAATCGGGTAAAAAGGACTAGTTTCTTACCCTTGAAGCCTTTCTTCAACAATGGTGGTCTTGTTGCCTCCTTAAGCTTCAATCCAGTCAAAAATAGCAAGAACAAGCCCTTAGAACCTTAGTAGCCCAAGGAAGGTGAAGCACTAGGTGCTTGTGTGCAATAGTATGGACTAAAACACACACAAGAGTAATATAGAGATAGGATGTCTATTGAACCCTAACCCTAAAACCAGAGCTTCCTCTGTATTTTCTAAGCCAAAAGCTCTAATTTTTTCTAACCCTTGAGCAAGGGAGAGGAGCCAATCTTGTAAACTTACAATGTAAGCTAACAAGAGGGGCATCCCTCCATACACGTGTATGGAGGGGAAGCAAATGCCAGCCAGCTGTTTCAAAATATCTCCAAAAGCAGCTGAACAGTAGTCGGCCGGCCAAAAATGTCATTTTGACAAAATTGACTGCCGACCGGCAACATACATTGCCGGTGGCAACAAAAACCAGCCGGTGGCCTCTAGCCACTGTCGGTGGTGTGTGGGGATGCCTCACAAGGCATTCCCTGCCCCTCCAAGGAAAAACACAAGTGTTTGGTGCAAAACCAGACACAAAACGGTCAAGTTCGGAGATCCTGAGACAAGGCGCGTAGCCGAGAACTCCGGGAACTCTAAACGAACACAAACATGGGTAATCACCGAGTGTTCAAACGGTGACGTCCAAGTCTTGAGGACGGTCAAAAATGGGGTGTCTACAAACACGTTCGCATGTTTTTAACCAAAATAGGAGGTGGTGATAAACATCGAAACACGTCCGCATGTCTTTAACCAAAGCAAGGGGTTCGAAGGATAGGAATGATCTCACTTGGAGCTCCTCTAAATGAACCATACATACAATATTGTACTTGCTTAAGAAAGAGACTTAATAGATATAGCATAGTAAGGGTGCATGTTCTACACAAGACGAATAACCATGACACAATGTTAGAGACATCTTTTGCGCAAAACATATGAGAAACAAAACGGAAGCATATTCTATGCAACGAGAACTAGAGCATGTTTATGCAACATCAGAATGCAGTACAAACTGCATGTTCTATGCATAGCACAAAATGCATATTCCATGCAAGATAATTGCAAGCATGTTCTTTGCATGTTCTATGCGAAAATGGAGGAATGCATATTCTATGCAACAATGGAGGAATGCACATTCTATGCAACAATGGATTGAATAGCAACTTTCGATTTACCTCTCGGAAAAGGATACACTTCATTCGTGTTGATTAGTGATGAATCATCATGCACCAAAGACACGGTTTAGAACTTCCACAGAGACAATATGAGCTTAAAAGTGAACTTTTCTTGCACTTTCTTGAGAACTGAGGACACAAAATAGCAGCAAACACACAAAGGAGGAGCAGTGGATGCTTATCGGCCACCAGGGAGTGGTGTCAGCCACCTATCGGCCACACCTGAAGGTTGTCAGCAACCAATGGTGGCTATCGGCCAGCAGCGGATTGAATAGCAACTTTCAATTTACCTCTCGGAAAAGGATACACTTCATTCGTGTTGATTAGTGATGAATCATCATGCACCAAAGACACGGTTTAGAACTTCCGCAGAGACAATATGAGCTTAAAAGTGAACTTTTCTTGCACTTTCTTGAGGACTGAGGACACAAAACAGCAGCAAACACACAAAGGAGGAGCAGTGGAAGCTTATCAGCCACCAGGGAGTGGTGTCAGCCACCTGTCGGCCACACCTGAAGGTTGTCGGCAACCAATGCTGGCTGTCGGCCACCAGTGGTGGCCGGTCGGCCACCGGTGGCAATTCGGGCTATTTTGGTCTTTTTGCATTCGGGTCTTTAAGTACACATACCCGAGCTTGATTTCCTCACACCTCCCTAGCCGAAATTCATCCCTCTCTCACTCTAGACCTTTCTTTTCCCTAGTCCGAGCTTTATATGCGTTTTCCAACGCCCCACGAACGTTTGATTTGCTAAAACCTCTTGATTTCCTTTATTTTGAACTGATTGAAATTTGATTTCAGTGCTTTTTTCTTTATTTTCACCACTTGAGGTTTGTTTCCCTCGAGTTTCTCTTGGGTTTGGTGCCTTTTCTTGCGCTTTGACTTTTTCTCCCATTTTCTCTCTCTCAAGGTTGACTTTTGTTGACTTTTGGCATTTTTCACCCATTTTCCTCATTTTCGCCCACTTTCTCATCTCCTTTCCAAATGGCAGATGATATTCCCCATGAACGAGCTTCTCCAGGGATGGAAGCAGATCCCGAGCATATACCATTACTGCCCAGGGTTCGACCTTTTGACCCAGAGACATATCACCCCGAGGTGCATGTGCTACCCCCTTGATACTGTTTGTCATTTCAGAGGATCTCTTGCTACGAGAGCCGAAGTCTCATTTATCCTACGGTGCCAGTGAGGTACACATTGTCTTCTTACATTCTCTGCAATGTACCTTGCATTTCTTGCATAGATCACGCTTACGCTGTCTTTCATCTATTTATCTCAAACACATTCTTGCACTGCATTTCTTACACTACCTTCTCAAACACATTCTCCGAGGATACAGAGCCATATCTGCGAGGGAGTGGTATATGGACCTCCCCGTTGGCATCCGCTAGATTATCAATGAGGCTGGATTCGGCTTATTCTGCATGGGGCTATCGCGTCTCATAGTGAGCAGGCCCTTACTTGGCACACTGGTAGAGAGGTGGTGGGACACCACCAACTCTTTCCATTTCCCTACCACGAGAGACATGATAATGACTCCCTATGACTTCACTATGCTCACTGGGATCGAGGTAGGGGGTCAGTTGATCCCTTACGATACAGACATAGACGAGTGGGAGGCCGCCTGGATCTACCTACTAGAGGTACGCTCACCTCTCTTTCGATCAGGGATAATTCGATATACTTGGTTTTGGATCATTTCAGAGGGACAGAGCCAGAGACCCTAGAGGAGATCGAGTAGTATGCCCAAGGCCTCTTGATGTTCCTCTTTGGCACCACTCTATTCGTCGACAGGGCGAACATTGTTGGGCTATATCTCTTGAGTGCCTTGGTGGACTTGTCTCGGGTTTGACTTTGCCACTGGGGCGGTGCTAGCCTCGCTACCTTATATGGCTACATGAGCTCGACATCCTACAAAAGCGGGAATGAGTCGGCAGCTACTGGAGAGCCTGAGAGGTATACTTTGCTTTTCTACTTTACATTTCCTACCGTGGTTTCTACTTTGCACTTTATGTACACTGCACACACATAGTCTGATCTCTGCTCTGCATTTGTACTTCTTGTATGTTGCACTATACACTCTACTTTCTGCATCCTCTCTGTATTCTGCATTCTCTACACATTGCACACATATTCTGCTTTCCGCATTACCTGTATTTATCTATTGTATACTCACAGTCACCCTTTTGCTTTTTGCAGTTATGGGTATATGCATATTTTTCGACCCTCACCCCAGAGCCGGAGGCAAAGATGCCTTATGTTGTACCTTACTCTCATTGATATGACGGCAAGTACATGAGGAGGACGAGGGAGACCTTCTTATTCTTCAGCCGATATTTTGACAAAGTGACTGTAGTAGAGGTAACTCGAAACTCATAGCTATTTCTACTTTACTTCAGCTCTGATTCATATTACATATCTAATGGCAACTAACAATCTGTGTATTTGCTATCTACAGATCTCATGGCAGCCCTGGGTGACAATGCCTGAGGGTGTCAGGTACCAATTTGCGGGCACTTGGGGCGCTTCCCGTTTCCAGCTTGTACTCAAGGAACCGGTAGGCCGAGTCTGGTTCTTAGGTGAGCGCTTCCTACGCCAGACCTTGGGTTTGCCGTTGAAGGCGGTTCCCATGCTACCTCCGCCATCCATGTGGATTATAGAGAGTCTCTCTTCCCAGGAGGTGATCGACTTTACACGAGGCGTGGATGCTGACTACTTTCTTAGAGAGGGGGACTATGCAACATATATCCAGGTGTATCTCATGCCTCTCTTGACGGGTACTCATGCTCGTGCAGGAAGAGCAATAGACGCCCCTTCGACGAGCAGGGCTCGAGCGTCGAGAGGCAGGGCTAGAGGGGTGTCCTTCGTCAGACAGGGCTTCAGTTGGCCTACGCTCCCGACTGAGTTGACATGTTGACGACACACTAGAGAGGCCTATTAGATTCCTATTGAGCCTACACCGGCTGGGCACATATATATCAGAGTGCCTGATTCACCTTCGGCAGGCACTATAGTTCTTATTTTTTCCATTCTCACTCAGATATTCATTCCTTCCGGATATTGATCATTACCAATACGTTTGCAGGTGCCCGGAAGGTACGCCGAGGGATTGCTCGAGATGTTGGCCTCATTCGAGAGCGTGATATTGAGGAGAGAGACACTGCTCGGCTTCTACAGCATTCAGGTACTTTATTCAGTTTTCTTACATTCCAGTCATCAAATTTTTGCTGACACACTGAAACTGACATTTCAACTGAACACTTCCCCACACTGCACTAATACATTGCATCTATAGATCACATCTGACACACTGTATTCACACATTGTATCTGACCTCTGCATCACATCTGATATACCTATTGTTACTAATATGAACTATCCTTTCAAGTTCCACCCATACCGATGGGACCAGCAACACCAGCACCAGCGGTGTCTCCTCAACGACAAAAAGGAGAGAGAGACAGGCTTCGGCACGTGGTCGAGGGAGACGCCGTGGTCGAGATCAAAGGAGCCTTTCAGAGCCTATCATGAGTGATGATGATGATGAGACTAGGAAGACCAAGGAGGCTCTGGGTTAGCACGTCGAGTCATCTGATAGCGGAGACGATGATGCTGGTTCGGGTTCTGCTAGTGGAGATGATGCTGAGCCAGGCTCTGAGGCAGAGAGCGGTGATGACTCTGGTTCAAATTCTGGTTCAGAGAGAGGTACATACAGCGGGGCTGATGGAGACAGCTCTGAGTCTGTTTCCAGGAAGAGGACGAAGAGGGCCTCTCGAGACTGAGATAGCTGGCGCTGATTCGTATGTTTTTGCTTAGTTTCCTTTTACTAGTAGTATTAGCACATTGTACATCTTAGACAGTTTTATTTTCTTTAAAAACTTGTACTCTTTTGTAAAAAGTAACCGTGATCAGAATGAAAACTAACTTTTTGTATGAAAAAGTGTTGTATTTTGCATCCTGAGCACCACACGAGCACCACATTGCATAAAAACAAGATTGATGGAAATTGAACATTGTATTGGCACAACCTTCTTAATTGGGTAATGAACCGACCAACACTTAACAAATAGAGTAAAACAGCTCGATGAACAACTAATAATAACAACTCGATAATCAAAACAATACCAATACAACTCCATAAGCAAAACAAATACAACTCGATAAGCAAATTGAAACAAAACAGCTTAACAAAACTAACCAAAACATGACAACACAACGCACAAAGAGTAGAACAAAACACAGATTCTGAATGATCTCGACATGCATGTTGACCACAGGACAAACTAGGGGGCCATCGGCCATGAACAGAGGCTGTCGGCTACAAAAGGTGGCCGTCGGCCATCACCACTGTTTAGTCTGCCATCAGTGTGAGGGACCTCCAAATTGTTGCCATCTGTCTTCCACTTATTGCCTTATCTTCTACAAAAGCTGGGACTTCATAATTTCTTCATTCTAGCTCTGTTTTTACCACAAATAGAGCCATTCTTTACCAAAAAACTTTCAAATTGGATTGCAACTTTAGATGGCTCGGAAAAAGTGAATTTTTGGGTGTAGACACCCCATTTTTGACCGTCCTCAAGACTTGGACATCACCGTTGGAACACTCGGTGATTATCCATGTGTGTGTTCGTTTGGAGTTCCCGGAGTTCTCGGCTCGCGTGCCGTGCCTCAGGACCTCCGAACTCGACCGTTTGTGTTTGGTTTTGCACCAAACACCTGTGATTTGCCTTTGAGGGGCAGGGAATGCCTTCTGAGGCATCCCCACACACCACCGGCTGGGGCTAGAGGCTACCGGCTGGCTGTAGTTGTCACCGGCACTATATTGTGCCGGTCGGCACTATTTTGTGCCGGTCGGCACTGTTTTGGGCGAAATGACCATTTTGCCCTGCCGACCACTGTGCACTTGCTTGGTGAGATATTTTCTCACAGCTGTTTGCAACTTGTTTCCCCTCCATACACGTGTATGGAGGGATGGGCTTGCTTAGTGGCCAAGCTTGTAAGCTTTTGGCCTATAAGAGGGAAGCTCTCCCTCTTGGCTTGGGGGTTAGCAATTTTCAGAAGGTTAGCCATGGTTGGAGAGCTAGAGCTCTGGTTTTAGGGTTAGAATAGATATAACTTCTATATCTCTCCCATTCTCTTGTTTAACTAGGTGTTTTGTGCCTTACTTTTGCACACTAGCACCTAGTGTCCCACCTTTCTCTTGGTCCAGAGGTTCTAGAGGTTAGTTTAGGTGATTCTTGACTGGATTGGAGCTCAAGGGACCAAGCACAACAACCTTTGTGAAGGTAGTCAACAAGGGTAAGAAACTTACACTTTATTCCCCATTTTTGCAACTTGTTTTTACCTAGTTTAAAACAGTTTTTGAGCTTAGTGTTTGGCACATAAAAGTTCTGTTTTTAAGTCCTCTTTATTGTATATTAAGGGTGCTTTGTGGTTTGAGGAACTTTGATCACCTTTAGGCCTTGAAAAGGCCACTTTTTTGTGCCATTTTGGAGAGATCCGAGATTTTGGTCTTGGGATCTCTTCACCACTGAAATCTTGAGGGATTTCAGTGGTGAAGAGTATGCCTTGAAGTCTCAAGAAGGAGAGGGCCACCCCCTCTCCTTGATGTCCTTGAAAAGGACAAGTCTTGCTCTTTAAGAGAGTTCCATGTTTAGTTGTATATTGAGCATGTTTTGATTGTTTATCATGCTTATATTGCCATATTATAGCATGCCTTCAAGTGGGTTTTAGTACTCTTTGCATGATTTGCATAGTTACTTTGTAATGCCTTAATATTGCCTTAACATGTCTAGCTTGTTAGCCTTAGTTTCTAGCATGTTTTAGGCTTAGATTTGTGAAGCTTGTAAGCCTCTTTTGCCATGATTTAGCTCTGTCCATAGCTATTTTGGTCGATCTCATCATGCATTTGGTAGCCTCTTTGTATTTGGCTTGTTGGCCTCAAAAGCATGAATATGTAATACACCATGCTTGCTCTATTTTTGATGGTTGGAACCATCTAGCATGCCATTTCAGTCCTTCATACATGCTTGTTTGATTGCTTTAGTGGCCTTGTTAATGCTTTAAGAGTATGTCTTGTATGCTCTTTGTTTAGGCCTTATTGCATGCCTTAGATCACTTTCTTCCTAGATGCCATCTAGGTAGTCGTTTAGGCTTAGTTTTATGTGTTAAAACTTTGTCTTTAAGTGCTTGAATTTTGCCATGTATGATTGTGCATAGGTGTAGTTCAATGCCCCTTGGCTTGCCTTAAAGCCTTGGGCCATTCATTGCATGATTAGCTTATTTCGTTGATTGATTTGGCATCATTTTATAGCTGATTTTCAGAGCTTACAATGCATGCTATTAGTCCATGTTTAACTCATTTCAAGTGTGCTTGAATGTTGTTTGTTATGCTCAAGTGTTGGTGCCTTAATGTGTGCATGTGTGCATGTATGTTTAGACCCCATCTTTAGGCATTTTGGCCACTGTTCTTGGGCCTTTTAGAGCTGTCCAATTCATGTGTAAGTCCATTCCTACTTTGCTTTGCATGCTTGTATGTTTATACAACAATATTCTTGCATTGCATCGCCATATTGCATGCTAGATGACATGCTTAGGGTTGCGTTGGTATTGTGCATGCCAAGCCTCTTGAAGTGAGTTTGATAGAGGTTTGGCACCTTCGTTTGCATTGCATGCATTTGAAATCAAAGTTGCATTCTTGGTCCTTAGGGCCATCACGCATGGAAATGCGCGATTGGTGGCCCGGGAATCGAGGCACATGCCCTCTTAAGTCCATAGCATGATTTGGGATGTGTTTGGTGCATATATACCTTGAATTGCATTGCCTTGCCTTTTGTTCCCTCTGCTGCTGTGAGTTGCAGGTTCTGCAGGGACTTTGTGCCGACCGGCACTTTTTAGTGCCGACCGGCTGCCACTGGGCAGCCGATAAGGAAATTCAATGCCGGTGGATACCTTCTTCAGCCGATGGCTAATCCCTCCAGCCGGTGGTGATCTCCAACGCCCTGAGAGGCATCCCTGAGATTTGGGCAATTTTCTGAGCTGAAGAGCAGAGGAAACAGAGGCAACCCGTGCACGGCAGTGTGATTCCGAGCGAATCCCGGGCATGCGCTGCAGTTAGCCCTCATCCCGAGGCATTTAATGCTTAATTAGATTAATTAGTCAGATTAATTAATTTGGTTAATTTGTAATATCTAATTAGCTAGTTTAATTAATTATTTATTCGGCCTGTATTATTATTTGGTCCCTCCGAGCGAGGGCGAATTTGTAATAAGTGTGTGTGAGTGGGTGTATGTCTTCCAACCCCCACTTCTTTCTAACCCTTTTATTTACCCGCTTTCAGTGGTAGATTAGGGCATTTTAAATTAGCATACCTGATGCAATGCATGCGTGCATCCATGCATTTGTTTACATGCACCGGGCTCGGTACATCATACAAACTGCATTGCAATTTTCAAATTCCAAAATTGAATACGTGCTATGTGATAGCATTCCATATGCCATGCTTAGGATAGCCGAGCCTGTCTAACTGCATCCATGCCTGTGTTGCATTAGTCATTTGACATGAACTAGGTCATGCATCGTTTTGCTAACTAGTTTACTGTTTTGGCACGGAGTACGAGGTGAGCTTTTATGCTTTAGCATACCGCATGCGTGTGAATGTTGCCATGACAGTAGGATTAACATGCGGCTAAGTGCTTATGTGGCATAATTGCATGAATGCCTGTGGGTGGAGGTTGGATTGCTTGAGTTGGGAGTACTCATTGAAATCCGCATTTTAGCCTACTTGCGAGTAGCAAAATCTAGCACGTTTTTCGAGACAAAAACGGATATGCAATGTTTGTTTCCAAACTAGGCGATCTAGTCTATACTTGTTTGCTGTGCGCATAACATAGTAATTCTAGGTTAATAATTGGAATGAGGGCATTTAATGTTTTCAAAAAAAGGATATCACGGTTAGTAGAGGCCGGTTTTCGGACCGGGCGAAAGGGGGTGCTCATAGCTGACCTTCCCCGATCGTACCCAAGCTCCCGAGCCGAGTAACTTTGGTGATGACGGACGTGTGGCCTTCGGCACCGAGTCAGGGTTTCCTAAATTTCCCATTTTAAAAATATTTAGGTGGCGACTCTGTAATCTGGCAAAGCAGTCCATGTTTGGCACTACTTTTTCAAAAATCTGTTTTCTCAAACGATTTGCCGGATTTGGACTCTTTGGTTCAGATTTAGAACCGCGACACAAAATCGAGTCCGAACTGTAGAGCGAGGTCCCCCCGCGGGACGTGCTACAGTTTCTGGCGACTCCGCTGGGGATTTTTAGAGAGCTTGACTCGAACTCGTGATACCCTGTTTTGACTACACTTATGTGTTTCTTTGCATTGCATGTGCATTGGTGCGCCTAGGACACCGTGTTGGTCATCTGCTATTCCTGAATGGTTTGCTGGAGGCTTGTCTTGTCAAGGCATGTCCATAAGGCTGACCGGTTGCGGGCTCTGCCAGTATGGGAACACAAACCCCGGTTTTTACCAGGGCACCCTTTTCGACCATTCGACCTAGTGCATATCGAAATCCATAGTGACCACTCCAAGCTAGGACAGGTTGCTCACCCGATTTAGGTTGTTTGAAACCGCTGCGTGCATAGTGAAACCCTAGCTCCTGACAAAATAGGACAGGGAAACCCTACCCCAACATAGGGGTGTATTGGCTCTCATTTACTTGCTATGTGCTCTTAGAGTGTATCTCTACAGGAATGCATATACCAGTTTGCAAGTCTGAATATCCAACCCGAGGGCACTAGTATCAGTGATTGTTGGGAATCAGTTATATCCGTGGATATCAGTACAGTTTTGAACAGTAAATCTGGGGAACAGTGATCAGCAGTATAGTACCGCTGTTCGGCTACATCTGTGTTTGATCTGTCTGGGGCAGAAATACCGTCTGTTTTCCGTTTCAGTTCAGAAATTCAGTGAGTTGATCCAGAGCAGTTAGTGTCTTCTCCTTGCTGAGGCAGGACTGAACATGACGCAGAACTCTGAAGAGATTGTGGTCATGACGGCCGCGTTGAGTCAGGAAACCATCCCGCAGAGTGATGCTGCTGTTGATATGCCGCACCCGCCCAGGTCACCCGCTGCACAACCAGTCTGGACTCCCCAGTTCTACCAGGCTCGCGAGCCCACCACATTCGAGTTAATGGGGATGATAGGTGATCTCCAAAGGTCTATGGCAGACCTTGCTTATGGGATGTCAGCCCCACCACCGGTTGCACCGTATGCCGGAAATCTCGAACCCCAAGAGCGCCCGATACTGGGGCGGATTGTGATCGAGCTCAATCAGCCGGAGATGACCTCCACCCACAACAGCAATGTACCAGTACCAACCCAAATCTCTCACCAGGCTGAGGCCAGAGGCAAAGACAAAGTAAAGGCCGAGGCCGACCCCATTGAACAACTGCTGTGGGCAGTAGAGGCTTTGAAAGCCGGGGGAATGAATAAGCAGCAGGTATCCGCAGTTATGACAAAAGCAATGGAGAATGCCTTCCCCACCCCGCCTGAGGGCAGTACCAGTCGACCAGAGAATCGGGACAGGCCCCGTCACGCTAAAACAGCTTCTCCCATTCCCAATCCTGCACTGGGAAAGAATCAGAAACCCAAGGCCGCACCTGCCGACCCATTCGCCAGTACATCTAGCAGGAGTGTTCAGGCTCCAAAGTACCTGCCCCGAGGGCGCAGGGCCTTCCATGCTCTTTACATGCCTTTGTCTAGGGCACTTCTGATTTTGGCCAAGAAGGGGCATCTTACACCTCTCGATCCTAGGCCACTCCCCAAACCCCTTCCAGCGGACCATGATGCCACTCAGTACTGTGCGTACCATCAACAGTCTGGCCATGCTACTGATAACTGCTTCCGCCTCCGCCATGAGGTACAAGACTTGATTGATAACAAGATCATCCTTCCGCCAACCTCGGCCAAGTCAATTACTACGGAGTTCTTGGACTACGAGGATACAGATACCGAAGGCACAGATACCGCGAGTATGTGATCAGAAGATGAATCGCCTGCGGGCAACATTTGGTACATTATTGATGTCGCGTTTGGCACGCAATTTTGAGTACCCGCCAATGCTAGTTTTGTAAATCCTGACTTGGGTGTCGAGTCAGTCTTCTGTTTTGTTTGTCTCATTGTTTTGAGACAGTCCTTTTGCTTAAGGGTCTGTCTAATTGTAATGAGTCAATCCCTCTTCTGTATAGAATGCTAGGTGACTTCGGGGTTGTTGCCTCAAGCACCGTTTTGTTTTGTAATTACTTCTTTTGCTTTCCTTTTGGGTCTGCCTCTGTTGGAGCCAATTTACATCCGGGGAACCTGAATGAAACAGCCGTGGCTACCGTGTTCCCATGTTTATTGACTGTGTTGGGCTAGTTGTGCCAGAGAATCCGAATGGGGTGACAGCGCATTCCGCCTGCTCTTTTGTGCCTTAAAGATTATTGCTTTGACTTAAGTTTTTCAAAACTTTTTGAACACTGTGGTGAAAACGAAGAGGAAGGAATTCCTCGGGTTTTTGCAAAATTTTGATCACATTGAGAGAAAGAGAGGCATACTAAGCTGTTAATGAATGAAATCAGGCTTGTCAGCGTGAGTACTGAGAAGGATCCTGGTCCAATCCAGACTGGTTCCACACTATCTTCTGTGCGAGAGGTTTGTCGTTTCCTTGAAAACTTTCAAAAAACAAAATATTTTGCACAATTAATGCGAAGACCTGTGTGGAATCGCTCTCGAGATCGTGCAGCCCAGGATCGCTCCCAGTCTCATAATTCAGTTTCGTCCGTTGCAAACCCGGGATCGGTTCAAGACGATCAGTGTCACGAAAGGCCTGTGTGGCCAGATTCAAAGCAGCCCTCGAACAAGAGGCAAGAAAGTCAAATCAAGAAGATCAGATGTCGTCAAGAGAGGCTTGGGAAGCTAGATCAGAAGCACCCCCTTTGAACTAGGGGCAAAAAATATCCGATGTGCTCGAAGAGCCGAAGATGGATCCTTCTGCAAATCGATACAACAGCCACTCTTTTGGATACAGATGGCTTCAATCTCGAAAACCATTTGGCATGGACTTGTTACACTTTTTACCCTTTGAGAGGCTCGCTGGACCGAAAACCCGGAAGGGCGACCCAGGCAAAAGTTAGAGCAAGAGAAAAATAAAAATAAGAAAAAATGCAAAAAAAAAATGAAAAAATGAAAAGGAATGAAAAGAATAGAAAAAAAAGAAAAAAAAGAAGAAAAAGAAGCTCGCAAGGTCGAAAACCCGCATCGGGCGCCTTGGCAAAAGTTAGAGCCTAAAAGAAAAAGAAAAAAAAAGAAGAAAAAAAAATGAAAAAGAATTGAAAAGGAAAGAAAAAGAAGCTCGCAAGGTCGAAAACCTGCATCGGGCGCCTTGGCAAAAGTTAGAGCATAAAAAGGAGAGGTTAAATACCCGAGAGTACCTTAACCCGAACTACGTAAGGCTTGATTCCCATGTTTGGGATACGTAGGCAACTTCATCCTGAAGTCCAGCCCCCAACGCTTTCATAGCGTCCCAGTCCATGTCATGGTTTTGGTCACTTGCCTCCTCCTAATCCGACGTCTCGGTTACAACGGCTGGAATTGCGTGATCAATTCTCTCTTGGAGCCCAACCACCAACACCTCCCGGGTGATTGTGTCCATATATTGATTCAAGCCATCTTCGACGTCTCCGCATCCGAGGGTCCGATCGTCATCAATAAGGAGTGACATACAACATGCCGCGGCATCATCCAAACAAGGGGCAACTTTCCGTTGCCACCCGTTGCCATCCATGCCCAAAAAGTTGCCCTAAGTTACCATTCAAACTAGGGGCAACTTCCCGTTGCCATATTCCCCCTTCAAGCAAGGGGCAATTTTCCATTGCCTCCGATCCGAGGTTGCATGTCTCGAGGGTAAGTTTCATGCCTGTTGAGCATCGTTTATTTGCAAAAATAGTCTTTGAAAAATTTTCGCTGAGGTTGACTTATTTTCTCGAAAACTATTTCATTTTCAAAATTGGACCATGTTTGGACCCCAAAGGGAGAATTTTCAGTGCTCACAGCCTGATTCGCATGATTTTCAAATCAAAAATTGAATAAGTGTGTTAATCCAACTCTCATTTTGATCAAAACTGTTTTAAGGAGAAAACAAAAAATGGTCAAAATAATGAACTAGGGGCACAGTTGAGCCAGATATCCTGTCTTTCCCCACCGTCAGCATGCGCTCGCCAGAAAGGCACCCCCATCTACCAAAAGAAATAGCCGTGAGCTAGTCGTGTCGGGCACGAACCCGCAACTTCCTATTCATCTGTCATTCACCTCGGGGAGGGATGCAAAATGAGAGAATAAAGAATAGAGAGGGGTAAGTTGAGAGAAAAGTGAGAGAAGGGTTTTTGTGAGAAAAACCGAGCTTGAGGGTCGAGTGATGTGAGAATCACGCAAATCAGAAAGGGTGGGAGGTGTACCCGGAGGAACTGGCTCCTCGAAATTCGAGGTCTCTTTTAAACATGTCCGTGTGTCGTGTCTTTTGACTTGTCAGTCTCATTGTTGGCTTGGAGTCTTTTCCAAGTATGTCTCGTTATGCTAGGTCGTGTGCCTTTTGTTCCTTCGTTTGAGTCTGTCTCGTCGTGTCCTGTGGTAGGCTCGATACCCCGGTTGAAAACCCATCCTCTTCCAAAAGGCAATTGCTCGTGCTCAGAATGCTGTGCCGTTCTCTACATCCGTGCAAAGCAAGAAAAGGAAATGCAAGATTTGAGGCATCCGAGGGTGTTTCAACTGCAACCGTATCAATTTTGTGATCCGTCTTGTCAGATTGGGTTATTCATTTAAGATTTGCTGTGGGCAGAATGAACCGAGTATTGTATCGCAGGCCGTATGTAGCCCCAATCCTCAGCAGAGTATGGGTTATATGTTCGGATTGAGCAATGGTTTTTATGAGCTGTTTTGCTGCTTAGTTGGTTGGTTATTTGACTATCACAGTGCAAGTGTTCAATTGTCAAATACAAGTCGATATCATTTACACTTGAGGTGTAGTATGATGCAATGCGATGCAAAGTATGAAATGTGCAAGTATACGCAGACATACAGATATAACACTCTTTTAGACAAAAAGTTTGTTTTATATATAATCTTTTCCAGTACATAGTTTTGGAAAGCAAAAACCTGCCTGCGGCAGTACATAGTACCCTATCTACCAAAAAGAGAAAAGTACAAGAAAAGAAATAAGGAAAAGAAGCAGCAAAAATCATCATCATCAGCAGTAGGCCTCATGCCTAAGGGTCAGTCCTCGCCCTCTTCCTGGGCAGAAGCACAAAAGCATCGTCGGGACTGTCACTGTCGGAGCCCGAGCCTGAGCTATCCCCGGTCTCCTCCGCAAATGACTCAGTCCCCGCCTCCGACTCCCCATCTCCTGGAACTGGAGCTCGTGAGCTGCTCCCCACATGACCATGTCCCCCTCTGGTACGAGGGAATATCCTGCCATCTCGAGTAGAGACGGGAGGCCCAGCTGGAGCAGTGTCACCCACTGGAGGGATCGGGAAAGGAGGCTGAAAATACAAAGAACAAACACATCAGAAAACTGTGAGCAGTTTATCAGTACAGAATGCAGTGTATGAGTACAGTGTGTGAATGCGGTGAACAGTTTATCAATGAAGAATGCAGTGTATGAGTACAGTGTGTGAATGCCGTGAGCAGTTTATCAGTACAGAATGCAGTATATGAGTACAATGTATGAAAACCGTGAGCAGTTTATCAGATTTTTGTGCAGTGTAGCAGGTTGTGCGAAGCAAAGTATGGTTTGAGACTGTGGCCAGTAGAACATACCGGCAAGCCGTACGCGGCCAAAGCATCGAGAGTCCGCTGCAGCATCCCCAGCAGGGAGGCATTCAACTCCACAGACTGACGGGTATACTCGAAGGAAGCCTGCAAAAGTATTAAATGCATCAGTATTCTGTGGGATATCTGAATGAGCTGAAATGAAATAACAATGCAAGATGCAGAATACAAGTAATACATACCGGAGGCAACTCGGGAATGCCGGCCAACTCGTGACCAGCCGGAGGAGGAGCGAAAGGGATCTGGTAGGTCTCCCCACTCTGCCTCCTGTACGTCAATATAGTAGGCAGAGCAGGCCAACCGGCACCTCGTCCCCTCTGCGCCCTGCCCCTGCCTCGGACTCGAGCTCGAGCCCGCTGTGACGGTCCCACTCCTACCCCCACCTCTACTCGAGCCGCTGGCGCCGCAGGTCTCTCTGGATCAGCTCGAGAGCCCCGGCTCAGGGGCCGCATCAAGAAGGTCCGGACGTACTCAGAATAGTTGCCCTCGCCCCTGTAAGCATCCACATCTATGGCCCAGCCAAGGGTGTAGTCCTCCATCTGCTGCACAGAAAACCTCTCGGTATCCCTCATGTGCTCGGGAGGCTGGATCGGAACTATCTGCTCCGGCGATCCCAGGGTCTGACGCAAGAAGCGCTCACCCAGGTACCAGGCCCGACAGACCGGGCCCTCCAGGAGAATCCGATAGCGCGAGGTCTCGGTGGCGCCAGCATACCTGTCCCGTATCACCGCGGGTAATGAAGCCCACGGCTGCCAGGTGACCTGAGATGAAATACAATGGATTATCTACTGATACAGAAATGTACACGTGAAAGCGAAGCTCCAAACGGACTGTAAGTAAAACATACCTCAGTGGGGGTGATGGTGTCGAAAAAACGACGGTAGAAGCTAAACGTGTCCCGGGGTCTCCGGACACATCGCCCGTCGTAACGGCGAGAGAAGGGGACGACCAGAGGGGTCTCCGTCTCCGGTACTGGCTCCAATCTGGGGAAGTAGGCATACACCCACAGCTGCAAAACAGACGTCAGTACGATTATCAGAATAAAGCGGAGTACAGAATAAAGCAGAAATGACAGAGCCGTGTGTTGTACAGTGTATTGAGCAGAGTGTACAGTGTGAACAGTGTACAGTCAGTATAAAGTAGAAGTATGTGTATGCCGTGTGTACAGTATACAGACAACGATGTGCGCAGTGTACAGAGTACAGAAAGTACGGAATAGAAATGAAAAGCAGAGAAGAAGGCATACCTCCCAGGCTCGCCAGTAGCCTCCTAGCAGCTGCCCGCTGCCACGAGAGACGGAGCTCATGTAGCCGTAAAGGGTGGCCAGAGCCGCACCACCCCAGTCATACTGCACAATCCGTCGGACGTCCACCAGTGCGCTGAGGAGACAGAGAGGCACGGTGTTCGCCCGGTCGGCGATTAGGGTGGTCCCTAGCAAAAACATGAGGAAGCCGCGTGCATACCTCTCGGCAGCCTCCTGGGTCATCGGAGCCGCGTCCACCAGCATGGTCTGCACTCGAAACTGTACCTCAAACCAGGAATAGCGGACAAACCCTGGACGGACAAGCGGTGGCGCCTCGCCGAGCAAATAAACCTGGGCGGCGATCCACTCGTCCATGTCTGTGTCAAAGGGGATCGGATCACCCCCAACCCCGATGCCAGTGAGCATCGAGAAGTCGAAAGGGGTCATCGTCATGTCCCCGGTCGCTGACAGATGAAAAGAATCGGTGGTGTCCCACCACCTCTCTGCCAGAGCGGCAAGAAGAGGTCGGCAAGTGGAGAGTCTAGAAAGTCCCCTGCAGAAGGTACCGAAGCCGGCCCGATCCACAATGCGGCTAACGGCGTCGGGCAGCTCGGCGTACCAGGCGCGAGCGGTAATGTTCCCATACCCGCGGAGAGTATGGGAGTCCCCCTGTAGTCAAGAAATTGCAAAGCCATATGAAAATATGCAGTGGGTATAAATCTAGTATGCGTGCAGATTGTCTTTAAAATTCAAACAGAAACCGGGTGCCGGTGTGCTTATATTAAACTACAAACCCATGGTGCGTCAGTATGTTTTAGATGTTCCAGTATAAACTTAGTGCATGTGTGCACATTTTTCAGATTCAAGCAGATGTCGGGTTTCGGTATACTGCGGTGAACTACGGCCTGTGATGTGTCAGTATGTTTGTGAAGGTTCGCATGCAGATACGGTACATGTGTGCACGTTTTTCAGATCCAAGCAGGTATCGGGTTTCAGCTTACCAGTATGTGGGCTACGGTCTGTGACACGCCAGTGCTCCTATGAAGATCGGTGTAAACAGCGTGTGTGCGTGCTTTTCAACGTTCAAAAAGAAGCCAAGTTTCGGTATGTTTCAGTAAACTACAACGTGTGATGTGTCCGCGTACTGGCGTAGTTTTGTGCAAATTTAGCATGCGTGCGAGTTTTCAGAATCAAATAAAGCACCGGGTGTCGGTGAATTTACAGTGTGATGTGTGCCGTGTGTTTGGGTGATTCAGACTAGTGCAGTGTGTGTGCATGTGTGTCGGTCCTAAGCAGATGTCAGTTATGAAGTTGTCTACAGTCAACTACAGTACAGTACGTCAGAACTAAGCAGTTAATGGGTTCAGTTAGCTATGGCAGTTGAAAAAAATCCTACATTGCAGAAAATAAAAGGCAAGAATGTTACCTCGGTGGCGCCAGCAGACAAGTGGGAGGCCGGCTCACGCAGCAAAAGCTCCGGATCCAAAACTCTGTCGAAGCCACGGAAGTGGCGGAGTCCATCGGGTGGTAACACGTGAGTGGCTGGGCGATAGGTCGCCGGATCGAATGGGCGCTCGCTCAACGGGAGTAGCTCGACCCCGGGGTCCATCTCATGGTCCGGGGGAGTCCCGACGTGTGGAATATCGTCTGCCATGGGTAATGATGGTGAGAAAGTGACTGGAAAATGAAAACCGGGTCGGAATACGAAAAGTCAACCGAGAAGGTCAACCCCGAGAGGGTCGGAAATGGCCGGAAGGGTCGGAATGTGAAAAGACGCGGGAATGAAGAGAAAATCGAGGGGAACAAGTCCCGGAAAGGTGAAAATAGCGAAAGGAACACCGAAATGGAGAAATGTTCGGTTCAAAGTGTTCGAAACGCGAAGGTATTTGCGAATCGGACGACGAAAATGACGTAAAACGCGAGAAAACGCGAGGATCGAGGGTCGAAAACACTTTGGAGAGGGAGAGCAAAGATTTTCGGCGGCTTGAAGTGAAGAAAATAGGGTTTGGGAACCCTATTTTATAAGACCCGAGGCAAATTGTCAAAACTGCCCCCGATTAGCTATTTTTGGCCGGTCGGCACTGTTTTGTGCCGGTCGGCACTATTTTGTGCCGATATATGAGTTCATGCAGCCGGTGGCAGTCGGTGACCACCCCACCCAGCCGGTGGTGTTCCCAAGGCCCTTTTTAGGCAAATTAATGAGTTTTGGGTCTTCATAGCTCAAGAAAGTACAAGAGAATGCATCCCCGATGCTCAACCGGCCTCCGTTTTGACTTCGGACCGTCTCTACTGTGCGTGATGCTCAAATTCAAGCGAAGATTGTATCCTTTTGTATCCTTTTGTCATTTACAGAGATTCAAAAGTTGCCCCATGTGCATTGTCTAACGCATGGCGCTATTTTGCGCAGCGCACTATCTTGTGCATTACTTTTTCGCGCTATTTTGCGCATCGCGCCGTTTGGTGCGCCCTCTTTGCATTGTCTTGCATCCTTTGGGGCGCGCGTACCTCATTGTACTTCATTTCTCATTTGCTTCAACGTGCACGCGTCATTTACATTGGCATGTGTGTCTCACGTACGTCGTGCATCTTTTCGCACGGTCTAGGAGACCTTAAATCCTTCGAAGGTGCGAAACCTTTATGCATTGATATGTATCATCATCTCGGCAGCCGCGCATCGCCGCGCATTTTGAGACCATGCACCCATCCGGGTCCGGCGGGACCGAAAACACGCACGGTCCAGGAGACCTTAAATCCTCGGGGGGTGCAAGACCTTCGGTGCATTGAGGAGCACCTCGTTACATTCATTTCGCATTTCATTGCATCTCGAGACACGTACGCCTCGTTTTGCACTTCATTTTCCATCAAATGAGGTACGTGTGCCCCATTTCGCATTTCATTGCATCTCGAGGCACGTACGCCTCGTTTTACACTTCATTTTCCATCCAATAAGGTATGCGTGCCTCTTGTTTCATTTCTCCTTTACTCGCATTGCTTTTGCATCACGTGTGTCACATTATGCAAATTACCCCGCACGGTCTGGCGAGACCTTAAACACGCCTGGTCCGGCGGGACCAAGAATACGCGCGGTCTAACGAGACCTTAAACCCGCTTGACTACATTGTCCCGTGCTTTATTACAAGCACTATCATGCATTTGCACTTTGCACCGTTGCCCCTTGGGGTCCGGCGAGACCTTAAACACACCCGGTCTAGGAGACCTTAAATCCTCGGGAGGTGCAAGACCTTCGGTGTGTTAAGTCGCCCCTCATTGCATTTGGCGCGCATTTCATCGCGCCGTTTAGCGCACCCTCATTTGCATTTCATTTTCCATCCTTTGAGGCACGTGTACCTCATTGCACTCCATTTTCCATCTTTTGAGACACGCACGTCTCAATTGCCCCATTTTGCATCGCATGCTCTTGAATACTGTGTAACAGTTGCCCCCCGGTCTGGCGAGACCTTAAACACGCTCGGTCTAGGAGACCTTAAATCCTCGGGAGGTGTAAGACCTCCGGTGCATTACAAGAGCACCTCATTGCATTTGGCATGCATTCCGTAGCGTTGTGGTGTGCACCTTATTGCATTTGGCATGCATTCTATCGCATTGTTTAGCGCACCTCATCGGTTGCCCCCCTAGGTCCGGCGAGACCTTAAACCCGCTCATTTGCATTATCATGCATCTCAAAGCCGCGCGTTGGCGCGCATTTCAAAAAATGCATGCATACATTTTGCATCCCGGTCTAGGAGACCTTAAATCCTCTGAAGGTGTAATTCCTTCGGTTTTGTCGTGCCTGAACGACTTTCGGTGGTCTGGTAAAGCCACCTGTCTATGCTCGCGGTGAGTTCCTAGAAGATCAACTGGGACGGTGAAAACTAGAGTTCGAACGGCTTATGCCTAGAACGCAAAGGTTCGGAATTTCCGAGACTAAAGTCTGGTTTAAATACCCAGGGGGATGTACCCTCGGCTTGAAATCTGTATGGTAGCCCCATAGGTTGAGGCGGCGTGTCTACGCCTCAATTCTGGATACTGAACCAACCTAGTGTATCGCCCGGTTGGTAAGATAGGGAAAATCGCAATCATAGTCATTGCATCAACATGCATTGTCATGCATCATTGTAAATATTGCATATGTCATGCATTGCATTACAAAAAAAAAAAAAAAAAAAAAAAAAAACAACGTAAAAAAACATGCATATGTCATGCATCATTGTAGTATAGTGCATATGTCATGCATTTTCTGTAAATACCCATTGCATTTTAGCTTGCGTGCATCCATTGCATCACCTCCATCTATGGCTTGCGCCTTTCCAAATTGAGCTTGGTCTGGTATGTGCCCATATTTTTCGTGTCGAAACACAGTCGTCGAGCTTTTGTGTCCGAGCCTTGAGGGTAGCGGCACCGCTTCTGTGTTAGACATGGTTTGTATGCGTACATGCCTTTCCTAGGCAAGACTTGGTTTGGCCCGCGTGCCATATCCATTGTATCCACCTCCATTGCATTTAATTGCATGCATCCATTGCATCACCTTCCATCTATGGCTTGCGCCTTTCCAAGTTGAGCTTGGTCTGGTATGTGCCCATATTTTCCGTGTCAAAGCACAGTTGTCGAGCTTTTGTGTCCGAGCCTTGAGGGTAGCGGCACCGTTGCTGTGTTAGACATGGGTTGTATGTGTACATGCCTTTCCTAGGCAAGATCTGGTTTGGCCCGCGTGCCATATCCATTGTATCATTTATCCATTTCCATTACATTGTAGTGTAATTGTTGCATCCGGCATTAGGATCATTGTTCTTTCATCAGCGGGTCGTCACCCCACTTATGTCAACCCACCCAATACTTGTTCTTGTGTCCGTGCGAAGTACTCATAGATCAGACATCGATCTATGGGAGACGGACTTGTCACCTCCATCAATCTATTTGACATTTGTGAGGTTTTGAATCGCGCATGATTGAATCATGATTCAATTGCCCTGCATGTAGTTCGCATTTAGTTTTAATTGCACTACATTTTCATTTGCATTATCTATACATAGTTTTGTATATATTGCATATCATTCAGCATTCACATCGCATATGACATGCATGTTGCTAATCATATTGTACCTGTTAAGTTTGTTTTCTTTCCAGGCACGATATTGTATGTACGGCTCATTTACCGCTGGTGAAACCGGACGAGTCGCACAGGTATTGTATCTCTCCGAGTGAGACGTTTTGGGAATTGCATAATTCTCTTACATCCTTTCTACATTATAGTGTAGACTGTTGCATGTTAGCTTATAACTGTCGCATGTGTGCCTCATTACAGCTTTCTTTGCATGATCATAAGTTATGCTTGGCTTCTTGCATTTTCAGTTGCACTTTGCCCCTGCCTACGGGCGCATATCTTATCGTTGGCATGTGTGCCTCTTGCATGAACTACGCTGGTTTGATTCCTTAAGGGATACGTAGGCAGCTTGCGAGTTCAACCATTTGCGCTTTGCATGTTTGTCCAAGTCTTCGGCCTTGTCAAAAATGGGTCGTCTCTGGGCTTTGACATTCACTCCCGTCATTGTTATGACTTTCGAGTTCTGTCAAAGAGGGGCAACTGTAGACACCCCATTTTTGACCGTCCTCAAGACTTGGACGTCACCGTTGGAACACTCGGTGATTATCCATGTGTGTGTTCGTTTGGAGTTCCCGGAGTTCTCGGCTCGCGTGCCGTGCCTCAGGACCTCCGAACTCGACCGTTTGTGTTTGGTTTTGCACCAAACACCTGTGATTTGCCTTTGAGGGGCAGGGAATGCCTTCTGAGGCATCCCCACACACCACCGGCTGGGGCTAGAGGCTACCGGCTGGCTGTAGTTGTCACCGGCACTATATTGTGCCGGTCGGCACTATTTTGTGCCGGTCGGCACTGTTTTGGGCGAAATGACCATTTTGCCCTGCCGACCACTGTGCACTTGCTTGGTGAGATATTTTCTCACAGCTGTTTGCAACTTGTTTCCCCTCCATACACGTGTATGGAGGGATGGGCTTGCTTAGTGGCCAAGCTTGTAAGCTTTTGGCCTATAAGAGGGAAGCTCTCCCTCTTGGCTTGGGGGTTAGCAATTTTCAGAAGGTTAGCCATGGTTGGAGAGCTAGAGCTCTGGTTTTAGGGTTAGAATAGATATAACTTCTATATCTCTCCCATTCTCTTGTTTAACTAGGTGTTTTGTGCCTTACTTTTGCACACTAGCACCTAGTGTCCCACCTTTCTCTTGGTCCAGAGGTTCTAGAGGTTAGTTTAGGTGATTCTTGACTGGATTGGAGCTCAAGGGACCAAGCACAACAACCTTTGTGAAGGTAGTCAACAAGGGTAAGAAACTTACACTTTATTCCCCATTTTTGCAACTTGTTTTTACCTAGTTTAAAACAGTTTTTGAGCTTAGTGTTTGGCACATAAAAGTTCTGTTTTTAAGTCCTCTTTATTGTATATTAAGGGTGCTTTGTGGTTTGAGGAACTTTGATCACCTTTAGGCCTTGAAAAGGCCACTTTTTTGTGCCATTTTGGAGAGATCCGAGATTTTGGTCTTGGGATCTCTTCACCACTGAAATCTTGAGGGATTTCAGTGGTGAAGAGTATGCCTTGAAGTCTCAAGAAGGAGAGGGCCACCCCCTCTCCTTGATGTCCTTGAAAAGGACAAGTCTTGCTCTTTAAGAGAGTTCCATGTTTAGTTGTATATTGAGCATGTTTTGATTGTTTATCATGCTTATATTGCCATATTATAGCATGCCTTCAAGTGGGTTTTAGTACTCTTTGCATGATTTGCATAGTTACTTCGTAATGCCTTAATATTGCCTTAACATGTCTAGCTTGTTAGCCTTAGTTTCTAGCATGTTTTAGGCTTAGATTTGTGAAGCTTGTAAGCTTCTTTTGCCATGATTTAGCTCTGTCCATAGCTATTTTGGTCGATCTCATCATGCATTTGGTAGCCTCTTTGTATTTGGCTTGTTGGCCTCAAAAGCATGAATATGTAATACACCATGCTTGCTCTATTTTTGATGGTTGGAACCATCTAGCATGCCATTTCAGTCCTTCATACATGCTTGTTTGATTGCTTTAGTGGCCTTGTTAATGCTTTAAGAGTATGTCTTGTATGCTCTTTGTTTAGGCCTTATTGCATGCCTTAGATCACTTTCTTCCTAGATGCCATCTAGGTAGTCGTTTAGGCTTAGTTTTATGTGTTAAAACTTTGTCTTTAAGTGCTTGAATTTTGCCATGTATGATTGTGCATAGGTGTAGTTCAATGCCCCTTGGCTTGCCTTAAAGCCTTGGGCCATTCATTGCATGATTAGCTTATTTCGTTGATTGATTTGGCATCATTTTATAGCTGATTTTCAGAGCTTACAATGCATGCTATTAGTCCATGTTTAACTCATTTCAAGTGTGCTTGAATGTTGTTTGTTATGCTCAAGTGTTGGTGCCTTAATGTGTGCATGTGTGCATGTATGTTTAGACCCCATCTTTAGGCATTTTGGCCACTGTTCTTGGGCCTTTTAGAGCTGTCCAATTCATGTGTAAGTCCATTCCTACTTTGCTTTGCATGCTTGTATGTTTATACAACAATATTCTTGCATTGCATCGCCATATTGCATGCTAGATGACATGCTTAGGGTTGCGTTGGTATTGTGCATGCCAAGCCTCTTGAAGTGAGTTTGATAGAGGTTTGGCACCTTCGTTTGCATTGCATGCATTTGAAATCAAAGTTGCATTCTTGGTCCTTAGGGCCATCACGCATGGAAATGCGCGATTGGTGGCCCGGGAATCGAGGCACATGCCCTCTTAAGTCCATAGCATGATTTGGGATGTGTTTGGTGCATATATACCTTGAATTGCATTGCCTTGCCTTTTGTTCCCTCTGCTGCTGTGAGTTGCAGGTTCTGCAGGGACTTTGTGCCGACCGGCACTTTTTAGTGCCGACCGGCTGCCACTGGGCAGCCGATAAGGAAATTCAATGCCGGTGGATACCTTCTTCAGCCGATGGCTAATCCCTCCAGCCGGTGGTGATCTCCAACGCCCTGAGAGGCATCCCTGAGATTTGGGCAATTTTCTGAGCTGAAGAGCAGAGGAAACAGAGGCAACCCGTGCACGGCAGTGTGATTCCGAGCGAATCCCGGGCATGCGCTGCAGTTAGCCCTCATCCCGAGGCATTTAATGCTTAATTAGATTAATTAGTCAGATTAATTAATTTGGTTAATTTGTAATATCTAATTAGCTAGTTTAATTAATTATTTATTCGGCCTGTATTATTATTTGGTCCCTCCGAGCGAGGGCGAATTTGTAATAAGTGTGTGTGAGTGGGTGTATGTCTTCCAACCCCCACTTCTTTCTAACCCTTTTATTTACCCGCTTTCAGTGGTAGATTAGGGCATTTTAAATTAGCATACCTGATGCAATGCATGCGTGCATCCATGCATTTGTTTACATGCACCGGGCTCGGTACATCATACAAACTGCATTGCAATTTTCAAATTCCAAAATTGAATACGTGCTATGTGATAGCATTCCATATGCCATGCTTAGGATAGCCGAGCCTGTCTAACTGCATCCATGCCTGTGTTGCATTAGTCATTTGACATGAACTAGGTCATGCATCGTTTTGCTAACTAGTTTACTGTTTTGGCACGGAGTACGAGGTGAGCTTTTATGCTTTAGCATACCGCATGCGTGTGAATGTTGCCATGACAGTAGGATTAACATGCGGCTAAGTGCTTATGTGGCATAATTGCATGAATGCCTGTGGGTGGAGGTTGGATTGCTTGAGTTGGGAGTACTCATTGAAATCCGCATTTTAGCCTACTTGCGAGTAGCAAAATCTAACACGTTTTTCGAGACAAAAACGGATATGCAATGTTTGTTTCCAAACTAGGCGATCTAGTCTATACTTGTTTGCTGTGCGCATAACATAGTAATTCTAGGTTAATAATTGGAATGAGGGCATTTAATGTTTTCAAAAAAAGGATATCACGGTTAGTAGAGGCCGGTTTTCGGACCGGGCGAAAGGGGGTGCTCATAGTTGACCTTCCCCGATCGTACCCAAGCTCCCGAGCCGAGTAACTTTGGTGATGACGGACGTGTGGCCTTCGGCACCGAGTCAGGGTTTCCTAAATTTCCCATTTTAAAAATATTTAGGTGGCGACTCTGTAATCTGGCAAAGCAGTCCATGTTTGGCACTACTTTTTCAAAAATCTGTTTTCTCAAACGATTTGCCGGATTTGGACTCTTTGGTTCAGATTTAGAACCGCGACACAAAATCGAGTCCGAACTGTAGAGCGAGGTCCCCCCGCGGGACGTGCTACATTGGGGTTTCGGGACAAATGCACTATTCCCCTTGAGTCGCTCTCCACTATGTTTTCCATTCCTTCAGGCCGCGGCTAGGTGTTGGAACCCAATCACACATGTTTTCAGCTTTGGGGGATAACAGGTATATCCGGCAATGGAAGAATTCCAAGTTTTGATGGAATTCTAGTGTGACGAGGAAATCTTGCCTCAGCCCCATTTTGGTCACATCCAGGCTTTAGGAAGGATGTGTGGACTCACTTTGCATGAGGCTCGATCCTTGGTCCAAAATGGAGAGCTCGATATTCCCAGGCTCATTCATCGATTTTCTGACGCCGGTGACCGCAGCGATCGTCTTCGGCAGAGTTTTCGATAGCATGCCCTTTGTTTGTGTATGTTGGCTCATTTTCTTCTTGCCATAATTTCGGAAGGGTCTAGCATTCACTTGATCGAAGTGGCCCAAGGCTTGAAAGATGGCAAGAGCTTCATTTCCTTAGCATTGGCCTAGACTTTGATAGGCTTGGATGCTTTCCATCGGCAAGAGACAAACAAATTTGCGGGAAGTCCACTACTTCTTTAGGTAATGTTTCCTACCCGTTCTCATATTTGTTTCTCACATTACTCGGCACTCAGGTTCTGTTTTTCTCTCAAAACCTTTTCTCACTTTTTCTTCTCAATGCGCATCTCTCTATTCTTTAATTTCTCTTATTTTTCATCCCTCCCCAGATATGGCTCATGGACCGATTGAAGGTAGTGGACTCCTGCCCAGCATATTCAGCACGAGGCTATTGTTTTCGCCAACGGCTAATTGATTTCCCAAACGAGGAATGGTGGTGCCATCAGATGTGCAACAGGTCTGCTGTTAACAATGCTTAACGTTGCCCTTGGTTTGATCTGCCTGAGATGAGCAACAGCATGTCTCGACAACCCGACATTCAGCTGATTGGCCTGACACATTGTGTATTCTACTTTCCGTTCCAGTTCAAGCTTCAGTTCAGACACGACCAAACTTGCCCAGAAGAGGGGATAGAGTACCCGGCTTCATTTCCAATCCGAGGTTCACAGTTGGCTCGATACCCCAATGCTTGGAGAACGAGGGAACTTCTGACTTCTGCTCCCAATTTCAGTTGCGCCCTTTCTGGTGAATGCTTGACTTGGCTTGAAGATGAGGCACAAGTTGGGCCTACTTTAGCATCGGAAGCTTCCACGAGCTCTGGGAGGGGACGCATGAACACCTGATTCACCTCTGCCCCCAAGCTTATTACTTTGATCTGTACTTTCAAGTTTTCTTTTTGAATGTAATAAAAAGAACTTTGATTTGCATCGAAAGTTGGAGAACTTTGTATTGAAATCAATGAAATTGGAGTTGTGGGTGCTGAAAATTTGCCTTTTGGTCCAAAACTGGTCTAAGTTGTAAAAAGATTAATTTGAACAAAATCAACTTTTATTAAAACTTTTCGAAACCATTTTCAATGAGGATCACAACCTGACACACATGGAATCTATCCTCAAGATGTACAACCTCGAATCTAGAGATGAAAAATTGCCCCTAGACTGAATAGCACTTGTAGACACCCCATTTCTGACCGTCCTCAAGACTTGGACGTCACCATTTGAACACTCAGTGATCATCCATGTTTGTGTTCGTTTTGAGTTCTCGGAGGTCTCGGCTACGCGGCTTGCCTCAGGATCTCTCGACTCGACTGTTTTGTGTCTGGTTTTGCACCAAACACCTGTGTTTTTCCTTTGAGGGGCAGGGAATGTCTTGTTGACCATCCCCACACATCACCAGCCATGGCTTGAGGCCACCGGCTGTGTTTTGTTGCCACCGGCCAAATGTTTGGCCGGCCGGCACTATAGATGGTCGACTGGCCATCTTTTTTGGTCAAATTGCATTTTTGGCCGGTCGACCACTGTTCATCTGCTTTTGCAGATATTTTTGTGCCAGCTGTGATAGCTGGCACCCACATTTGCTCCCCTCCATACACGTGTATGGAGGGATGTCAACCTTGTTAGCTTGCCTTGGAAGCTTTACAAGATTGAATCTTCTATAAGAGGAGGCCTCTTCTCCCTCTTTTAGGTTAGGCAACATTTTCAGAGAGCTTTGAGTTTTAGGGTTAGGGTTTGCATAATCTCCGTCTCCTATATATCTCTCTTGTGTATTTGTATGTGTTTAGCCTTACTATTGCACACAAACACCCACCATTACACCTTATCTTGGTTTCTGAGGGGCCAGAGGTCTGTTCTTGGTGTTCTTTGGTGTTTTTGAGCTCAAAGAAGCAGCTGGTCCACCATTTGTGAAAAGGGTTTTCAAGGTTAACATTCTTACTCTTTTTACCCCATTTTTGCATAGCTTTTTTGACTACCTTGAAACTATTTTTGGACTTGGTGTATAACATATAAAAGTCTTTTTTTTTTTTCTACTCTAAATAGTTGTTTAAGAGTGTTTTGAGCTTTGAGGTTGTTGGACCCCTCTTAAGCCTTGTTAGGCTCCATTTTTGTGCATTTTTGGTGAGCTCCGAGACCATTGTGTTTGGGCCTCCTCACCACTGAAATCTTGAGGGATTTCAGTGGTGAGGATGGTGCCTTGAGGTCCCAAGAAGGAGATGTTCACCCCCTCTCCTTGTTGTCCTTGAAAAGGGCCATTTTAGCCTCTTGAGAGAGCATCTTGTTTAAGTGTATGTTGGCCATGCCTTAACTGATTTTTGTGCTTATTATGTCATAATATAGCTCTATTTTTAGTTGGTTTAGACACACTATGCTTGCTTAGCATACATTCCTTGTAATGTCATATTTTGGCCTTAACATGCTTTAAGGGTTGACCCTTGTTCTAGCATGATTTTGGCCAAGCTTTGTGAAGCTTTTGTGTATGTTTTAGTGTGCTTTAGCTCTGTTTTCAATTGCTTTCATCATGATCAACATGTTTTGTATTGTCTCTTTGCATTTTGGCTTGTTAGCCTTAGGTGTGTGAAATGTGTAGCATGCTTTACTTGCTTTAATTAGTTGGTTTGGCACCTCTATTTTATGCAATTTCAAAGTTTGGTATGCTTGCCATATATCCATGATCATCTCTTTTAACTGTGCTTAAAAGTTGCCTTTTAATGCTTAGGAATTGGATCATGTATGCATGCATGCTTATATGTGCATTTGGCCCCATTTCCATAGTTTATGGCCACTGTTTTAGGCTTGTTTGAGGGCTGCCTAAATTAGTTTAAGTCCATCCTCCATGTGTTATAGCATGCTTGCCTTGTGCATTGTTGGATACTTGGCCTGTTACATGTTATTGCTTGCTTGAAATCATGATGCATTTGGCATGTATTTCATTGGTTAAGTTGCTTTGCATTATTCCTATGCTTAGTCCACTTTACATGTTGTTGCATGTTTGCCACTAGCATAGTTGTCACATGCCTTGCATGCTCATCTTGCATACTTAGCCTCCATGTCTAGGTTGCATTCCATTTGCATGCATGCTTCACCTCTTGAGTTGAGTATGATAGAGGTTGAGCCCCTTTGTTTGATTATATGCATCGCATTCCGTATCAAAATGCATACTTGGTTTCTTGGGCCATCACGCATTGAAATGCACGATTGGTGGTCCGAGAATCGAGACCCATCCTCCTTTGAGTCATGAATATGATAAGGAGTGTGGTTGGTGCATACATTGCTTGAAATGCATTGCCATGCTATGTTTTGCCCTCTGCTGCTGTCAAAAACAGATTCTGCAAGAAGCTTTGGCCGGCCGGCCATCTCCAGTGTCGACCGGCCATCCATCAATGGCCGATAGCTTAATCAGTGGCTGGTGACCATTCCCCTTGGCCGATGGCCATTCCTCTCAGCCGGTGGTGTTCCACAGCATTCAGAGAAGCAACCCTGGGACTCGTACAATCTTCAGAGGAGAATAACAGTCAAAGCAAAGGCAACTTGTGCATGGCAGTGGCTTTTCGAGTGGAGCCGAACACGCATTGCATTGGGCCCTCTTCTCGAGGCTGTTTGCTATTTTATTAGATTAGTTAATTTGTTAACTAGTTTAATTGGTCTGTAATATTTAATTAGCTTGTAGGTTAATTAATTGTATTATTCTTTCGGTCCCTTCGAGCGAGGGCAAATTTGTAATAAGTGTGGGTGCGTGTGTGCATGTCTTCCAACCCCCACTTCTTTCTCCCTTTTACTTACCTGCTTTGATGGTTAGTATTAGGACATGTTTAATGTAGCATCCTTATGCTATGCATGCGTGCATCATTCATCAGTATTGCATGCACCGGGCTCGGCGCATCATGCTAACTGCATAGTATTTCAAATCTAACTTGAATACATGCTATCTGTGCATTCCACATGCCATCCTAGGATTAGCCGAGCCTATTCTAGTGACATTCTGTATGTGTTGCATTAGCCACTTAACATGGACTTGGATCATGCATGATTACTAACATGTTTATTGTTTTGGCTTGGAGTACACTGTAAGTGTTTTATGTTTTAGTATCTCGCATGAGTGTGAATGTTAACATGACAACATGCTTACCATGTGGCTAGATGCTTATATGATTTAAACTGCCTGAATGCCTGTGGGTGAAGGTTGGATTGTTTGAGTTGGAACAACTCGTTGAAATCCGTGTTTTAGCCTACTTGTGAGTAGCAAATCTCAAAGCGTTTTCCAAACAAACGGATATGCAATGCTTTGTTCCAAATTAGACGATCTAGTCTATACTTGTTTTGCTGTGCGCATTACATAGTAATTCTAACTAATTAATCGGAATAAGAACACATAACGTTTTCAAAATCGGATATCATAGTTAGTAGAGGCCGATCTTCGGATTGGGCGAGAGGGGGTGCTCATAGCTGACCTTCCCCAATCGTACCCAAGTTCCCGAGCCGAGGTAACTTTGGTGATGACAGACACGTGGGCTTTGGCAAACGAGTCATGGTTTCCTAAATTCCCCCATTAAAAAATATTTAGGTGGCGACTCTGTATCTGGCAAAGCAGTCGATGTTTGGCACTTCTTTCAAAAAATCTATTTTTCTCAAAACGATTTGCCGGATTTGGACTCTTTTGTTCAGATTTAGAACCGTGACAAATTGAGTCCGAACTGTGGGGTGAGGCCCTCACGCGAGGTGCATCCACAGCACTGCTCAACACTATAATCAGCTTTTCTCTCAGGGTAAGGATACAACCGATCTTTCAGATAATGAGTGGAGAAAAATGCCTTGATCAAACACATGGACAAAGTTGATTTGGAAGTGTTTACGGCTGAGCTTCAGAAAGAAGTTGCCTACGTATCACGAAGATGGGAATCAGGCCTTACGTAGTTCGGTTCGGGTTCACTCGTGTATTGACACTCTCCTTTTGCGCTCTAACTGTTGCCAAGGCTGCCTTTCTGGGTTTTTAACCTTGCGAGCTTAGTTTTTCTTATTTCAAATTTTTTGTGCTCTAACTTTTTCATAGGTCGCCCTTCGGGGTTTTCGGCCTAGTGAGCCACTCAAGGATAGTATTTCTTCAACTTGTCCATGTTTATTGGTTGGGAGAATTCGAGGCCATCTAGGTCCATAAGAACAATGGCTCCATCTAACCCGATTGATTTAATGATGTAAGGGCCAGTCCAATTGGGTCTGAACTTGCCCCTAGGGTCATAAATGGGAGCTCGATTATCTTTCAACACCAAATCCCCTTCCTTAAGATTTCGAGACTTAACTTTCTTGTTAAAAGCACTGGGAATCCTACGTTGATATCTTTGAACATGGTACAGTGCTTTCAGCCTCCTCTTGTCAAACAACATCAGTTCCTCGAACTTGCTCTGCTGCCAATTCGCTTCTACTATCTGGCACTTAGCCATAACCCACAGCGACGGAACCTCTATTTCGATCGGCAAAATAGCCTTCATCCCATAAACTAGAGAATATGGAGTTGCCCCAGTAGATGTTCGAATGGAAGTCCTGTAGCCCCAGAGAGTGAATGACAATTTGTCTGTCCAGTCCCTGTAAGTCTTAACCATTTTCTGCAAAATGTGCTTGATGTTCTTGTTGGCGGCCTCAACAGCTCTGTTAGTTTGCGGCCGATATGTGGATTACTTATGAAAAGCCACGTTGTACTTCTCCAACAAGTGAATCACTTGTCTCTTGAAATGGGAGCTATTATCTGAAATGATCTCATTCGGAACCCCATAATGGCAAATGAGTTATTCTTGATGAACTTGGCTACATGCGACGCTTTCAGCACTGCATAGGATTGGGCTTCAACCCACTTTGTAAAGTAGTCTATTGCCACCAGGATATACTCATGCCCATTTAACCTTTTTGGCGTAACTGCCCCAATAACATCAATTCCTCAGACTGAAAATGGCCATGGTGAAGTCATATTGTACAGCTCCAATGGCAGGATATTCATGCAATTTGCATGAATTCGGCATTTGTGGCATCGCCGAACAAAACCGATACAATCCTCCTCCATGGTTAACCAGTAATAATCCTTCCTAAAAATCTTCCGGGCCAGCATTACTCCACTCATGTGTGCTCCACACTCCCCTCCATGGATAGCTTCCATTAGGCGCTTCGACTCTTCCGCATCAATGCACAGTTTATGCATTCCCAAATGGCCCCGTTCATACAACTTACTCCCGTAGATGATAAACTGAATGGCCATTCACTGTATTGCTTTCCTATCTCTGGCATTTGCCCCTAGCGGATAAACCTCCTTTTGCAAGAAGTTCCAGATATCATAATACCAGGGGTTCTGATCTTGTACTTTATCTATTGCGGCGATCAACTCGTAGGCCCACGCATACCTTTATTCAATAATGATCGGACACATCAGGACTCCAAAAGGGATGTCTATCATAGAAAATAGAGTTGATAAAGCATTAGCGAACCTGTTGTTCTCTCTTAATGGACGTGTGAAAGTCAACTTCTCAAACCTAGGAATTAGAACGTCCAGGGTTTGGTGATAAACTGTCATCTTCTCTTCTTTGACTTTCTAATCTCCTTTTGCTTGAGATATAACTAGGTTCGAGTCCCCAATGACATCCAACCTTTTTGTCCGTAGTTCCAGGGCTGACGTCCAAGCCAGCGATATAGGCTTTGTATTCTGCTTCGTTGTTGGATACCTTGAACCGAGAGTTTGAAGGCTAAAGGTATATGAGAATTGTTGAGTGTTATCAGCAATACCTCTATCCCATAACCGTACTGGTTAGACGCTTCCGTCAAAGTACATTGTCCAGGTTTCTTCCTAAACTTGCAGAATAGCTCATCTGGAATAAGTATTTTACTGCATTGTCCCCCTCCACTGGGTGATCTACCAGAAACTCAGTTACCGCTCTCCCCTTGACAAACATGCGAGTCACATATTTCAAATCAAATTTAGAGAGGAGAATCAACCAACGAGCTAGCCTACCCATAAGTGCTGGTTTCTCGAAGAGATATTTGATGGGATCTAATCTCGAAATCAGCATTACAGAGTGAGCTAGCAGGTAATGCCTCAACTTGCTGGTAGCCCATACCAAGGCCAAGCAAGCCTTCTCCAGTGGGGTGTAATGGGTCTTATATTCCAGCATCTTCTTGCTCAAGTAATAGATGGCTTTCTCCACTTTATCCTCAGATTCCTGTGCAAGCATGGGGCCCATAGTCGTGTCTGTTACTAACAGATATAGAATCAACAGCTTCCCCGGCTTTGTTGGTGACAACACGGACGGGTTCTGAAGGTACTGCTTGATCTACTCAAAAGCAAATTGGAATTGGTCATCCCAATGGAATTTCTTTCCTTTCTTCAAATAGTGGTTCACAAGTCACGGTTAATTTTACAATAAACCGTCTTATGAATTGCACTTTACCCAAAAAGCGTCGCACCACCTCTTCAATCCTTCGTGGTGGCATTTCTAAGATGGCCTAGATTTTGAAAAGGATCGACCTCGATCCCCCTCTACGTAATCAAGAACCCTAGCATTTTCCCTATTGTGACACCAAAAGTGCATTTTTGTGGATTCAGCCTCAACCGATATTCTATGATCCGTTGGAATAATTTCTTCAAGGCAGTGTAGTGGCCCTCTCTTTCCTTGGACTTAACAATCATGTCATCCACATACACCTCGACCTATTTGTGGATCATATCATGCAAGATAGTGGTCGCATCCCGTTGATAAGTAGCCCCAGCATTCTTTAGACCGAACGGCATCACCCTGTAGCAGTAGGTTCCCTACGCCATGGTGAAGGCAGTCTTCTCCCTGCCCTCTAGTGCCATCAAGATCTGGTTATACTCGAAAAATCCATCCATGAAGGAGAGCAACGCATGGCCTGTGGTGAAGTCCACCAATTCATCGATGTGCGGTAGAGGAAAGTCGTCCTTCGGACTAGCTCTATTCAGATCTCTAAAATCTACACACACCCAAATTCTACCATCTTTCTTCGGCACCGAAACAATGTTGGCCAACCAAGTCGGATACTTAGATACTAGTAAAAACCCAGCGTCTATCTACTTGGTGAACTCCTTCTTAATCTTTAAAGCCCAATCCGGGCATATTCTTCGAAGCTTCTGCTTGACGGGTCGGGCCTCGGGGTCAAGAGGGATCCAGTGATGTACAATCTCAGGATCGATTCTAGGCATGTCTTTGTAGGACCACACGAAAACATCTTTGAAATCTTTTAATAAAGCGACTAAACGCTCGCGTTCCTTCGAAGAAAACGTGGACCTGATTTGGACCAAACGTGGATCCTTCTCAGTACCCACGTTAATTGCAATAATTTCATCAACAAGGGGTTTTACAAACCTCTCCTCCTCTCGATCAATCAAATGTTTCAAAACCAGAGGAATACCTTCCTCATCGTTTTTATCAAAATTTTGAAAGTCATGATTAATGCAATATACAAGTGGCACAGAGAATTACTTGAAAACTACAACAGCATTCTCATTCAAAAGATCCAGCTCATCCAATTCCTCGGTTACAACTGACTCAAAAGAAAAGGAAAAAGATGACCTGGACAAAACTACGGCATCCGGGTTATCAACCCCAGGAATACTGGACTTTAACTCAGAAGAACTGGAATCTGATTCTGACTCCACAGGCTCTATGGATTCAAATTTTGGCTCACTACCTAATTTAGAACTACTGGATAGAAAACCCTCCTCTAGCTGCCAAATGAGAGAGGGTGCGTTAGATGCATCCAGGATACCACCGGAAGGGTCCACACTTGATTGGTCTCCGATCATGGAAATGGCTAGGTCATCATCCAAGCTCTCCGGTTTGATCTGAGGATCCGAAAGAAGACACACCAGCGCCGCTCCTATCTCAAGTTCATTTTTGTTAGACTCACCCCCTGTACTCTGTTCAGCTTCAACAGTTAATTCAGTCTGTTCCTTTGTGGCTTTATCCTCTTGCAGTCGTAAGTTGAAGAAAATCTTAAAACCGGGCAGACGCCACTTCTCAGAGTTCAACCATGGCTTAGGAAAGCTACAAAATGGGAAGTCTTCCCCCTTCCAGACAAAGCGGCCGTTCAGAGTTCCCTGAATTGGTCTATGCACAAGCTCATAGTGCTTTCCACTTTGCTTAGCTTTGGCTCTTACTACAATTTCCTTCCCTTTTCTCACCCAGTCCTCTTTGGTAGGCATGTAGTCCAAGCGAAAGGCGTGAGGGTTGTGTGGCACTTCGGCCAATGGAGCAATGCCCTTCTGGCCACTCTTTCCTAATCCCATCTCGAGCACATGTTGTAGCTTGTTCATGAGGTATACAGATTATGCACTGATGTACAAGCCCTCATCAATAGCTAGGATATTCTGCACCACCCAGGCCTTAGCCAAGGTAAAACCTGACAAGAAAACATCCTCGTCGCTATGTACAATCTCCAGTACAGGTGTAGTGACTTCAGGCGGAGGATGTATAGATGAATTCCCAAACACAATGGCTACCCCCTTTCCAAGAGGGTACTTCAGCATTTGATGCGAGGTGGAAGAAACAACTTTTACTTGGTGCAGTCAGGATCACCCAAGTAACAAGTTGAAGGTAGCCAGAACATCCAGGACGTGAAACTCAATATCCTGTTGGGCCGGCCCGACTTGTGTTCTAATCTAAATTGTTCCCGTCACCTCTCTGCTCGTGTTATCGTAAGCTCGAATCACCTGGGCCGTTGATACAAAATCTGCTGGCTTCAGGCCAATAGCATAAGCTGTGCTGGACAAACAAACATTGATTGCAAACCCAGTGTCAACCAATACAACCGGCACCCACGTCTCTCTACACTCAACTGAGACGTACTGCGGTTTATTATGTGCAGAGCCCTTGGGCGGTAATTCCTTATTCGAGAAGCTCAAAGTAGGCGAAGCACCTCCTGGAAAGACAAGTCCCACTAATTGTTCTAGAGTTGTGTCGATAAACAGCTTGGCCTTATCCATTGCTCACAGGACGGCTTGCCTGTGTACTTGTGAAGCCATGAGAAACCCCCAAATGGATATGTCTGCTTGGATTTTCTTTAGCTGCTTCAGTACAGCTTCTTCTTCCAACTGCTTGTCCTTATATTTTTCGGCCTCCTTATCTTTTTCGGATGCTTCTGGTGGGTCTAAGTGTGGGGGCTTGAAGTACTGCCCACTTCTAGTTATATGATCCACTTCCTCATAATACCAAGTGTCGTCTGGCAGGTCTTGGCTCCAATCCTTGTCTGTGTGGGCAAGATGTAGATCATCAACTTTCCACCATACTCTTCTGATAACCGACAGGCAATTGTTCGATTCCATTGTAATTACTCTCACATCACAGTCATCCCTCGTAAGGTGTTTGGCTTTTCCAACTTCCTGACTATTCCCATCCCTTTCCTGTTCAAATTGCTTCAGTGCGGCTTCTTGCTTTGTATCAACAATACTAATGACACCCATTTCTTGAGCAAAATTCTTGATACCTGTGCTCTCCGGCAATTTCCCCTTGTCCTCGGCCGTTCCGGCCCTTGTAGTAGTTCTTGCTTCAGGCTGTTCCAACTTTGGTTAAAATCGCTCATCCACATCAGGTTCATCACTGAGCCACCCCGAATTATCTGCTGACCGGTTCAGATCAAACCAGTTAATTTGCACATCCCCTGAATGTTGCTCATCGAAGAACTGCAGATTGTTGATGTCCTTCTCCAGGTCAGCTAAGTCATCCAATCCCTGGCTTGGTCTACCCTCCCAGACTACATTGACCTCCATCCCTGTTGGCAACTCCAGCTCTAGTTTAACCTGTTTGGTCGGCACAATATATATAACAGCATGGGCTGTATTCCTCCTCAGATAAATCCACGGAGCCCTCAGGCACTGTACTAACATTCTCATTCTCCATCAAGGTGGCCCTGCCTTTATCTACCACGATCACCACCAAGGGTTTGGGTTGGGATGTGGATGCGTTCATCATGCAAAAATCTGTGCTTTCCAGGATGAACAACACCTGCTTAGGTAAGTGAGAGGAGGTGATGTATATACTGGGGTTGTAAGGGACGACCAGTATATGGAAGAGGTTTATTTGTCGGGGAGGAGGGGCTTGGTCATGTGGTGGGAGAGGATTTGTAGTGACATTGGGTTTTTGGGAGGCACTATCATTTTGTTGTCAATGAGATCCTGAATCTCATCATGAAGTCTAAAACATTGGTCAGTATCATGACCATGTTGTTAGTGAAAGGTGCAATATTTGGCCGGGTTGTGTTTATGAGGGAGAGGATCGGGCAATGGGCATTGTTCTAACGGCTTCAGATGCCTTTTTCTGATCAGGACTCTTAGGGCTACAGATAGAGACATGTACAGTGGGGTAAAAACCCTCCGGCTTTGGGGTTGGTGACTTGAGGTTTGTGAGGTTGGGTTGGATGTGTCGGCAAAAGGATGGGCGGTCTTGGGTGTGGTGGTGACCATGCCCACATCTGAAGGCCTTGCAGCTGCACTACCGCCAGTAGTCACATTGGAACTGCGTATGAAAGCCCTCTTGGGCTGCTTCTTCTTATGGTCTATCAGACCCTGCTTCATTGCATCCTCTAATTGCACCTCTATTTCATGGATGTCAGCAAATATAGACAGAGGTAAGACTATCATCTTCTGTAACAGTCTTGGTTGCAGGTTACGAACCACCATTCTGATCTAGTCCTTTTTAGCCGATCGGATGATCATCATAGAGGCCTTGGCCCTCCACCAAGTCACAAAATCCGAGAAGCACTCCTTCGGCTCTTGGCAAGTTGCTTCGAGATCAGGAGTTGTGACCTCGATCTGAGTGTTATAGGAGTACTTCGCTATGAAGGCGTCAACCATTTCCTCTCAGTTTCTGTTCACAGAGTCTTCAAGTTTGGCATACCAAATGGCCGCTACACCCGACAGGGTTTGGCCGAAGTGGGATAACTTCTTCAATTTAGATAGGCCCATCGGCCACAGAATGTCTGAGAATAATCACAACTGGACCATGGGATCACCTTGCCATCAAAGCGGTCTATGTGCGGCATTTTAAACCTATATGGCAATGTCATTGCCGGATCAGTATAGCCATCCTCAATATCTAGGATAGAATTAACACCTTGAGCTCATTTAAAGAGCTTTTCTAGCTTGCTCACTTTCAATGCAGTAGGGTTGACCTCAAATTCAAATGGTGCCTCTATCGCGTAAGTCGGTGCGTTGGAGGTCTAGGGCAGGATGGGATCTGCCTGAATGCCTGGATTTTCCTGGCCCGGGTGCTGGAATTCCCACTGGGGGTGCATGGGATGTTGATGCTACTGCAGGTTGTGGCTGCTATTGTTAAAGCCTTTCTATTACCTCCACTTTGCAGGCTACAACCTCGGCTTAGCAGACTGTGGTCTCAGCTTGTCGGGCAGCATCTAGTAGCATGTTTTCAATAGTTTGTTGGAGTTGGCAGATCATTTCTTCCATGCTGACTAAGGGATGCTAAGCTATCAAAACTAGTGTATACTCTCTTTCTGGAGTAGAAGCAGATGGCTAGACTTCGCTAAATGAAGGTAACTGTCGAACTGATGGATTATGCCTGATTCTCCTTTGTCTTGTAACCGGGGGTAGTGAAGTAAACACTGGCTGTCCTCTTACAAGATCCCCAGATCGATAAAGTCGCCTTACTCAGGTCTAGAGTGCTTGGGGTGTAACAGACTCGTCTGAAGCAATCGTGAAAGACTACCTTGCAAAAATAAATAAAGCAAAAGAAACAAAAATCAGAAACCACACAGCACCTCAGGTTAGATGAAAACAACACGCAGTTGCAATCATAAGCTGGAGAACTGCACTCAAACACTGATTTCTGCCCCAAAACTGATACCCAAACTTTGCAATTGATACATACATTCCTGCAGAGTTTCACTCAAAAAGCACGTATCAAGCAAGTGAGAGCCAAAACACCCCTATGATGGGGGAGGGTTACCCTATCCTAATTTCGTTAGGAACTAGGGATTCACTACGCAAATAAGCGGTTTCATACAATCATGCATTCGGGTGAGCAACCAATCCTAGTTTGGAACAGTCTCAACGGCTTTCGATACATAACTAGGTTAATTGGTCAAAAAGGGTGCCTCAGCAAGACTACCTAATATACCTCACACCTAACACCGAGAAGTGAAAGGAGGATCAAATGATACAGCGGTAGTCCAGATCTAAGGGTTGTGTTCCCATCGTGGTAGAGCCCGCAACCGGTCAGCCTTTTGGCAAGCTTTCGGCAAACCGCTCAGGAATAGCAGATGGCAAACACTGTGACGTAGGCGCGCCGATGGAGATGCAAATGCAAACGCAAGAAATACATATGTCACGCCCCTAACCTGCCCCTAAAAGGTTTGGGCACGACCTAATCAGAAACAGACAGAATGACCTATGATGAACAGCGTTTGGGGCCTGAGCGGAAGTAGTAAATTTTAAATGACAATAAACAGACACATCCATTGAGCAACTACGAAAAACCAGGACCATTTCGAGATTTAACAAAAGGCAAACATGCACACAGAAGTAGGTTACAAAACATCTACAAATCCAGCCCAGATATTAGGCACACAAAACAATAGATACAATAACCCTGGCCAGCAACATGGATACCAAAAATTACATATACAAAGAAAACTGGTCTAATATGTAAGGGTTCCCTCCTGTGCCTGGTTATCCTTAAGCTGACAAAATGCATGAGGTAATGTTAGAACAGCTCCCCAAGCTGGCTCCTACAAAATCAGACAACATATAGAATGAGACAAGCTCAGTGAATAATAGTGCGCAATAACAAAATCACAATGCACCTTAGTATATGTACCAAAATCAAATACAAAAATAACAAATTGGCCTGTTGGCCCAGATAGCCTTTCGGCACAGGTAGCCTTGCGGCACAACAGATAGCCTTTCGGCACAACAGATAGCCTTTCGGCACAGGTAGCCTTGCGGCACAACAGATAGCCTTTCGGCACAACAGATAGCCTTTCGGCATAATAGATAGCCTTTCGGCACAGGTAGCCTTGCGGCATAATAGATAGCCTTTCGGCACAACAGATATACGGATATGGTTTCCACTTTTCATTTCTAGATCAATACATAATTTACAATTATGTCTTACAGAACAGATACATAAATATATATGTAATGCACTATTACTCACAGCGTTGGGGCGGTGTACTAGTTCCTTCTGGAGTGTGCCCTGCACACAATATACTGATAAATTAGTATCCTTCCCTTTTAAATCCTTATCAGTCATTCCATATGTCGCTACAGTTTTATGGATATGACTATATCACTATCATAAACTCATCAGAAAAACATTCTAATAACACCAAAGTGTCAAGCATGAAAAACTGAACAAAATAGATTTTTCTTACTGGAACAGTCCTCCGCTCGAGCGTAGATTTGTCCGCTCGAGCGGACAGTGTAGTGCTACCAAAAATACTAGATGGTCGATTCTTACGCTCGAGCGTGAAGTTATCCGCTCGAGCGGACAGGGTAACTTTCAGAAAACTGTTGGGAGGTGCATTTCCACGGTCGAGCGGCCCTGACCTCCGCTCGAGCGGACGACTACCCAGATTCAAGGCAGCCCGATTTCAAGCCAAAATTCATCATCCAAACCCAATTTTTCATGCAATCAAGGGTAAAATTCATGCAAGCATTCTACTTAACAACACCATAACATGAATTAAAGCTTAATCACATCAACTTGAACCAAGTTAAAGGCTTCAACAAGCCAACACTTCCACAATTTTCAATCTAACTTCAAGTTCTTTAAACATATCACTTGAAATCAACATATATGCAAGATTAGATGATACAAAATCAAGGAGTTGAAGTATAGATTTGTACAACACTCAAATTAGTGTCAACATGCTCAATTGGTGAGAAACCCTAATGAATCAAACATATATTATCCATGAACCCAACACAAACATGGGTTGAAATTCTTGAAGAGTTACACAAGAAATTTGAGTTACCTTAACTTCACTCCTTCAATTCTACCAATTTGATTAGCTTTCCTTGGTGTCTCACGTTTTCCCCAATTCCTTCTTGACTTTCTCTCTCTTTTCTCTCCCAAAGAGTCCCATGTTTTTGCTCACAAATCCCCACACAAGTCTTAGACATAAGCATATATATATATATCTAACCATAGAAAAGCATATAAGACGAAATTGAATCGCTTTATGGTTCCGAAATAAAAATTCCACAGAAAATCCCATTATAGCTTAAAAATCATGTAGATTCCAAATATCAAATCAATTTTTGAAAATTAAATCTCTAAGGTGTCCAATTTCAGATGAAAGCAATTCAAGTGTAACAGATAATGTTTGAATTCAACAGATAAGGGTCAAAATATCTTCTTTCCATGCAATTTACCGCACTTATACATAAAATTTCGTAATAGATATTCAGAGATACAGAACAAATGCTTGAAAAGAGGACAGAATCAGATACGAGGGTCGGGGTATTACACTCTCCCCCCCTTAATTAAGTTTGGTCCTCCAAACTTGTTTTACCTTATGACGAAAACAGATACGGATATTGATTTTTCATTTCATCTTCTTTTTCCCAAGTCGCCTCAGTTCCGTAGTGCTCTTGCCACTCTACTTTCACCATTGGAATTTCTCGGTTCCGTAACTGCTTTACCTGATGGTCCAGAATTCGGATCGGTTTCTCTTCTTAGGACAACTTGTCAGTTAGCTCAATCTGATGATAATCAATGATATGGGATGGATCTGGAAGATATTCTCGAAGCATAGAAACATGAAATACATTATGAACCTGACTCATGTGTGGCGGAAGGGCGACTCGGTAGGCTACTGGCCCAACTTTCTGTAAGATCTGAAAGGGACCGACATATCGGGGTGTTAGCTTACCCCTCTTTCCAAATCTTTGGTGTCCTTTCATTGGGGTAACTTTCACAAAAACATGACTGTTCTCATCAAATTCCAAATTCCTTCGCTGATTATCTGCGTAACTCTTCTGCCTTCTTTGAGCAGTTTTCAGCCTTTCTCGAATAATTTTCACCTTTTCAGTAGTCAATTGAACAATCTCTGGCCCTAACAAAGGCCTATCCCCTACCTCCGCCCAGCATACCGGTGAGCGACACGGTCTTCCATACAGAGCTTCATAAGGTGCCATTTGAATACTCGAATGGTAACTATTATTATATGCAAATTCAATCAGCGATAGATGAGTTTCCCAACTTTCTTGAAAATCCAGCACACACATTCGGAGCATATCTTCTAGGGTTTGTATCGTTCTCTCAGATTGACCGTCAGTTTGAGGGTGAAAAGCTGTGCTGAATTTAAGTTCCGTTTCCATAGCCTCCTGCAAACTTTGCCAAAATCTCGAAACAAACTTGGGATCTCTATCCGATACAATGGAAACAGGGACACCATGAAGCCTTACAATTTCATTCATATAAAGTACTGCGAGCTTATCTGCGTTATATTGAGTCTTTACTGGTAAGAAATGGGCAGACTTCGTTAGCCGATCGATAATAACCCATATTGAATTCATGCCTCGGGGAGTCCGCGGTAACCCCACAACAAAGTCCATTGTCAAATGTTCCCATTTCCATTCCGGAATAGGAAGAGGCTGCAACAAACCGGCAGGTCTTTGATGCTCCGCTTTTACTTGTTGGCATTGTAAGCATTTAGAGACAAATTCCGCGATCTCCCTTTTCATACCCGGCCACCAAAATTTTTGCTTTAACTCTCGGTACATTTTGGTACTTCCTGGATGCATCGAGAATCTCGAGGTATGCGTTTCTTGCATCAATTTCCGTTTAAATTCCAACACATTAGGGACACATATCCTGTTCTGAAACTTGAGCACTGAATCCGTTAAACTGAACCCCGGTTTTGGTTTGGACTCTAACTCGTCACATATCTTCCTCAACGTGTCATCCTCCATTTGATGTAATTTGATCTCTTCAAGTAAGGTTGGTTGAGCTATTGTTGTTGCCATTAGGGCCCCTTGCCTTCGGGTCACACACTCCACATTCAGCTTGTCTAATTCAATTACTAACTCCTTTTGTTCCGTAAACAAATAGGCCAAATCTCCCCTATTTTTCCGGCTAAGTGCATCCGCGACTATATTAGCTTTACCTGGATGATAATGAATTTGTAGATCATAATCTTTAAGCAACTCTAACCACCTCCGCTGTCGCATATTCAACTCCTTTTGGGTGAAAAGATATTTGAGACTTTTGTGGTCGGTATAGACTTCACAGGTTGTGCCATAGAGATAGTGTCGCCATATCTTCAAAGCAAACACTACTGCTGCCAGCTCAAGGTCGTGTGTGGGATAATTTTTCTCGTGGGGTTTTAATTGTCGAGAAGCATATGCAATAACCCTTCCATTCTGCATAAGTACGCAACCAAGCCCTTTATGCGAGGCATCACTGTAAATTACAAACTCTTCAGTTCCTGATGGTAAGGCTAAAACTGGTGCTGTAGTTAACTTTGTTTTCAACTCTTGGAAGGCAGACTCTCGCTCTTCTGTCCATTCAAACGCAACTCTCTTACGTGTCAGTTGGGTAAGCGGCACAACAATCTTGGAGAAATTTTGAACAAACCTCGTGTAATACCCAGCTAACCCCATGAAACTTCGCACCTCAGTTACACTAGTAGGAGTTGGCCAATTTACAATTGCTTCAATTTTGTGTGGATCAACAGAGATTCCTTCCTTGGTCACCACATGTCCCAAGAATGCCACTTCTTGTAGCCAGAATTCACACTTCTTTAGTTTTGCATACAATTTCTTTTCCCGGAGTGTTTGAAGAATTAAGCGAAGATGATCCTTATGAGCTTCTGTACTCTTTGAGTAGATAAGGATGTCGTCAATAAAAACCACCACAAATTCATCCAAATAGGGCTTGAAAACACGGTTCATCAAATCCATGAAAGCTGCTGGTGCATTAGTAACTCCAAATGGCATAACTAAGAATTCATAATGGCCGTACCGGGTTCGAAAAGCTGTCTTCTCAACATCGTCAGCTTTGACCTTTAGTTGATGATATCCAGACCGGAGATCAATTTTGGAAAAGACTTGTGCCCCCTGAAGCTGATCGAATAAATCATCAATCCTTGGCAGCAGGTACTTATTCTTGATTGTGACTTTATTAAGCTCTCGGTAGTCAATACAAAGCCGGAGTGTTCCATCTTTCTTCTTTACAAATAGCACTGGTGCACCCCACGGAGAAACACTCGGACGAATAAATCCCTTGTCCAATAAATCTTGCAACTGAATCTTCAATTCTTTCATTTCAGCTAATGCCATTCGGTATGGAGTTTTAGAAATAGGTTGAGTTCCTGGTAGCACGTCAATTGTGAATTCAATTTCACGGTCTACTAACTCTCCTGGTAGTTCTTTTGGGAAGACATCCGGAAAATCACAAACGACTAGGATTGCATCAATATTTTCATGCTCTACTGGCCCTCCCAGAACACTACATAAATAACCCTGACATCCTTTTTGAATCAATTTGCAGGCCTTAGCTGCAGAGATCACATATGGTGGTGATGTCACTTCCTGACCTTGGAGAACAGTTTCTGACTGACCCGAAGGGTAAAATTTAATTTGTTTCATCAGACAGTCTATGGTAACACCATATTCACCCAACCAATCCATCCCCAAAATAATGTCAAATGAAGTCATATCAAGTGGAACTAAATTAGCATATACACGGACATCTCCAATGAGAATTTCACAAGTAGGATAGACAGAAGTGCAGATCAAAGAATTCCCCATAGGTGATGTAACACACAACACATAGGTTAATTCTACTTCAGATGTACCTAAGTTCTTTGCAAATTGCTTTGATACAAAAGAACAGGTAGAGCCAGAATCAAACAAAACATAAGCAGAATAGCCATAAACCATACATGTACCTAATACCACTGTTGTTGAATTCTGAAAATCTCCCGGAACCAACACAAATACCCTACCTTGCCTTGTGGTATCCTTGTTATTGGTTGGTTTAACGGTTGATTTGGCACTAGGAGTCGGTGTAGACCCTGCTGAACTTATGGCGGCCTTATTACCAGTTTGTGGATTTCTTTGTGGACAGTCTCTAATCAGATGCCCCATCTTGCCGCACCAAAAACATGCCCCGGTCAATCGATGACATTTTCCACGATGTTTCAATCCACATTCTGGGCACACAGGAGTTGAATTCTGAGGAGCAGTACTGCTGGAGTTCCTTGAATTCTGCTTTTTGTTCGGCGAAGTGGTTGTTCCCTTAGACCATTGAGTATTCTGCCTTTTCCCTTTCCATTCAGAAATTCGAGTCTACGTAGCAAGATTCCCTTCTGCTATAACAGCCCGCTCCAAGACATCAACATAGGTAGGTAGCTTCAGTACATTAATCCGATCTTGAATGGCACTCTGTAATCCTCCCTCAAATTTCCGCGCCTTCTTGTACTCCGTGTCTACCATGTGAGGTGCAAACCGGGCTAGTTCTGCAAATTGTGCTTCATACTCAGCCACAGTTTTATTTCCCTGCCTCAACGTTTCAAATTCAGTTACTTTCTTGTCTCGCATACTCTGGGGAAAATATTTGTCATAGAACAGCACCAAGAACCTGTCCCAAGTCAACCCCGGATGCATTGTTCTGGTAAGCATCCACCATCTCCGTGCTTCATCCTCAAGAGTGAAAGCAGCAAGCTGCACCTTTTGCACTTTGGTACAAGGGAAGACTTCGAACAATTTCTCTATCCCTAACACCCATGCCTCCGCCTTCATTGGTTCAATCCCTCCTTTAAACGATGGTGGTTTCATCTTTTTAAACTCCCTCGTAAGTGTAATGGTACGGTCTTCAGCATGAATGTCTTGCATTACAGGTGGGGGTACTGGCGGTGGTGGTGGCTGAGGTTGTTGTTGCTGTTGGTGTTGTTGCCGTAGGGTCTCAGCCATTTCCCTCATCATTCTTTCCATCCTATCCAACCGTACTGAAGTAACATCTTCTGGCTCGTCGGTCCTTGTTCTCACCATAGTCTACAAAACAGGTAATTACAACATATACAAAGATGTACAAGAAATTCAAATTGTTAGCATTAGAGTTAGCAAAAATCATGTCACATTGCTATCATTCGTACTTTCCTATGTGATGCCTACCACATTAGACATCCTAACGCTCAATGGATCCGTGTGTGAGATAGCAACTCGTGCTCTGATACCACTTGTCACGCCCCTAACCTGCCCCTAAAAGGTTTGGGCACGACCTAATCAGAAACAGACAGAATGACCTATGATGAACAGCGTTTGGGGCCTGAGCGGAAGCAGTAAATTTTAAATGACAATAAACAGACACATCCATTGAGCAACTACCAAAAACCAGGACCATTTCGAGATTTAACAAAAGGCAAACATGCACACAGAAGTAGGTTACAAAACATCTACAAATCCAGCCCAGATATTAGGCACACAAAACAATAGATACAATAACCCTGGCCAGCAACATGGATACCAAAAATTACATATACAAAGAAAACTGGTCTAATATGTAAGGGTTCCCTCCTGTGCCTGGTAATCCTTAAGCTGACAAAATGCAGGAGGTAATGTTAGAACAGCTCCCCAAGCTGGCTCCTACAAAATCAGACAACATATAGAATGAGACAAGCTCAGTGAATAATAGTACGCAATAACAAAATCACAATGCACCTTAGTATATGTACCAAAATCAAATACAGAAATAACAAATTGGCCTGTTGGCCCAGATAGCCTTTCGGCACAGGTAGCCTTGCGGCACAACAGATAGCCTTTCGGCACAGGTAGCCTTGCGGCACAACAGATAGCCTTTCGGCACAACAGATAGCCTTTCGGCACAGGTAGCCTTGCAGCATAACAGATAGCCTTTCGGCACAACAGATATACGGATATGGTTTCCACTTTTCATTTCCAGATCAATACATAATTTACAATTATGTCTTACAGAACAGATACATAAATATATATGTAATGCACTATTACTCACAGCGTTGGGGCGGTGAACTAGTTCCTTCTGGAGTGTGCCCTGCACACAATATACTGATAAATTAGTATCCTTCCCTTTTAAATCCTTATCAGTCATTCCATATGTCGCTACAGTTTTATGGATATGACTATATCACTATCATAAACTCATCAGAAAAACATTCTAATAACACCAAAGAGTCAAGCATGAAAAACTGAACAAAATAGATTTTTCTTACTGGAACAGTCCTCCGCTCGAGCGTAGATTTGTCCGCTCGAGCGGACAGTGTAGTGCTACCAAAAATACTGGATGGTCGATTCTTATGCTCGAGCGTGAAGTTATCCGCTCGAGCGGACAGGGTAACTTTCAGAAAACTGTTGGGAGGTGCATTTCCACGGTCGAGCGGCCCTGACCTCCGCTCGAGCGGACGACTACCCAGATTCAAGGCAGCCCGATTTCAAGCCAAAATTCATCATCCAAACCCAATTTTTCATGCAATCAAGGGTAAAATTCATGCAAGCATTCTACTTAACAACACCATAACATGAATTAAAGCTTAATCACATCAAGTTGAACCAAGTTAAAGGCTTCAACAAGCCAACACTTCCACAATTTTCAATCTAACTTCAAGTTCTTTAAACATATCACTTGAAATCAACATATATGCAAGATTAGATGATACAAAATCAAGGAGTTGAAGTATAGATTCGTACAACACTCAAATTAGTGTCAACATGCTCAATTGGTGAGAAACCCTAATGAATCAAACATATATTATCCATGAACCCAACACAAACATGGGTTGAAATTCTTGAAGAGTTACACAAGAAATTTGAGTTACCTTAACTTAACTCCTTCAATTCTACCAATTTGATTAGCTTTCCTTGGTGTCTCACGTTTTCCCCAATTCCTTCTTGACTTTCTCTCTCTTTTCTCTCCCAAAGAGTCCCACGTTTTTGCTCACAAATCCCCACACAAGTCTTAGACATAAGCATATATATATATCTAACCATAGAAAAGCATATAAGACGAAATTGAATCGCTTTATGGTGCCGAAATAAAAATTCCACAGAAAATCCCATTATAGCTTAAAAATCATGTAGATCTCAAATATCAAATCAATTTTTGAAAATTAAATCTCTAAGGTGTCCAATTTCAGATGAAAGCAATTCAAGTGTAACAGATAATGTTTGAATTCAACAGATAAGGGTCAATATGTCTTCTTTCCATGCAATTTACCGCACTTATACATAAAATTTCGTAATAGATATTCAGAGATACAGAACAAATGCTTGAAAAGAGGACAGAATCAGATACGAGGGTCGGGGTATTACAACATAAGTGTAGATAAAATAACATATCATAAGTTTAAATCAAGTTCTCTAAATCCCTTGTAGAGTCGCTAGAAATTGTGGACTCGCCTTTTTCTCGCGCCCTACCTTTCAGAAAGGTTTGAAAATGAAAGGCCTCACAGTTGGGACTCCCGCAGCTCTGAATCTAGTCTCACAAGTACAATATGAAATTGATAATCACCAAAGAGTCCAATTCGGCAAATCTTTTTGGAAAATCGATTTTAAGTCAAATAATGCCAAAATTGGACTACTTTGCCAGATACAGAGTCGCCATCTAAATATTTTGTATTTTTTTGTTGGGAAATTTAGGAAACCCTGACTCGTGCCAAAGGCCAAGTGTCCATCATCACCAAAGTTGCCTCGGCTCGGGAACTTAGGTACGAAGGGGAAAGGTCATGAATTGGGCACCCCCGCTCGCCCGATCAAAGATCGGCCTCTACTAATCATGATATGAATTTTTATAAACATCATTCTTGCTTGGTTATTAAACTAGTGTGGGCTCACCTTTTTCGTGCCCCCGCTTTTCGGAAAGGGGTTTGAAAAGAAAGGCCCTCACAGTTCGGACTCTACCTGTGGTTTTGAATCTAGTCTCACAAGTGCAATGTCAAACTGATAAACACCAAAGAGTCCAATCCGGCAAATCATTTTGGAAAATCGATTTTAAATCAAATAATACCAAAACTGGATTGATATGCCAGATTATAGAGTCGCCACCTAAATATTTTGTTTTTGGGAAATTTAGGAAACGTTGGCTCATGCCAAAGGCCACATGTCTGTCATTACCAAAGTTGCGTTGGCTCGAGAACTTAGGTACAAGAGGGGAATGTCCTGAAATGAGCACCCTACTCGCCCGATCAAAAGATCGGCCTGTACTAACCATGATATGTTGTTTTATAAACCTCATGTGTTCTTATTCTGGTTGTTAGATAACTTTACTATGTGACACACACATACAAGTATAGACTAAAATTGCAAGAATTAGAACGAATTCAACTCATGTTTGCTTTCGAAAATGGTTTGAATTTGCCACCCTCGAGTGGGCTTAGAAATACGGATTTGCCATCAAACATGATGGGCTTAAAACATGATTTTCCACTTCGCAAAGTGGGCTTAAAACATACAATCATTGAATTGTTCCAATTCAAACAACAAAGCCTTCATCCACTGGCATTCATGCAGTTTAGCAAGTAAGCACATAGCCTCATGGAAAGCATGCGAGACATGACAATATGGCAATCACACACATGCAAGTATGCTAAAGTGTAAAACTTGCCGAGTACTCCAAGCCAAAACAAAAACTAGTTAGAAAAATGTATGATCCTAACTATACAAGATGCCTAATGCAAGACATGCAATATGAAATTAATAGGCTCGGCTACTAATATGGCATATGATACAATTTGATAACATGCTTTGAAACACGTATTCAAAGAAGTATTGAAATCGCAATGCAATTTCAATGATGCGCCGAGCCTCAGTGCATACAAGACAAATGAATGGATGCAAACATGTGAGCATAAGGTATGCTAATTGAAATATGTCCCTAATCTAACCATCAAAAGCAGTTAAGTAAAAGGGAGAAAGACGTGGGGTTGGAAGACATACACACACGCACGCACACTTATTACAACATTACGCCCTCGCAAAGGAGGGCCCGAATGAATAAGAGCTAAGCTAAGCTAATCAAACTAATCTAATTAAACTAATTAGACTAATTATTACAAATCAAATGAATAACTAGCAAACTAATTACTAATTATTACAACACTTAACTAATTAGCAAACTAGTTAATTAAAACCAATGCACACTAACTAAACATGCAAGGCATTAAACTACACTGCCACAGCTATGCTTCGAGAAGTGAAGGGTACATGCACTCGATTTTCGCCCCAAAAAGCCCTCCGTTTTGCTATTGAGAGGCTCTGTTTGCAGGATTGAGTACACTTCAAAAACTTTCTGCTCCAACTTACCAAATGAATGCTGAGGATTGCACTAGTGCCTTGCCGGCCATGAATGCTTGCTATCAGCCCCCTGCTGACCAAAAATATGCCTTGCTGGCCAAGAGGAAAAAGCACAAACAGAGGAAAAAGAAGGTTTTTCCAAGGGCTTGTTTGTACTGTGCCCCTCCTTATCATCTCAAAACATCAAAGGAGTGGCACTCTGGGATCCAAAACCACCAACGAAGCATTTTCAATGCACGATGGCCAAAGATCCAAGTTGTACACTTTCAATAAATGCACAAAACAAGACTCAAGGCCATTACCTTATCATGTATGATCAAAGGCAATGAAGACCAAGGAGATTGGCTCATTTAATCACTTTGAGTATGAAATGCTCCAATCTTCCCTGTGTTCAATATAACGTCCGATTGAACACATGCAATGCAACACAACATGCTTATCTGGCTCAAGTTTTACTTGTCACTTTTGTTCACTCATTTTAAGTTACCAACTCATTCTTTAGTTGATTTAGTCCAAGGTGAGTGTCCTCTAATAAGAGAGGTGTCAACCAAGGGATGACTTAAGGCAAGAGAGAGATCATGCCTTTGGTTAGTAGAAACCCTCAAAAGAGGATTAAAACCATTAAGCACAAATCTCAATCTCAATCTCAAGCTTAAACACAACCCTAAGGTTAATCACCCTCAAAGAAAATGAAAAAATGATGAAATGAGGGAGGTTGCAGAGATTGTATGTGCTGGAATTGCATGCAAAACGATACTAAAACATGCAAGAAACTCAAGCAAAACATGTTTAAAAGCCGAAAACACCAAACTAGTGAAGATCACTACACTATAGGCATGCAATACAAAGCTCAAAAGGTACAAACACTTCAAAACAATTCTAAAATAGCCTAAAAGGAGTTCTAAAACATGCTTCAAATAAGCTAAGAATAGCTAGACTAAGAGCCAAAACCTAGCACAATCTAGACTATTAAGCACAATTGCACTATAAGCATACAAAGGAGGCCTCAAGTGACTTGACCAACCCCAAACAGAGGTAAAACAAGTCAAAAAAAAAAGTAGCAAAAATATGCTGAGATCAAGTCACAAAATGCTAGAAAAACATGGTCACATGTTAAGCTATCTACACATGCAAACAAGACACAATGAGGGGAGGCTACCCCCTCCCATTTTGGACCTCAAAACATAGTTTTTATCACTGAAAATCCCCTGGAATTCAATGGTTAAAAGAGCCAAAAAAGTTATTTTACAAAGCTTTGAAAGATGGTACAATAGCATAATAATCAAGCAACAAGAAGGGTAGACTACCCCTAACTCCAAACAAACTTCAAACCACCATTTTAGATCAGAGATCAAAACCAACCTCAAAACAGTATGCAAAGATGGCAAAACAAGTATTTAAATTAGGCTTAAAACACAAGTATTCTACCTCTTGAAGATATGATACAACTTAGGCACCAAAATCAAGCCATACCAAGCCAATACCCTCTTCTAGAGCTCAAATGGGACCTCAAGCAACCTCTACTCAATGGTGATCAAGTTTGATCAAGGGCTTATATGCAAGAGTGTAGAGAATTTAGGCTATAAGGCACAAAATATTTAGAGAGAGGATTCTAGAGAAAGAGAGAGAAATTTTTTTATCTTCAAAAATTTCTAACCTCTTGCACATGTAAGAGGGGGCCTCTATATATAGAAGATGAAAAATCCCCTCAAAGAGATCCAGCAATACACGTGTAAGAAGATCGCTCAATCTGTGCAAACAGTTGGCAAAAAATATCAGAAAGTATCTACTGATACACTGGTGGCTAGCCGGCCATCAGTGATGGCCAGCATGGGCTCTTTGATGGCCGTCAGGGCACATCAATGGCCGGCAGGCCAAGATCTATGGCCGGCAGTGCACAAGGATGGTCGGCAGGCCATGAGCAACAACATGCTGAAAGGAACAACACATGGTCCAAAAATGAGACAGAATTGATGCAGGGTTTGGAAAACTCAAACCTGTGGCGTTCTGCTGCAGACTTCGAGCGCTCGATGAGAAAGCAAACTCATTATCAGATGTACCTGCAAGAACATCCAAGTGTTAAGGACGGTCAAAAATGGGGTGTCTACAACTAGCTTTACTACGTGATGCACGCAAGCAAGTATAGACTAGTCGCAAAACTTGGAACAATTCTACTCATGTTTGTTTTATGAAAATGGTTTGAATTTGCCACCCTCAACTGGGCTTAAAAATGTGGATTTGCCACCAAACATAGTGGGCTTAAAATAGGATTTGCCACAACAAAGTGGGCTTAAAACTTACATTCGTTGAATCGTTCCAATTCAAACAACAAGCGTTCATCCACAGGCATTCATGCAGTTAATCATTCAAGCACACAGCCTCATAGCAAGCATGCTAAAGATGGCAATATGGCAATCGCACTCATGCAAGTATGCTAAAGCTTAAAAGCTTACCGAGTACTCCGAACCAAAACAAAAGCTAGTTAGAAAGATGCATGATCCTAACTATGTTAAGTGTCTAATGCAACACATGCAATATGCAATTTAATAGTCTCGGCTACTAATATGGCATATGATTAAATTTGAAGAACATGCTATTAAACACTTAGTTAAAGAAGTATATTGAATTTGCAATGTTGTTTATATGATGCACCGAGCTTCGGTGCATGTAGTACGAATGAATGGATGCAAGCATGCGATATGCTAATTGAAACATGATCCCAATCTAACCATCAAAAGCGATCAAATAAAATGGAGAAAGACGTGAGGTTGGAAGACATACACACACACACCTACACTTATTACAACATTGCGACCTCGCGAAGGAGGGTCCGAATGAATAAGCTAACTAACTAGCTATGCTAATTAAGCTAACTAATTCTTACAAAACTCGAAACTAATTAACTATTCTGGTTAACTAATTATTACAAACCAAAAATGAATAACTAGTTAAACTAACTAATTATTGAAAACATTCGAATTAACTAGCTATTTTAAGCTAACTAAAGCAGCTAAATGGCCTCGAAGGTGAGGGACATATGCATGCTCGATCAGTTTCCACCCGAAAAATGCCACTACCTCACTGCTGTAACACTCTGTTTGCACACTTGAACACCAAAGAAGCTACCAACTTTTAGAACACCTCTACTCCCCCTTTCCATCACACTGAGCAATTTTCTTCATTGATAGCTGGCGGCTACCAATGGTGGCTGTCGACTACAATCAGTGGCCGGTCGGCTACTGCTTGTCACGACTCGAAACCGCCCCTATGGGTTAAGGACATAACCGGCCAGTAATCCTGGGATTATCTACGGCCTCAAAACAGAATAGACATAACTCAACAGAGTAAAGGGGCCAAACGGAAGCAATAATCAAAAACTTTGTCCATAGAGCTGTGCTTATATGCACTTCAAAACAAACAATACCCATATACGTTAATAACCCACGTCAAAAGTACAGTACCATAAGTTCTTTAAGGCAGGATCATCCAGCTATGTCAACCCATGACAAACTATTTACAAATATACATAAAGTCCTTGCCAGTAAGACAAAATATAATTACATAACAAAATGGCAAGGGTAGGTCTCGTGCGTGAGACACAAGGCTGACTTTCTCAAAACTCATGTTGTTCCTGGCAGACTTCACTGGGGCTGGGTTTGGACTTCCCTCGGCTGACCTACAAACACATGAATGAGCGTGAGTGACAGCCCAGTGAATAATATCAATTACAGAAGTCATATAAACAATACGTAGAACAACATACTTCAAACGGCCTTGGGCCCAATTTGTATTTCTACTTAACATACGTACATTTATATCAAGATTAGATCAAGTGATTGTAGTTCCAAACATAATGGCTTTTGGCCCATTCGGATTTCCATACATGTCAAAACGGCCTTTGGCCCATTCATTGATGTCAAAACGGCCTTTGGCCCATTCATTGATGTCAAAACGGCCTTTGGCCCATTCATTTATGTCAAAACGGCCTGTGGCCCATTCATTTATTTCAAAACGGCCTTTGGCCCATTCATTCATGTCAAAATGGCCTTCGGTCCATACATTCATATCAAAACGGCCTTCGGCCCATACATTTGTATCAAAACGGCCTTCGACCCACACATACGTATCAAAATGACCCTAGGTCCATTCATTCATATCAAAACGACCTTAGGTCCATTCATTTCTGTCAAAACGACCTTTGGTCCATGTATCTTTCTTATCAAAACGACCTTTGGTCCATTCGTTCATTCATGTCGATTTTTGTCCACAATCCCAATTAGCAACTCATAAAGCTTATAGGGGAATAAACAATTGGACATTCATAAACGTTCAAATATCGATATTACTCACAGTGATCGGCTTGTGGATTCGCCCTGGAGCTTGACCCTACACATTTCATGAACACAAAAGGGTCACTAACAGTTCAATCCGTTCTTTAATTTACATATTCCTCTTTAGGCTTTATTCTTATCTCATTAATTCGTTTACAATGTTTAACATATGCCTAAGAGTGATTACAAGTGAAAGAGAACGGAAAATGAAACACGGAACGCATGAACAAAATTTCAGCAAACATGGTCCCTGCTCGAGCGTAAACTTCCCCGCTCGAGCGGACCCTTAAGGCCTGCAAAAGTACTGGTTGCATGAAAAATATGCTCGAGTGTGGGATAGAGTGCTCGAGCGAAAGGCCTGTCCACAAAAGCTCCCCGCTCGAGCGTGATATATCCCGCTCGAGCGGATACCCAATTCTGCAAAAAGTGCTGGGAGCATGATTTTTATGCTCGAGCGGACCTCAAAATTTTGGAAAACCCAGAATGTGTTCTTAAGCTCAACTTTGACATTTCAGCCACATTACTTGCATGAAATGGCTCAAATCACACATTTACACATGTTAACATGCTACCAATACAGGATTACAACGTTAGGAAGCTCAATTTCAAGGATTACACACTTGCATGTTTCAAATGACATCAACTTTGACTCTATCATACATATTCATGCATTTCAAGCTCATATCTTCTCAAATTGTACATGCATGTGATGAATTAGCCACATTCTCAACTTAGGTAACACAAATGGTGATCAAGACATGAGTTTCCTTTAACATTTCACATGGATTACACACATTTGTGCTCAAACATGCAATTTCAAAGTAATTTCTTACATGCATGCACATAGTAAGCTTCAATTCAACAAAACTAGCCCAATTTCATTTCAATCCCCTTATGATCAAACCAATCCATGTTCTTGACTCTCTTTCAAGCTTGAGTTCACAAGATAATAATTAAAATACATGAATTACTCACCAAGGAGTTTAATCTTCACAATCTATGGCAATTCTTGGGTTATCTTCAATGCATGCAAGGATCAAAAGCAAAACTTAGATTTTCTCCCCTTCCTCTCTCTAATAGCCGACCCTCTCCTTTTCCTCTTAGAGTTGATCAGCAAAGTCATGTAAAGGGGAAGGAAATAAGGCTTATAATATAGCCCCACTCACAATATTAGTTTAACATAAAATAATTGAGCAATTTGGCACTATTCATCAATTTAATTGATTTAACCTAACCCGAATCAATCTTCAATTAAATTTCACCGTAGGCTCTAAAAATTACGCTAATCACAAAGGCGTAATCAATTTCAGGTTCTGTGGCCGATAGGACCCTCAATTTAATTTTCAAAGCGGATTATTCAAACAGATATTCCTACGGTGAACAGATAGAGTTCCAAAATCACATATATCCACATAATGGCACATAAAATCATATCAAGACATATAATCACATACGTATTAGGGACCAATTAACATAATACAGAACAGGGGTATCACACTGCTGGTGGCTAGTCGGCCACCCATGCCCTGAACTTCCTTTTTGCTGCAACAGAGAGCAAACAGGGGCAAAGCAGTGTATTCTCAAGGAGTGTTTGTACTGTTACGCTCCTTATCATCACATAAGTTCAAAGGAGTGTAACTCTTGGCCCTCAAACCATCAACCAAGCAATTTCCATGCATGATGGCTAAGGAACCAAGCTTGTACAAGCTTAATGAATGCACAAATAAGACCAAAACAACCAACACCCTATCATGCATGATCAAGGGCAATGGAGACCAAGGAAAGTGGCACATTTCATCACTTTTGAGTATGAAATGTCCCATTTTCCTTGCGTTAGAATTTACGTCTGATTTGAACACATGTAATGCAACACGAAAGATGCTTATCTTGCCTCTTTTACTTGTTCATTTTGTCTACTCATTTTACATTACCGATTCATTCTTTAATCGATTAAGTCCACTGGTGAGTGTCTTCTAAAGTGAACGAAGTGTCAACCAAGGGGTAGTTCAAGGCATGAGGGAAACTTCATGCGCTTGGTAATAAACCCTCAAAGGAGGATTAAACCATTAAGCATGTGCCTCAACCTAAGCTTAAACAACCCTAAGGTTGAAACAACCCTGAAAACAAATGGAAGAGTGAAGAAATGAGGGAGATCGCAGAGATTAAGGTGTTGAAATTACATACAAAATAATACTAAAACATGCAATCAACTCAAGGAAATGATGTTTAAAGGCCTAAAACACCAAACTAGTGAAGCCCTTTACACTACAACCATACAAAACAAGACTCACATGATCCAACCAGCCCAACATAGAGCTAAAGCAGTCCAAATCAGAGGCAAAAACATGGTGAAATTAAGCTAAAGTAAGCTAGAAAAACATGCTAACTCATTAAGCTAACTAGGCACGGAAACAAGACACAAGGAGGGGGAGCTAGAAAAACATGCTAACTCATTAAGCTAACTAGGCATGCAAACAAGACACAAGGAGGGGAGGCTAACCCCTCCAATTTTGGACTTCAAAAGTTGATTTTTACCACTGAAAAACCTCTGAAATTCAATGGTTAAAAGGCCCAAAAAAGTTGATTTAAAAGTGAGGAAAAATAGCAAAAAAAACTTAACAAGCTAAGGAGCCAAATGGGTGGACAACGCCCTAACTCAAAAAGGCTCAAACCACCATTTTTAGGTCACAAAAACAAAGTTTTTTACACTTCAAAAACAATCTTAAAGCAGTTGAAAAGGATAGGAAAATAAGTATGCGCAATAAGCTTAAATAAGATAAGTGCTCTACCTTTGAAGCAAAGCACCATTTAGGCACAAATCCAAGCTCAAACCTCCTTCCAAAGCTCAAACAAGACTCCAAGGGGCCTCGGCTTAATGGTGGTCAAGTTTGATTAAGGGTTGGTGTGCAAAAGTGTGGAGGAACTAGGCAATCAAGCACAAAATATCAGGTGAGAGAGAGAAAGTTAGAGAGAGATATATATTTTTGGTCCAAAATCTTCTAACCCTAAAAAATGGGGGAGGAACCCCCCTATTTATAGAAAAACAAGTCTTGAGCTTGGATACATCTCACCATACATGTGTATGAAGATGCAACTCAGTGAGCAACAGCTAGCACATCTAGCAACAAATATTTGGAAAAGGAGACCAATGGCCATCGCCCACCACTGGCAGTTGACAAGCACAAACTATGGCCGACAGATTCTAGGGCTAGCCGACAGGTCACCCACTCTTCCCAGCTAGAGGCAACAAGCTCTAGGACCAAAAACATGCACAAAACAGATAAGATTTAGAGGCTCAAAGACAAGGCGTTCCGCCGAGGACTTCAAGCGCTCAAAACGAACACAAACAAGCACGATCATCGAGTGCACAAATGATGACGTCTAGGTCTTGAGGACGGTCAAAAATGGAGTGTCTACATGATTCTATTAGATTTTAAGGATATGGCTTCCAAATCTTCTTCCTAGGTATTAGGGTTTTCATATGGAGCTTCTTTATTTATTTCCTTTGATATCTGTGAGAGTTTATATAATGGATTGAGGGGATTATATCAGAGGGTTTGTTCGTTTTGTTTTATTCACAAAAGTGAGAGTTGTTCTTCAGTGGATTCTGGGGAATTTGGGCCTGAAGCTTTGGTGGATTCTGGAGTGGCTCATTGTCGTGATTCGACATTAGCATTGTGGATTCAACGTTGGGCAAGACAATTCTGAGGTGAAGATGAGGCTAGAAGAGGCACATAGGGGTCGGTTCGATTCGAACGTGAATTCGCTAGATAATTGAGAGTACACTTGTGTAATTCTTTTGTGTCTTCTTAGTGGATTATTTTGTGGTTTTTGCCCATGGTTTTTTAATCACAATTGGAGGCGTTCCAATTGCGGTTTTTCTAGGTAAAATCATTGTGTTAATTTGTCTTTTGATTATTTAATTGGGATTGCTATTTACTAGTTAAAATTGAAACGTAATCATAAATCAACATCTCCAGGATTTTAGATTTTTCAGACACCACAAGATTATGTACTCTTTTTTTTTTGGAAATTTGGCAAAACCCCTCTATTGGGCCCTTATTTGGTGAAAAGAACAATCCATAAATTTTTCCTTCATAAACCCCCTCACCTGGAGGCCCATACTTGATGGAGGACACATGAACATTTTTTTTTTTGGACAATCTTGCCCTTCCATATATACGTAAGAGAGAGAAAAGAGAAATGAGAAAGAGGAAATTCCAGACGAAGGTCTTCATGTTGAGCAGCTGTTGAGTTGTATTGATTTGGGAGAAGATTGAGATGTCCATTGGAAAGCTCTTATTTGGGAACCCCTTCAAGCATTTTCAATACATCACTTATGAGATTACCATCAGAAGGATCTAAAATTTTCTTCATCATCGAATACTATTTTCTGATAAGAGAAACCAATTCTTCAACATCTTCTTTTAAATTCATATACTTTGTAGGAAAAATATCTGGCAAAGTTGATAAACCAACTGTAAGTTCGTGAATAGCATTGGAAATCAATTCGATTTGCATGAGAAGCCCCATCTTGCTTCCGCTAGAATAATCTTCAATCAAAATCTTGACTCACTGCAAAACTATATACAATTCTTCAAAGCACAACAAAGCAGAAGGCGAAAAATAGGTCAATTGATCACGAATCAACTCACATAACAGGACTGAAAGCAGCTTCATTGAGTTTGTTGATTGTTGTTTCTAAAGTTTCCTTCAAGTATGTTGAATTATTGTTGATTTGTTTATGAACTTGTAACGAAGGAACTTGTAGAGCTTTTTTCAGTTTGTACTATGTTTTTTTTGTTACTAATGCCCTGTTTAAAAAGACAGTAAAGTGTTACTCTGATAATCAATAACATGTTATTGTGTAACATAATAATATGTTACTGTCGGACAGAGTAACATGGTATTGTTTACGTCAATTTTGATGATAATATATATATTTTTAATTTTATAAGAATTTCATAGTTAACAAGGATCTTATTTGATAGATCTTGACAAGGGAACTCTAAAAATACTAATTTTATTAAAAACTGACATTTATATCAAATGTTATATTATTTTAAAGTTTAAAATATTAAGTTACTCATTGAGAATATTTTAGTAATACTAATGTGCTGGACTTTTTAAGAAAAAAAATTTGTACATGTCCTCAATGCATTAAAATTTTATTATGAGAAAATTTTGTTCAAATTTTTTTTTTAATTTTTTTTTTTGGCATGAAAATGTGGTTTCAAGATATATATATATTTGGGTAGTTAAGTCATAAATTTAAAACAAAAAATTTACACATTTACAAGGGGCATTCCCCAGGTAATACAACAAATCTCACATCGCCCTCCTTAGAAAGGGGAGGACTAATACAAATAAAATGACTAATAAAAAATAACTAATTATAACCACTCAGCATTAAAAGCCAAAATTGTCCATTGTAGACACCCCATTTTAGACGGCCCTTACGACTTGGACGCCATCGCATGTAGACCCGATGATGAGTTTATGTGCTCGCCAAGTGCTCGAAGTTCTCAACGGAATGCCACAGCTTTGAGCCTTTCAAACTCTACATCCCTGTTACCACATTTTTGGACCAAGTCTTGGTCTTTCAAGCCAGCAGTTGGTAAGCAACTCTTATGGGCTGTCGGCCATCACTGTTGGGCTGTGGCCACTGATGTGGCTTGCTGGCCACCAGTTTCTTTTGTAGATATTTTGTGCCATCTATTTTCATAGTGTTGACACCCCATTTTTTATGGCCCTTTAGGACTTGGATGTTCTTGCAGGTACATCCGATGGCGAGTCTGATTGCTTGCCAAGCACTCGAAGTCCGTGGCGGGACACCACAAGTTTGAGCTTTCCAAACCCTACATCCAATTTGTCTCATCTTTGGACCATGTCTGGTTCTTCTCAACTTGAAGTTGTTGATGGCCTATCGGCCATCCTTGAAGGCTGCCAGCCATGGCTTTTGGCCTGTCGGCCATCAATGAAGCCTTGCTAGCCATTAGTGTTTCTTGCAGATGTAAACGAATGGACCGAAGGTCGTTTTGACAGAAATGAATAGACTGAAGGTCGTTTTGATAGAAATGAGTGGACCAAAGGTTGTTTTGACATATATGAATGGACCTAAGGTCGTTTTGACATGAACGAGTGGGCCGAAGGCCGTTTTGACACGAATGTATGGGCCGAAGGCCATTTTGACGTAAACGAATGGGCCAAAGGCCATTTTGACAGAAATGAATGGGCCGAAGGCCGTTTTGACGTGAGCGAACGGGCCGAAGGCCGTTTTGACGTGAATGAACGGGCCGAAGGCCGTTTTGACATGAATGGAAATCTGAATGGGCCAAAGGCCAGAATGTTTGGAACTACAGTCACTTGATTTGAATTTCGTATAGTTATATATCTGTTAAATAGAAATATGAATTGGGCCCAAGGCCGTTTGGAACATGTTGTTCTACATTATTATGTAACTTCTGTATTTGATTTGATATTATTCACTGGGCTATCGCTCACGCTCATTCATGTGTTTGTAGGTGAGCCAAGAGAAGTCCAAACCCAGCCCCAGTGAAGTCTGCCAGGAACAACATGAGTTTTGAAGAGTTAGCATTGTGTCTCACGCATAAGACCCATCGATGCCATTTTGTTATGTATTTATATTTTGTCTTGTTGGAAAGGACTTTGTGTATATCTGTATATAGTTTTGTTATGGATTGACTCAGTTTGGATGATCCTGTCTGTAAAGGATTTTGTGGTACTGTATTTTGTTGTGGGTTATTAACGTATATGTGTATGGTTTGTTTTAAAGTGCATATAAGCACGACTCTATGGACAAAGTTTTTAATTATTGCTTCCATTTGGCCCCTTTACTCTGATGAGTTATGTCTGTTTTGGTTTGAGGTCGTAGGTAATCTCAGGATTACTGGCCGGTTATGTCTTTAACCCATAGGAGCGGGTTCGGGTCATGACATAGTGGTATCAAAGCACGAGTTAATAACTCACACACTTGTCTAAAAAGAGCAATAAGCGTCTAGATAAGATCTAGGATGCATTCATGTGATAAATATGAATTTGGAAGCATTGATTATATGCTTAAATGTTTTGATATGAACAATTATATATGTAAGTTGTGGAATACTTGCATTGCAAATTATCTGAATATATGTGCTTCTTAGTAGATGCATACTTGTGTACCTTTTGTATAAAATATAATGCAAGTTTAATCAGATGGTGAGAACTAGAGGTGATGAGATGGAGGAATCTTCTACTGCCAGACTGGACAGAATGGAAAGACTGATTCAGGAAATGGCAGAGGCTTTGAGGCAGCAACAGGAGTGGCAACAATAGTGGCAACAACCACACCCGCCACCTCCACCTCCGGCACCACCCGTGCCAGATAATCAAAATGATGACCGGATAATAGCTCTTACCAAGGAGTTCAAGAAAATGAAACCACCACAGTTCCACGGGGGATTAGATCCGTTGAAAGCCGAAGCATGGGTCCTCGGCATTGAGAAACTATTTGAAGTATTCCCCTGTTTAGAGACACAGAAAGTGCTTCTAGCCATTTTTATGCTAGAAGACAAGGCCCAAAGATGGTGGATGTTAATGCGTGAGAATCATAAAGATGTGGATTAGGTAAAATTTCTGGAGATCTTTTATGACAAGTACTTCCCGCAGTGTGTTCGGGATAGGAAAGTAGCCGAGTTCATGGAACTCAAGCAAGACAGCATGACTGTGGCTGAGTATGAGGCCAAATTCACTGAATTGGCCAGGTTTGCACCACATGTAATTGACACTGATTATAAGAAGGCAAGACATTTTGAAGGTGGGCTCCGAAGTGACATCCTAGAGAGAGTGAATGCCCTGAAGTTGGAGACCTACATTGGGGTGCTTGACAGGGCCATCATATCAGAGGCTAACATAGCTTGACAAGCTAAGCCAACAATAGAATGGAAATGCAACAAAAGGCAAGGCTTCTTTTCGAAGAAGAAATTTCTGAAAAAGCAAAACACGGGCTGCTAAACTACTTCAAGTTCTTCCCGAGACACAGCTCCCATGTGCAACATTTGTAGGAAAAGGCACCATGGAGTCTGTTACCGTGCATCAGAGCCTGTTTCAAATGTGGGAAGCAAGGGCACATATCCCGAGAATGTAATCAAAATAGTGGGAAACTAGCAGCTAGTTCAACTGCATCAGTTCCAAAAGCCCGAAAATACTTTGAGATCTGCTATTACCGGGGATACCGTGAGACAGGGGAGGGTTTTTGCGCTTGTTCCGGGTGATATACGGAATGCCAATGCCGTTGTCTCAGGTACTATTTCAATATGTAATCGGGATGCCTTTGTATTAATTGACTCTGGATCAACACACTCATTTGTGACATGTACATTTGCATCTAGACTAAATAGACCCCCAGAATTAATGCCATATTTGCTATGTGTGTCTGCTCTATCGGGGGAATCTGTGTTGTGTGAATCTATATACTGGTTTTGTGAAATGCGTGTTGAGGATGCTATCCTGTATGTAGATTTATTGCCCTTGAATTTTAGAGATTTTGATATAATTTTGGGCATGGATTGGTTAACCAAGTATTGTGCCACCATTGATTGTGTAACAAAACGGGTCGTGTTTAAACCGCCAGAACAGAAAGAGATTGTGTTTGTGGGTAATGGGGTAGTGCCTTCACCTTATTTGATATGTGCAATGAAAGCATGCAAATTGATCAGGAAAGGGTGCCAAGGTTATCTGTGCTATGTGTTGACTGAACAATCTATGAATGTTGAATTGAATGATATTCTTATTGTTAGAGAATTTCCAGATGTGTTTCCAAATGAATTGCCAGGGGAATTGGTAGACATGGACATAGAGTTTACCATTGAAATTGTGCCAGACACCCAGCCCATTTCTAAGACTCCCTACAGAATGGCTATTGTTGAAATGAAAGAATTGAAAGAACAGTTGCAAGACCTCCTTGACAAGGGGTTTATCCGACCTAGCACTTCGCATTGGGGTGCACCAGTGTTATTTGTGAAGAAGAATGATGGTACTTTGCACCTGTGCATCGATTACCAGGAATTGAACAAGGTAACGATAAAGAACAAATATCCCTTACCCCGTATTGATAATTTATTTGACCAGTTGCAGGGATCACAAGTGTTTTCTAAGATTGATTTGAGATCCGGATATCATCAGCTGAAAGTTACGGCAGAGGATGTTGAGAAAATCGCATTTAGAACGAGGTATGGTCATTTTGAGTTCCTTGTTATGCCATTTGGAGTAACTAATGCTCCAGTAGCATTTATGGACTTCATGAATAGAATTTTTAAAACCTACCTTGATGAGTTTGTTGTAGTCTTCATCAATGATATTTTGATATACTCTAAAGATAGACTTGAAGATGAGCATCATTTCAGGACTGTTTTACAAATACTTCGGAAAAGAAAATTATTTGCTAAACTAAAGAAATGTGAGTTTTGGTTGGATGAAGTTGTTTTCTTAGGGCATATGATCAACAAGGAAGGAATTTCAGTGGACCCGCAGAAAATTAAGGCAATCGTGAATTGGCCTACATCGACAAATGTGACAGAAGTTCGCAGTTTCATGGGCTTGGCTGGGTACTACAGGAGGTTTGTGAAGGACTTTTCGAAAGTAGTTATGCCTCTTACCCAATTGACACGTAAAGGGCAACCATTTGAGTGGAATGGTGAAAGAGAATCAGCCTTTCATGAATTGAAAACAAGATTGACCACGGCACCAATTTTGACACTACCTTCAGGTACGGAAAATTTTGTGATTTTCAGTGATGCATCTTATAAAGGTTTGGGTTGTGTGTTAATGCAGAACGGAAAAGTTATTGCTTACGCCTCCAGGCAGTTGAGGCCACACGAGAAGAACTATCTAACACATGACCTAGAATTGGTCGTAGTTGTTTTTGCCTTGAAAATTTGGCGGCATTATCTGTATGGAGCAAAATGTGAAGTCTACACGGATCATAAGAGCCTGAAATACTTCTTCACGCAGAAAGAGTTGAATATGCGTTAGAGAAGATGGCTGGAGCTGATAAAAGACTACAATCTGGAGATTCAGTATCACCCTGGGAAGGCTAACACAGTAGCTGATGCATTAAGCAGAAAATCAATAGGGAGTATGGCTTGTTTGCTTACCGACCAGAAAGAGATCTTGCAAGATTTTGAGAAGTCTGAAATTAAAGTGGTAATTTGTGAACAGGGCGGATTGATAGCCACTATTACAGCTGAGCCGGCGATCATTGATGAAATCAAACAGAAACAGAAAGAGGATGAGTACCTCAAGAAAGTGATTGACGAATTTGAGGCAAGCCCGAAAGAAGAATTCGGTATTGAGAATGAAATGTTGAAATTCTGGAACCGAATATGTGTCCCAGATATCCCGAAACTAAAGAAGAGGGTTTTAGATGAAGCCCACAGGTCCGTATTTGCTATGCATCCGGGTAACAATAAAATGTATCGGGATTTGAAACAAACCTATTGGTGGCCTAAAATGAAGAAAGAGATTGCAGAATATGTGTCCAAGTGCCTCCAATGTCAGCAAGTTAAGGCTGAACATCAGAAACTAGGCGGTCTACTTCAACCTCTCCCTATTCCTGAATGGAAGTGGGAGCATGTGACTATCAATTTCGTTGTTGGCCTACCTCGGACCTCTCGCGGTATGGATTCTGTTTGGGTTGTGGTTGATAGACTTACTAAATCTGCACATTCTCTACCTGTCAAAACTACATTTACTGCTTACAGATTAGCTACCATTTATGTTCATGAGATTGTCCATTTACACGGAGTTCCGAAATCTATTGTGTCGGATAGAGTCCGAAATTTGTATCTAGATTGTGAAAGAGTTTGCAGGAAGCTATGGAAATAGAACTAAGGTTCAGTACTGCATTCCACCCACAGACAGATGGGCAGTCAGAACGAACGATACAAACTTCGGAAGATATGCTTCGCATGTGTGCTTTGGATTTTCAAGGGAGTTGGGAAGATTATTTGCCACTTGCAGAATTTGCTTATAATAACAGTTTCCACTCCAGCATCGGTATGGCACCGTACGAGGCTTTGTATGGTAGGAGGTGTAGATCACCTATCTGTTGGACAGAGGTCGGGGATAGAGCTTTGCTTGGGCCAAAAATTGTACAAGACACTTCTGAGAAAATCAAGACCTATTCGGCAAAGGCTCAAAATAGCTCAAGACTGACAAAAGAATTATGCAGACGTTCGGAGAAGACCTCTTGAGTACGAGGTTGGTGACCATGTGTTCATCCGTGTGTCCCCAATGAAAGGCCAAGTCAGATTTGGAAAGAAGGGCAAGTTGTCGCCCCGTTACATTGGGTCGTTCCAGATTTTGGAGAGGCTTGGTCCAGTTGCCTACAGAGTTGCTTTGCCCTCGGGATTCGAGCAAATCCATAATGTGTTTCATGTGTCGATGTTGAGGGGTTACCTCCGAGACCCGTTACATGTGATTGATTATCACCGGGTTGCTATTGATGAAAATATGGAATATGCTAAATGGCCGAAACGAATTGTTGATCGGCAAGTGAAGCAATTGAGAAACAAGTCCATCCCAATGGTGAAATTGGAATGGAAAGAACACTATGTGACAGATCCTACATGGGAAAAAGAGAAGGAAATGCATCTACGCTATCCACATTTGTTTCCCGACGAAGGTAAATTAAGTTTGGAGGACCAAACTTCCTAAAATGGGGAAGACTGTGATACCCCTGTTCCGTAGTATGCTAATTGGTCCTTAATTTGTGTATGATTATGTGTTTAGCCTAATTTTATGTGCCATTTTGTGAATATATGTGATTTTGAAGTTCTATCTGTTCACCGTAGGAATACATGCTTGAATAATCTGCTTTGGAAATTAAATTAAGGGCCTTAACGGCCACAGAACCAGAATTTGATTACGCCATTGTGATTAGCATAATTTTTAGAGCCTACGGTGAAATTTAATTGAAAAATTGATTCGGACTAGATTAAGTTGATTAAATTGGTAAATCAGTGCCCAATTATTTATTATTATTATTATGAGTTAGTGGGAATTGTTGGGTAAGGGCACTACACTTCCCATTCTCTCCTATGTATTCATTTTGGCTGATCAAACCTTGAAAAGAGGAGGAGAGTCGGCTGTAGAGAGGGAGAGAGGAGAGAATTGTGCAAATTGTGGCTTAAAGCTTGGGAACCTTGAAGATAATCCAAGAATTGTTATAGATTGTGAGAATCAAAGCTTCTAGGTGAGTAATTCTTGGATTATAGTTTGTAATTTTGTGTGTTCAAGCTAATTGGGTGATCAATTGGGTTGGTTTTGTTGAATTAAAGCTTGACATATGCATGCATGTAAGAAATTGTGTTGAAATAGCATGTATAAGCTTGAAATACATGATTCAAGTAGAGTTTTGATTGAAACTCATGTTTTGATCACCATTTGTGCTGTCTAAGTTGAGAATGTGGCTAATTTATCACATGCATGTACAATTTATGAAGATGTGAGCTTGAATGTATGAATTTGTTATGTTAGAATGAGTTTGATGGGAGATTGGGGCATGCATGTGAATTAATTGTGAATTGAGCTCCATTGGGTTAAGATTTGGGGTTTAGATCATATTAGTATACTTATATTTGAGAATTGAGCCATAACATGCATGATTTGTTGGTTGAAAATCGAATTGGAGCTCAAGAACTCAATCTGGAAAACCCATATTTTTTATGTCCGCTCGAGCGGGTGAAGTGCTGCTCGAGCGGGAAAATTGTGCTCCCAGCACTTTTTGCAGACATGGTGCCTGCTCGAGCGGGGAAGTTGACGCTTGAACGGGGAGCTATGTAGACAGGCCATCCGCTCGAGTGGAATAATTCACGCTCCAGCGTAATTTTGAGGTAACCAGTACTTTTGCAGGCCTCTTGGGTCCGGTCGAGGGGGGAAGTCCACGCTCGAGCGGGGACCCTATTTTCTGAAATTTTGTTCAAGCGTTTTGTGTTTCGTTTTCTGTTCTCGTTCACTTGTAATCACTCTTAGGCATATGTTAAGCATTGTAAATGTGTTAATGAGATAAGAATAAAGCCTAAAGAGGAATATGTGAATTAAAGAACGGATTGAACTATTAGTGACCCTTTGGTGTTCATGAAATGTGTAGGGTCAAGCTCCAGGGAAATCCACAAGCCAATCACTGTGAGTAATATTGATATTTGAAAGCCTAGCAATGTCCAACTGTTTATTCCCTTATAAGCTTTATGAGTTGCTAATTGGGATTGTGGACAAAAGTCTGACATGAACGAATGAATGGACCGAAGGTCGTTTCGATATGAATAAATGGACCTAAGGTCGTTTTGACATGAATGAGTGTGCCAAAGGCCGTTTTGACACGAATGTGTGGGCCAAAGGCCGTTTTGATATAAACGAATGGACCGAAGGTCGTTTTGACATAAATGAATGGACCGAAGGTCATTTTGCTAGAAATGAGTGGACCGAAGGTCGTTTTGACATATATGAATGGACCTAAGGTCGTTTTGACATGAATGAGTGGGCCGAAGGCCGTTTTGACACGAATGTATGGGCAGAAGGACGTTTAGACGTAAACGAATGGGCCGAAGGCGATTTTGATAGAAATGAATGGGCCGAAGGCCGTTTTGACATGAATGAACGGGCCGAAGGCCGTTTTGACATGAATGGAAATCTGAATGGGCCAAAGGCCAAAATCTTTGGAACTACAGTCACTTGATTTGAATTTTGTATAGTTATATATCTGTTTAATAGAAATATGAATTGGGCCCAAGGCCATTTGGAACATGTTGTTCTACATTGTTATGTAACTTCTGTATTTGATTTGATATTATTCACTGGGCTATCGCTCACGCTCATTCATGTGTTTGTAGGTGAGCTAAGAGAAGTCCAAACCCAGCCCCAGTGAAGTCTACCAGGAACAACATGAGTTTTGGAGAGTTAGCCTTGTGTCTCATACACGAGACCCATCCTGCCATTTTGCTATGTATTTATATTTTGTCTTGTTGGCAAGGACTTTGTGTATATCTGTATATAGTTTTGTTATGGGTTGACTCAGTTTGGATGATCCTGTCTGTAAAGGATTTTATGGTACTGTATTTTGTTGTGGGTTATTAACGTATATTTGTATGGTTTGTTTTAAAGTGCATATAAGCATGGCTCTATGGACAAAGTTTTTAATTATTGCTTCCATTTGGCCCCTTTACTTTGATGAGTTATGTCTGTTTTGGTTTGAGGCCGTTGGTAATCTCAGGATTACTGGCCGGTTATGTCCTTAACCCATAGGGGCGGGTTCGGGTCATGACAGATATGGCAACCCACAAGTTTAGGCAAGAAGGCATGCATATAGACTCATGCTTAAGGCATAAAGCAAGACTCACCAGAAGCATTGAAATAGTGGGGCATGAGAGAGTATGGCCACACTATACATACTGAAATCATGGTAGAAATGAGGCCAAAGTATGCAAACAACTCAAGTAAGCCGTGCTAGAGACCATGAAATTCAAAGCTAATGAGAAAGAATGCATTATGGCTATACAAAGCATGACATACATGACCAAAATAACTTCAAATAGAGCTTAAGCATGCCAAAATATGAGTAAAAGCTTCTTTGAGTTGAGGCAAAATCATGCTAAAACCATAGCTTAAAGCACAATGCATGTTAGGCTAATGAATGCAAATGCACTACAAGTGCAAGGAGCATGCATGATATGATCAAACCAAGCCAAAACAGGGCTATAGCATGGCAAAACAAAGCCTAGGACATGTTGAAATGGAGCCACAAAGAGGTATAAAAACATGCCAACTTGGTGAGCCAATACCACAAGCACACAAGAGAAGAAGATGGGGGACAACCCCCTCCTGTTTGAGGCCTCAAAACCACATCTCCACCACTGAAATTCCTCTGGAATTCAATGGTGAAAAGGCCAAACGAAGTCTAGAACAAAGGTCTAAAGTAATGGTTCAAAACAAGGCCAAACAAGGCTCTAAAGGGGATAGGTCACCCCCAACACCAAAGAGGTCTCAAACCAACATATTAAACACTTAGAATCAAAGCTTTTTTCAGTTGAAAGCAAGGACTAAAACAATATGCAAGGATGGCCAGTATAGTATACAAACAAAGGCTTAAAAGGGGAATACACTCACCCTTGAAGCACAACTTTGAAACCAGCAAACTCTGAGGCAAAAATCAACTTTCAGAGCTCAAATAACACTCCCAAGAACCTTACCTCAAAGATGGTGGTACGTTGCTAGGTGTTGTAGTGTAAAAATGAAGAGAAATCTCACTTTAAGGCACAAACTAACACAATAAAAAGAGAGAGGAAGAAATATATAGAGAGAGAGTGATATATCTACTATATCAGATTTTTAGAACCTCTGGAAAGGAAGAGGGGTCTCCCTTCTTACAGAAAATCAAGCCCCAAGCTTGTTGAACAAGCTAGGACTTGGTTTGAATCCATCCATACACGTGTATGGAGGATACACCAAGTGACCAACAGCTGGCACCAGCTGCAAGAAAAATATCTGCAAAAGCAGAAAAAAGGGTCTCGGCCAAGAAAATGGTCGATCGACCAAAAAGAGTGCCGATCGATCATCACCAATGGCCGATGACAAGAAAACATGGCCGATAAGTACAAGGCTTGGCCGATGGGTTGTAGGGATGACTAACAAGCCACCCTCTTCCCTTAGAAACAAAACCACAAGTCCTTGGTCCACAACCAAGCACAAAACAAACAAGTTGAGAGGTTCTAAGGCAAGGCACACAGCCGAGACCTTCTGGAGCTCAAAACGAACATGAGCATGGATGATCATCGAGTGTTCAAACGATGACGTTTAAGTCTTGAGGACGGTAAAAAATGGGGTGTCTACATCATTGCATCTACAACAGGCAATTGAGACACTTCAGCATGATGCGGCTCGTCAAGCCGAGGTTACGGCCCATCAGACTGAGGTTATAACTAGGCTACAGCAGTAGTAACCACAGCCAGCAACAGCCTCTGCATCACATGTACCCCCCGCGGCTATCCCTGTGTCTGATGCTACTGTTAATACTGGTAGTGCTCAAGAAAACCAAGGTAATCTGATTTTCCCTGTCCAAACAAAACTCATCCCGGCACAAGCTTCCAAAGCACCGATTTATCAGACTGACACCTCGTTCAAGTTCGAGGTTGTTCCGACTGCACTTAAGGTCAACAAACTGGAGAAATTTTTCAAAAAAGTGCAAGGGGTCAATTCCATTACAGACATAGAGGATGGATACACCGAGTCAATAGTTACATTACTAGAGCGGTTCAAAATGCTGCACATTGACCATTTTGATGGTTCTAGGGACCTAATGGTTCATTTGCACTTGTTATCAGATATCTTACGACGTTGGCTTAACTAGATTGCATAAGCTATCTCTCTTCGGTTGCACCATGTCGAGTATAGGGCCCATCTGGTACACCAAATTGGAAAATTCAGTAAAGCAGAATTGGGAGGAGTTAGCCGAGTCGTTCGTCACTTCGTACTCTTATAACATGAAAATTGAGGTTACAACTTGTGATCTTGAGGCGACACGTGAAGAGCCAAAGGAAGGCTTCTCTGAGTTTGTGACAAGATGGAAGGCCAAGGCGTCTATGATGACCGTTCGACCTTCAGAGAAAGATCTTATCAGAATGGTTATTTGGAATCTGTATGGAAAACTATTGCAGAAAATGATTATTCTTCCCCTATTTACCTTCAAAGAGCTACATAAGATGGGGGTTCAAATCGAGGATGCCATGAAGTAGTGGATTATTACTGATGATAAGGAGCCGGCTAAAAGGCCGTTTGTTCGCAGTTCCAATGTTGCTAATGGTAGCACAGCTACGAGGCCATCGGATGTAAGTGTTGTCGCCACAACAAAAATTGCCGACCCCTTTGCTAACATAGGCCCACAAACATCATCCACCATTACCCGAGCTCAGGGTAGGACTTTTTACCAACTATACATGACCTTGTCTAAAGCCGTATAGGTGCTAGTGAAGAAAGGGCACCTGAAACCCTTAGAACCTAGCCCACTTCCTGACCCTCTTCCACCCAAGCATCACCCTACAAAGTACTGTGCTTTTCACCAGCAACATGGTCATGACATCGACTAGTGCTTCCGATTGCATCATGACATTCAGGATCTTATTGACAACAAGGTGATCGTTGCACCTCAGAAACCAAATGTAACCACAAATCCACTCCCAGCCCATAATCAAGTCCCGCCACCTTGAAACCTAAACCTTATTTATACACTGCCCACCTCTTATGACCCCAACGTATATATTACACCCTCTCACTTACCGAAACCGATGTTGTTCCTTCTAGAGGGCACAGACTTGTGTGTGATGGCCGCATCTAACCTATATGCTGAGCCTCATAGGTCAGTGGTGATGACACTTGCAGCGAAAGGGTTGTCGACCTCAGAGGGAGGTACTAGTTTGTTGTCAGAGTATCCTGGAGACTTTTGTGAAAGGGCACATAACTCGTGTGATAACCATGTTCCGTATTATGCTAATTGATCTATATCATGAATATGATTATGTGTTTGATATGATTTTGAGTGCCATTTATATGAATACATGTGGTTTGAATTTCTATCTGTTCACCGTAGGAAAATCAGTTTGACTTTCTGCTTTGGAATTTAAATTGAAGGCCCTATCGGCCACGGAAACCGAAATTGACTACGCCATTGTGATTGGCGTAATTTTTAGAGCCTACGGTGAAATTTAATTAAAGATTCATTTGGATCAAAATAATCAGATTTAAAATGACTAATTAAAGCACCATTACTTAATTTTAAGTGATTTGATAAAGGGAGCCTATAAATAGGCTCATTCACACTCAATTCCTCTCTTTTTAATTCATTTGGCTGAAATTAGCCCTCTAGTAAACGAGAACCAAATTTAGAGAGAGAGAGAGAGAGAGAGAGAGAGAGAGAGAGTGAGTGAGTGAGTGAGTGAGTGAGGCCAATTGAAGGTTTGATCAAGAAGCTTGGGAATCTTGAAGAGAAACTCAAAGATTAACCATAATTTGGAAGATTTGAGCTTCTAGGTGAGTAATTGGTTATGAATCCATAAGTTTGAGGTTGTAATTTTGTAAATTCAAGTTAGATGATCACCTAGAACTTAAATTGAAGTTGGTATGTTCATGCATGCATAAAATCACCATGAATTTGCATAAACTAGCATGTAATATGTTGATTATGAAAAATTGAGCATTGAAGCATACATGCAAGCATAGTTTTGTTGAGTTTCATGGTTGTGAGCACCATTGGTGCTATTTGAAATGGAATTGAGGTCTAATACTAACATGCATGTTGGATTGATAGAGACATGAATTTTTGTATGAAGTTTGAATACATGGGTTTTTGGCCATACAAAAGAAATGAAGATTTAATTGAGAAATGGGTTATGATTTTGAATAATTTGGTCTCATACTCTCATATTCTCATATAGTATAATGCGTTTGCCTATTTCTGAACCAAAACCATGAGTTGGAGCCTTTGAACATCAGGTTTGAACTTGAAGAACAGTTCTGGAAAACCCATAATTTGGCATGTCCACTCGAGCGGGGAAAGCGCCGCTCGAGCATGAAATGCGAGCTCCCAGAACTTTTTGCAGACATTGATGTCCGTTCGAGCGGGTAAGTTCACGCTCGAGCGAGGAGCTCTACAGAATGATTTTCAGGTCGAGCGTCCGAAGTCGCGCTCGAGCGTGAAAATGAGGCAACCAGTACTTTTGCAGACCCACGGGGTTCGCTCGAGTGGGGTAACCCACGCTCGAGCAGGGACCCTTGTTTTAGAAATTTTGTAAAAGTGTTCTGTGTTTCTTTTTTCGTTCTCTTTCACTTCTAAGTACTCTTAGGCATGCATTGAGCATCATGAATGAATTAAAAGGATAAGAAAGAAGCCTAAGAGGGATGTACGAATTAAGAACAGATTGAATCGTTTGTGACCCATATGTGTAATGTAATGTGTAGGGTCAAGCTCAAGGGTGAATCCACCGGCAGAACACTGTGAGTAATATCTTAGTAAAGATATTTTGAAGTATGTTATTTGTCTAATTGCTTATTTCCCTATAAGCCTTATAAGTTTGTTAATTTCAATTGTGGACAAATGTTTGCTATGCCATATAGTTAGGCCAAAGGCCGTTGGATACAATCGAATGGGCTGAAGGCCGTATGACATAAATGAATGGGCCAAAGGCTGTATGACATAAATGAATGGGCCAGAGGCCGTATGACATGAATGAATGGGCTAAAGGCCGTATGACGTGAATGAACAGGCCAAAGGCTGTATGACGTGAATGAACAGGCCAATGGCCGTATGACTTGAATGAACAGGCCAAAGGCCGTATGACGTGAATGAACGGGCCAAAGGCCGTATGACATGAATGAACGGGCCAAAGGTTGTATGACGTGAATGAACGGGCCAAAGGTTGTATGACTTGAATGAACAGGCCAAAGGCCATATGACGTGAATGAATGGGCCAAAGGCCGTATGACGTGAATGAACATGCCAAAGGCCATATGATGTAAATAAATGGGCCAGAGGCCGTATGACATGAATGAATGGGCCAGAAGCCGTATGACATAAATGACTGGGCCAAGGGCCGTATGACATAAATGAATGGGCCGGGGGCCGTATGACATAAATAAATGGGCCAAAGGCCGTATGTCACCAATGAATTGGGCCCGAGGTCGTTTGATATGTTTGGAAGTGCAGTCACTTGACCTATGTGTATAAATATATATACTAGATAGAAACATGAATTGGGCCCAAGGTCATCTGATGTATGTTGTTCTAAATACCGTTCGTGTATCTTCTTTATTTGATATTATTCACTAGGCTTTCGCTCACGCTCATTCATGTGTCTGTAGGTAAGCCAAGGGAGGTCCAAACCCAGCCTCAGTGAAGTTTGTGTGAAACAGTCAAGGTTTTGAAGAGTCAGGCCATACGTCTCACGCACGAGACTTGTTTTTGCCCTTTTGCTATTTTGTTATATTTTGTCATGTTGGCGAGAACTTTGGATTACGGTCGTATAGAGTTTTGATTGGCTGACCATGACTTGAATGACCCTGTTGTGTAAAGCTTATATGTTAACTTTCCTTGATGCGTGTTTGTAGACACCCCATTTTTGACCGTCCTCAAGACCTAGACGTCACCGTTTGAACACTCAATGATCATCCATGTTTGTGTTCGTTTTGAGTTCTCGGATGTCTCGGCTACGTGCCTTGTCTTAGGAACTCTCAACTTGACTGTTCTGTGCTTGGTTTTGCACCAAACACTTGTTGTTTTGCTTTTGAGGGTACAGGACGGCTTGTTAGCCATCCGCACACCTCACCGGCCATGGCTTGAGGCCACCGGCCCTGTTTTTGTTACTTCCGGCCATTTGTGATGGCCGGTCGGCACTCTTTCTGGTTGGTCGACCATTGCTTTGGTCAATTTGTCATTTTTGGCTGGCCGACCACTGTTCATCTACTTTTGGTAGATATTTTATGCCAGCTGTGATAGCTGGCATCCACAATGCACCCCCTCCATACACGTGTATGGAGGGATTTCCCTCTTGCTTAGTTCGTTTTGTAAGCTTTGCAAGATTGGAATTCCTATAAAGGGAGGGCTTCTCCTCCCTCCTCAAGGGTTCCAAGAAGTTCCATAGGTCCGGTTTTAGGCTTAGGAGTCTAGTACCTATCCTATCTCTATATCTTCCTCTCCTTTTGATTTGTGTGTGTATAAGGTGTTTTTGTTCTTAGTTTTGCACTAAGGCACCTAGTGTTACACCATACCTTGGTTGCTGAGGTGCCAAAGGGTTGTTCTTGGAGTTCTTGGGCTAGTTTTGAGCTAAGGAAGCCGCTGGAGCTCTCCTTTGGAAGAAGGTCTTCAAGGGTAAGAACCTTACCCCTTTATTTCCCATTTTTGCACAAGGTTTTGACCTATCTTGCATCTGTTTTTAAGCTTAGTGTATAACTGAAAAAAGTTTTGATTTTGCTTTCTTTCGAACTTTTCTTAAGGTTGTTTTGAGGTTTGGGGTTATTTACCCCCTCTTATGCCTTGTTTGGCCTCCTTTTTGTGCTATTTTTGGTGAGCTCCGGGACCACCTTGTATTGGCCCCCTCATCACTGAAATCTAGAGGGATTTCAGTGGTGGGGATGGTGTTTTGAGGTCCTAACAAGGAGAGGGTCATCCCCTCTCCTTGTTGTCTTCAAAACTTGTCATTTTAGCCTCATGTGTGAGCACCTTGATTAAGTCCATGTTGTCCATGTCTTAGTTGGAATTTGTGGTTATTTTGCCATGTTATAGCACTATTTTAAGTTGGTTTAGACACACCATGCATGCTTTGCATACTTGTCTTGTAATGCCATGAAATTGTCTTAACATGCATCATGATGTACCATGACTTTCTAGCATGATTTTCGCTTAGCTTTGTGAAGCTTTTATGCATGTTTTGGTGTGTTTGAGGTCTGATTTTGGTTATTTGGGTCATCCATGACTTGCTTTGTATAGCTACCATGCAATCTCCCTTGTAAGCTTTGAGTATTGGACTCTCTAGCATGCTCTATTTGCATCATTTTAGTGGTTTGACACCATTAGTTATGTCATTTCAGTCCATATGGCATGCTTGTATGCTTGCATTTGATGCTCCTTTAGTGTCTTAAAAGGTTGATGTCTTATGCTCCTTGTTTGGACCCTTGTGTATGCCATCATGTGTAGGACATTTAGATGACATCTAGGTGTGTCTTTGGCCTTGTTTCGGTCTGCCTTTGGACTGATTTGAGTCCCTTTGGCCGTTTGAGGCTTGGTTGGCGTGGTCATGGCTTGAGCCCCTTGGCTAGCCTTGAGTTTTGGGCTTGGTTGCATGCTTTGCTTGATTTGTTTAATTGGTTTGGCACCTTTTCTAACATGATTTTAGAGCTTACAATGCATGCCATTTGTCCATGTTTGTTCCTTTTAAGTGTGCTTAAAAGTCCCTCTTTTGTGCTTAAAGTTTTGGACCATGTTTGCATGCATGTTTGTATGTACATTTGCCTTCACGTGCTTAGCATATTGGCCACTGTTTTGGGCCTATTTGAGAGCTGCCCAAATTGGTGTAAGTCCATCCCCACATGTTGTTGCATACTTGCCTTGTATGTTGTCACATACTTGTTGCATATTTGGTGAATTACATGTTATAGCATGCTAGTTCAATTGTGCCTCGTTGTGTACTTAATCCATGACATGTTGTTGCATGCTTAGGTTGTAATGCATTTGGCATGCATTCTCTCTTTTAGTTACTTAACATGTTGTCCATGTTGCATCTTGCATGCTTGCATGGTTAAATTACACTTTGCATGCTTGTTAGCTTGCATACTTGTTCACATGCTCATGGTGCATGCCTAGCTTCCATGCCTAGGTTGCATAGCATTAAGCATGCACCTCTTGCCTCTTGAATTGATTATGATAGAGGTTGGAGGCCTTTTGTTTGTTTGGTGTGCATCTCATTTGATATCAAGATGCACAACTTGACTTCTTGGGCCATCATGCATTGAAATGTGTGATTGGTGGCCCGAGGGTCGAGTACCATACTCCCCTGAGTCTTAAACATGATAGGAAGGGTGGTTGTGCAAACATGTGCTTTGAAATGCATTCCCATGCTTTTTCTACCCTCTGCTACTATCAAAACAGGGTTTTGTAGGAAGAGATGGTCGACCGACCATTCCCACTGCCGATCAACCAACAATGGATGGCCGAGAGCATCATAGATGGTCGATGACCACGTTTCCATGGCCGGTGACCATTCCTCTTGGCTGGTGGTCTCCCACAACCCTCAGGGAGTATTTCAGAAGCAACTTTGGGACTTGTGCAGTCTTCAGAGGCATAAAACAGGGCAAATAGAGGCAGCTTGTGCGTGGTGGTGGATTTCCGATCGGAGCTGGGCATGTATGCATTGGACCCTCTTCCCGAGGATGTTTTACCGCTTTATTAGCTTAGTTAATTTGCTTAACTAGTTAACTAGTCTGTAATTATTTAATTAGCTTGATTAGTTAGTTAAATTTGTATTATTCTTTTGGTCCCTCCGAGAGAGGGCGAATTGTGTAATAAGCGTGCGTGTGTGTGATGCATGTCTTCCAACCCCCACTTCTTTCTCCCATTTACTTATATGCTTTTGATGGTTAGCATTAGGACATGTTTTGATTAGCACACTTATGATAGCATGTTTGCATCCATTCATTTGTATTGCATGCACCGGGCTTGGCACATCATACTAATTGCATAGTATTTCAAATATAACTTGAATACATGTCATATGCTGTATTTCACATGCCATCCATAGATTAGCCGAGCCTATTCTAGCTGCATTTTGCCTGCGATGCATTAGCCATCTTAACATGGACTTGGATCATACATTTGATTACTAACATGTTCCTTGTTTTGGCTTGGAGTACTAGGTGAGTGTTTATGCTTTAGCATCTCGGATGAGTGTGAATGTTAACATGAAAGCATGCTTACCATGAGGCTAATTGCTTAGTTGATTTACTGCCTGAATGCCTGTAGGTGAAGGTTGGATTGCTTGAGTTGGAATAACTCGTTGAAATCTGTGTTTTAGCCTACTTGTGAGTAGCAAATTTCAAACTGTCTTTGAAATGAGCGGATATGCAATGCTTTGTTCCAAATTAGACGATCTAGTCTATACTTTTGTGTTGTGCGCATCACATATTAAGATTAGCTAATTAGCCGGAATAAGAATGCATAATGTTTTCAAAACTAGATATCATGGTTAGTTGAGGCCAATCTTTGATCGGTTGAGCGGGGGTGCTCATAGCTGACCTTTCCCAATCGTACCCAAGTTCCCGAGCCGAGGCAACTTTGGTGATGACGGACACGTGGCCTTAGGCAATGAGTTAGGGTTTCCTAAATTCCCCCATAAAAAAATATTTAGGTGGCGACTCTGTATCTGGCAAAGCAGTCCATGTTTGGCACTTCTTTACAAAAATCTGTTTTCCAAAACGATTTGCCGGACTTGGACTCTTTGGTGATTTCTCAATCTCACATTGCACATTGTGAGATCAGATTAAGAACTGACACAATCGAGTCCGAACTGTGGAGGCACGGGGGCCCGAGGGCGCGTCCACAGTTTTTGGTGACTTTGCTGGGGAGTTTAGAGAGCTTGACACGAACTCATGATATCTTGTTTTGATTGCACTCATGTGTTTCTTTGCATTGCATGTGTAATGGTGCGCCTAAGTCACAGTGTTTGCCGTCTGCTATTCCTGAACGGTTTGCCGGAGGCTCGCTTCGAGAAGCGTGCCATAAGGCTGACCTGTTACGGGCTCTGCCACGATGGGAACACAAGCCCCGGTTGTCACCAAGGCAGCCTTTTGACCATTCGACCTAGTGCATGTTCGGATTCCATAGTGACTATTCCAAGCTAGGATAGGTTGCTACCCGATTATAGATGGTTTGAAACCACTGCGTGCGTAGTGAAACCATAGCTCCTGACAAAATAGAACAGGGAAACCCTACACCAAAATAGGGGTGTTTTGGCTCTTGCTTGCTTGTTATGTGCTTTTTGCGTTGACCTCTACAGGGAATGCATATATCAGTTTGCAAGTCTGAGTATCAGGCCTGCGGGCATCAGTATCAGTGTTTTGAGGAATCAATTATCTGCGGGTATCAGATTCAGTTTTTGGGGCAGTGATTTTGCGGAACAGTGATCAGTAGTAGAGTACCGTTATTCAGCTATGCTTGTGTCTGTTCTGATTGGGCCGAAATACTGCGTGTTTTCTCTTTCAGTTCAGAGATTTAGTACAGAATAGCCAATGTTCTTCTTTGCTGAGGCAAGACAGACATCTGATCCGTCAGTCACCGTTTAGTTCAACGAACTTATGATGACGCAAAGTTCAGAGGAAATTGTGGCTATGGCAGCCGCATTAGAGCAAGGAATCATCTTGCTGGATGAGACCAATGTTGATGTACCGCATCCGCCCAGGTCGCCTGTCACACACCCGATCTGGACACCCCAGTTGTTTCAAGCTCGTGAGCCCACCACGTTTGAGTTGATGGGAATGATTGGTGACCTCCAGAGGTCTGTGGCTGATCTCGCCTATGGAATGTCAGCTTCACCACCAACTACATCGTATGCCGGGAATTTTGTACCGCAGGAGCCCCCGCTATTGGGGCGAATTGTGATCGAGCTCAGCCAACCTGAGGTTGTCTCAAGCTATAGTAATGACGTGTCAACAACAACCGGGTTTCACTCTGATATAGCAACCCAAACCCTCGATTAAGCTGAGGCTAGAGGTAAGAACAAAGTGGGAACAGATGCCAATCCTGTTGAACAACTGCTATGGGCAGTTGAGGCTTCGAACGCCGGGGGGTTCAATAAACAGCAAGTACTCATAGTCATGGCTAAGACTGTGGATGATGCTTTCCCCACTCCAACCGAGGGGAGTTCCCGCCAGGCAAAAAATCGGGATAGGCCCCGTCATGCCAGAACAGTTCCCTCCAATCCCAACCCTGCACCGGGAAAAGATCAGAGAACCAAGGCAGCACCTGCCGATCCTTTTTCGAGTACATCCGGCAATGGTCCATAGACTTCGAAGTATCTGTCCCAAGGGCGCAGAGTCTTTCACGCCCTCTACATGCCTTTGTCTAAACCACTTCAAATCCTGGGGAAAAAAGGTCATCTCAAACCTCTTGAGCCTCGGCTTCTCCCTAGTCATCTTCTAGCAGGCCATGATGCTACCGTGTACTGCGCGTACCACCAGCAAACCGGTCATAGCACCGATAACTGCTTCCGTCTTTGCCATGAAGTACAGGACTTGATCGACAATGAGGTCATCCTCCCACCTACCTCAGCAAAGTCTGTCACCACTGAGCTGTTGGACTTCGAGGATACTACAAGTATGTGATTAGGGGTTGGACCACCTATGGGCAACGCTCGGTGTATTTCAGATGTGGCATCTGGCACGCACTGTTTTCAGCATTTGCGAATGCTGGCTTTTGTAATTTCTAGCTTGGGTGTTGAGTCAGTTCTCCGGTTCTGTTTTTGAGCCTGTCTCTTTGTTTTGAGTAAGTCTTTTTGCTTAAGGGTCTGTCTTGTTATATCGAGTCAGTCCCATTGTATAGAAATTAGGTGATTCCAAGGTCATTGCCTCGGATATCATTATTTTGTTTTGTAATTATCCTTTTGCTTTCTTTTGAGTCTATCTCTACTGTGGAGCCAGTTGCAACCAGGAAATCTAAATGAAATAGCTGCGGCTATCATGTTTCCGTGCTTATTGCTACTTTGAGCTAGTTGTGCCGGAGGATTTGAATGAAACGGCGGAGCATCTCACTTGCTCTTCTGCACCTCGAACTCATTGCATTGACCTAAGCTTTTCAAAACTTTTTTTTAACACCATGGTAATGAAAACGAAGAGGAAGGAATTCCTCGGGTTTTGCAAAATTTGACCAATTGAGAGAAAGAGAGGCATGCTAAGCCCTTAATGAATGAGATCATGTTTGTTAACGTGAGTACTGAGAAGGATCCTGGCTTGATCCAGATTGGCTCTACATTGTCTTCCGCGCGAGCGATTTGTCACTTTCTTAAAAGTTTTCAAAAAATGTTTTGCGCAGTCCTGCGAAGACCTGTGTGGAATCGCTCTTGAGATTGTGTAGCCTAGGATCATTCTCAGCCTCAAGATTCAACCCCTTGGTCTCAAAACCTTGAACGTGAATTCAGAATGTTCAACGGCCAACCACAATGTGAGGCTTGTATGGCCAGATCAGAAGCACCCCTCGAACAAGGGCCAAAAGATGCCAGAGAATGTACTCGAAGAGTCCACGATGAAGATCGGCAAGAATGCCATATCCAGAAGGGAAGAAAGTAGAAGGTATCGCTGAAGGACAATTGAGTTCCGATCCACAACACTAGGGGCAAATTCAGCCCCCCTATTGGATGGACTCCTGCATCATTAGCAAATAGCAGTCGTTCTCTTGGATTTAGATGACTTCAGGATCTCAAAAACCATTTGGCATGGACGAAGCTACACTTTTACCCTTAAGAGGCTCGCTGGGCCGAAAACCCGGAAGGGCGACCCAGGCAAAAGTTAGAGTAAGAAGAAAAAAGAAAAGAACAAAAAAAGAAAAATGCAAAGAATGGAAAAAAAAAAGAAGAAAAGAAATGAAAAGAATTGAAAAGAAAAGAAAAACAAAGCTCGCAAGGTTGAAAACTCAGAAGGGCAGCCTTGGCAAAAGTTAGAGCGTAGAAGGTGAGGGTTAAAACACGAGTGTACCTAAACCGGAACTACGTAAGGCTTGATTCCCATGTTTGGGATACGTAGGCAACTTCATCTTGAAGTCCAGGGGCAACTTTCCGTTGCCATGCAGCTCTCTTCAGGCAAGGGGAAATTTTCCTTCGGATCCGAGGTTGCGCATCTCGAGAGTAGGTTCTGTGCTCGTTGAGCACTGGCTATTTGCCAAAACGGTTTTTGAGAATTTTTGCTGAGGCTAACTAATTTCTTGAAAATTATTCCATCTTTTTCAAAACTGAACCATTTCTTAGACCCAAGAAAGGAAAATTTTCAGTGCTCATAGCCTGACTTGCATGATTTTGAATTAGAAAATTGAACAAGCATACTAATCTAACTCACATTTTGGTCAAAATTGTTTTAGTAGAAAACCAACAAAAAAAAAATGGTCAAAATGATGAACTAGGGGCACAGAGGAGTCAGGCTTCCTGTCTTTCCCCCATCACCAGCATAGTTGCCAGAAGAGGGCACAACTGGAGCTGTCTGCAAAGGGCTAAAATCTCTCTCACCCTCCGAGCAATGAGGTATCAAACCAAGTGCGAAACACGAATTGGAATGGGTCAAGATACTCCACCCCCTCATCTGGGACATCGACTAGATGCCACCAGAAGAAATAGCTGCGAGCTAACAGTGTTGGGCAAGAGCCTACAACTTCTTGTTTATCCATCAACCACCCAGAGGAGGGATTAAAAATGAGAGATTGAAGAATAGAGAGATGTACGCTGAGAGAAAAAGTGAGGAAAAGGGCTTATTCAGAAAACTAGAGATTGAGTGCCAAGTGATGTGAGAATCACAAGTGAGAAAGGGTGGGAAACCATACCCGTAGGAACTGGCTCCTTGCAAACTGAAGTTTCTCATCTTTGAAACACATCTGAGTGTCGTGTCTTTTGTTTTGTCTGCCTCGATTCTCGTCTTGAGTCGTTTCAAATGTCTGTGTTTGTCTTTAGATTGTATACCTTTTGTTTTCCATTGTTGAGTCTTTTTTGCTGTGTTCAGTTGTAGACTCAATACCCGGTTGAGAACACTTTTCTCATTTTCAAAAAATTGTTTTGTGCTCAGAGTGCTGTGCCATTCTCCACATTTGTGCAAAGCAAGACTAGTTCTTTCAACGACCGTAGGGTTTAACCCAGGTCATGTCAGAATAGTAAAACCTGGACCTATCTGAAGCTTTTTTTTTTTGGGTTCCAGGCTGCGAAGCAAAAGAAGAAAGGGAAAATTTGGAGCATTTGAGTGTGTTTCAATTTCTGCCGATTCCACCTTTGTATTCCGTCTTTTCAAATTGGACTGTTTGTTTAGGATTCGCCGTGTGTAGAATGAACCAAGCACTGTGTTATGGGCTGTATGTTCAGAATGAATAGTATTGTTGTATGAGTTGTTTTGTCGTTGGCCGGTTCATTATCTAGTTATTACGATGTAAGTGTTCCAATTTTCAAACTAAAGATCAATCTCACTTAAATTGTTATGTAATGTGATGCAATGCGATGCGATGTGATGAACAAATGTAACACTTTCTTTTTCAAACAAAAAGCTTGTTTCATTTCATCATCTTTTTAAGTACATAGCTTTGAAGAAAATAAAACCTGCCTGCGGCAGTACAATATGTTCAAGCTACCAGCAAAAAGAAAAGTAAAACAAAAAGAAAAAAAGCAGCAAAAGTCTTGATCAACGCCAAGTGGTCTCAGGCCTGAGGGTCTGTCCTCATCCTCTTCCTAGACGAAGGTCTAGGAGCATCATCGCCGGCTCCATAGTCTGAGCTCGAGTCATCTCCAGTCTCCTCCTCAGACAACTCTGCCTCTGCCTCTGCCTCAGACTCATCATCGTCGGGAACCAGTGCTCGAGAGCTGCTCCCAACATGAGCGCGCCCCGCTTTGGTGCGGGGATATACTGTGCCTTCTCACCCTCCTCCTCGAGTAGGAACAGAAGGTCCAGCTAGAGCACCTCCTGCAGTCGGAATCTGGAATGGGGCTTGAAAAGGACAAATGGCAAACGCATCAGTACGCTACGCAAAGCAGATTATGAATACTGTGGGCAGTGTATAAATACATAATGCAGTGTATGAGTACGGAGTATAAATGCTGTGAGCGGTGTACGAATATAGAATACAGTGACTGAGTGTAGTGTATGAATGTTGTGAGCAATGTTGTGAACAGTCTACGAGTTACAGTGTATCAAATGTTGTGAGGGCCATGTATCAAGTGCTGTGTCGATAGTGTGATGCATCAGATTATGTGAAACAGTTTATGTAGAGTTTGAGACTGTGGTCAGAAAAGCCTACCGGGATACTGTAAATGGCCAGTAGGTCGAGGCTCCGCTGAAGCATCCCCATCACGGAGGCGGTCAACTCTAGGGACTGGCGAGTATACTCGGAGGAAGCCTGGAAAAGTGTTAGAAGTATCAGTATTCTGCGGAATATCAAACAGAAATGAAATGAAATGACTGTGCAGAATGCAAAATGTAGTAGTACATATCGGGGGCAAGTTGTAGAACCCGACTAGCTCGTGATCAGCCGGAGAGGAAGCGATGGGGACCTGATAAGTCTCCCCACCCTGCCCCCTGCATGTCATCATCGTAGGCAGCGCTGGCCACCCAGCTCTCTGTCCTCTTCGAGGCCCACTCCTACTACGGACCCAAGCCATTCTCGGTGCTCCTACTCCTGCTCTTGCTCTAGCTGCCGGCGCCGCTGGCCTCTCCCTCTTAGCTCGACCGCCACTACTCAGAGGCCGCATGATATAGGTCCGGGCGTACTCCGTGTAATCGCCCTCGTCTCTAAAACACTCCATATCCCATCCGATCCTGTAATTGGTTATGTGCTCAATGGAGAACCCCTCAGTATCCCTCATGTGAGTAGGAGGTGGACCTAGGGCTATCTGCTCTAGTAAACCTAAGGTCTGACGCAGGAAGCACTCGTCTAGGTACCAAGCCCGACAGACCGAGCCCTCCAGCAGAATCCGGAATCAGGCAGTCTCCTCAACACCAGCATACCGCTCCCGAACTGCAGTTGGCAATGGAGCCCAGGGCTACCAGGTAATCTGCAAATGATACACAGTTGTTTATCTACTGTTATCGAAAGAACAATGTAAAGCAAAGCTTAAATGAATTGCAAGTTCTAAAATACCTCTGCGACGGTGATGGTGTCAAAGTATCGGTGGAAGAATATGAAAGACTCCCGTGGTCTTCGCACGCATCTCACGTCAAAGCGACATGAGAATAGAACGCCGAGGGGGACCTCCTCGTCTGGCACTGGGGCAAGCCTCGGGAAGTAGGCATATACCCACAACTACAGAAGTGTAATAGAGCAAATATCAGTATGCTTATAAGATAAAGCAGAATGCAGAATAAAGCAAAAATCGCAGAACCGTGTATTGTGCAGTGCATAGTGCGGAGTGTACAGTACGTGCAGTATACAATCAGTGCAAAGCAGATTGCATGTTTGCAGTGTGTGCAATGTACAGTCAGTTGGCAGCAGATTGGGCAGTATATAAAGTATTGTGCAAATGTGTGCAGTGTGTAAAGCAGATTATATGTGTGCCGTGTGTGCAGTATATGACCAGTGTGAAGTAGGCCGTAGTGTGTGCAGAGTACAGAGTACAGATAATGTAAAGCAGAAATGTAAAACAGAGAAGAAGATATACCTTCCAAGCTCACCAGTAGCCCCCGAGCAACTGTCCGCTGTAACGGGAGGATGAGCTCATATATCCCTACAGAATGGCCAAGCCAGCACCACCCCAGTCATGAAGGCGGATCCTGGTCACGTCAACCAGTGTTCGCCCGGTCTGTAAAGAGAGTGGTCTGCAGCAGGAACATAAGGAAGTGGCGTGCATACTGCTCCACCTCCTCCTGAGCCATCTGTGCCTCCTGAGCCAAGGATGACTGAACCCTGAAGTGGTCCTCGAACCATGAGTATCGTACAAATCCTGGACGAGCAAGAGGTGGCAGGGCACCAAGCAGGTACATCTGAGCGGCCTCCCACTCGTCCATATCCGTATCGAAAGGGATCGGATCAACCCCTACCCTGATGCCAGTAAGCATCGAGAAGTCGAAGGGAGTCATCATCATGTCTCCCGTGGCCGAAAACTGGAAGGAGTCAGTGGTGTCCCACCACCTCTCCACCAAGGCAGCAGGAAGAGGCTTGCTCGCAGTAAGGCGCGAGAGTCCCCTGCAGAAAGTGCCGAAGCCGGCCTGATCGATGATGTGGCGGACCGTGTCAAGTAGCTCCATGTACCATCCGCGGGCGGCGACATTCCCATACCCCCGAAAGGCATGAGAATCTCCCTATGGTCAAAACAAGCAATTGCGAAGCAGTGTTACAAATAAAGCGTTGAATGCACTCAGAATTGATGAAAATACAACATGTGTGCACGTGTTCTAGTCAAACAGATATCGAGTGTGGGTGTGCTCGCAATGAACTCCAGCATGTGATGCAACAGTTTGTTCGGATCATTTCAGTGAAAATACAGCGTGTGTGCGCATGTTTAGATTCAAACAGATACCGGGTGCCGGTGTGCTCATAGTGAACTACAGCATATGATGTATCAATGCAGCGTGTGTGTGCATGTTCAGATTCAAACTGATACTGGGTGCCGGTGTGCTCACAGTGAACTACTGCATATGATGTATTAATGCAGTGTGTGTGTGTGCATGTTCAGATTCAAACAGATACCGGGTGCCGGTGTGCTCACAGTGAACTACAGCATATGATGTATCAATGCAGCGTGTGTACACGTTTTCAGATTCAAACAGATATTAGGTGCAAGTGTGTTCACAGTAAACTACAACATGTGGTACATTGGTGTATCCGGGCTGAGCAGTTAAAGAACAAGATTGACTATTGCAGTTATGTTCTACATTGCGAAAAATAAAACAGAGGGAGAGTGTACCTCGAAAGCGTCGTAAGACGGATGTGACTCTGGCTCGGGCAGTAGAAGCTCTGGTGGCATGCCCCTGGCAAAACTCCTGAACTGGCGAAGTCCGTCGGGAGGCAACACGTGAATCGCCGGCCTGTAGGTCGCCGGGTCGAACGGTCGAATGCTCAAGGGCAAGAGCTCGGCCTCAGGGTCCATATCCTGCTTCGGAGGAGTCCCGCCTCGTGGGAGATCGTCTGTCATGCCAAGAATGGTGTGAAAATGGCTGGAAGTGTGAAAACCGGGTGAGAATGTGAAAAGTCAATAGAAAAGTCAACCCCGAGAGGGTGAAAAATGGCCAAAAAGGTCAAGGTCTGAAAAGGGCACAAAGATTGAGGTAAACTCGAGGAAAACAAACCCTGAGTGGTAGAAATCAAGAAAAACGCACCGAAACCAAGATTTGTTCCGTTCAAAACGTGCAAAACGAGGAGGTGTTCGCGAATCGAACGACGAAAAAGTGTTGAAAACACCGAAAAAATGAGGATTGAGGATGGGAAAAACACCTAGAGAGAAGGGGGAGAAGTTTTCGAGCTTGTGAGAAGTGAAAGAAATAGGGTTTAAGCCCTATATTTAAAGACCCGTGGCCGAATTGACAAAACTGACCCAATACATGCATTTTTGGCCGATCGGCCACATTGTTAGCTGGTCAGCTAAATTGTTGGCTGATGGCCTTGTTTTGTGGCCGATGGATGGCCGGTGACCTCCTCGGGTGGTCGGTGAATCTCCTACACCCTTGTTTGGGTCATTGATGTGGTTTGGGACCTTATTTGCTCAAGAAAGTGCAAGGAACTGCATTTTCGAAGCTTAACCGGTCTCTGTTTTGACCTCAGAACGTGTCTTCTGTGCGTAGCACTCGATATGCGCATGGTGTATCCTTTTTTGTATCCTTTGGTATCTTGCGAGATTCAATAACTGCTTTGAATGCGTTGTATTACAATGTTTTGCCTTGTTAACAATTAGCATACATAGGTTGCGTTGTTATGCATGTCTATACGCGTTGTAACATGCATAACTTGCATTGTTATACACTGTTCATTTGTATTGTCATGCATCTCAAATGACGTGCGTTGTCACGCGTTCAAGTTCATTTGCATTGTCATGCCTCTCAAAAGATGTGCGTTGTCGTGCATTCGAGTTCACATGCATTGTCATGCATCTCAAAAGACGTGCGTTCTCGCACATTCGAGTTCATTCGCATTGTTATGCATCTCAAAAGACATGCATTGTCACACATTTCGAGTTTCTTTGCATTGTCATGCATTTTAAAAGACGTGAGTCGTCGCGCATTTGAGTTCATTTGCATTGTCATGCATTTCAAAAAAACAACAAAAAACAACAAAAAAATATAACAAACAAACATGCATTGTCATGCATTTTCTTACCGCGCATCGTTGTGCACACCTTACACGCATTGTCATGCATATCATGCATTTTTCCTTACTTTGCATTGTACATAGCATGCATTGTAAATATTGCATTGTACATAGAATGCATTGTATATATTGCATTGTACATAGTTTACATTCCATTGCATATAGAATATATTGCATTGTAGATTGCCCGCATTTGCTGCATTATCCATCTATCACTTGCGCCTTTCCATGTTGAGCTTGGTCTGGTATGTGCCCATACTTTTCACGTTGAAGCACGGTTATGATATTATGTGTACGCACCTAGTGTTGTGGGTGACGGCACCGTTTCCGTGTTAAACGAGGTTCGTATGTGTCCATGCCTTTCCTAGGCAAGATACAGTTTGGCCGCATGCCTTACCCATTCCATTCCATTGCACATTGTAAATATTGCATTGTAGATTGCATGCATTTGCTGCATTATCCGTCTATCACTTGCGCCTTTCCATGTTGAGCTTGGTCTGGTATGTGCTCGTACTTTTCACGTTGAAGCACGGTTATAATATTATGTGTACGCACCTAGTGTTGTGGGTGACGGCACTTTTTCTGTGTTAAATGCGGCTTGTATGTGTCCATGCCTTTCCTAGGCAAGATACGGTTTGGCCGCATTCCATTCCATTCCATTACATTGCATATAGAATATATTGCATTGTAGCATTGCATGCATTTGCTACATCCTCCCTCTATCGCTTGCGCCTTTCCAAGTTGAGCTTGGTCAGGTATGTGCTCATACTTTTCACGTTGAAGCACGATTATGATATTATGTGTACGCACCTAGTGTTGTGGGTGACGGCACCGTTTCTGTGTTAGACGCGGTTTGTATGTGTCCATGCCTTTCCTAGGCAAGATACGGTTTGGCCACGTGCCTTATCCACTGCATTCATTGCATTGTAGTGTACTTTGTTGCATCCAGCATTTAGGATCATGGTCTTTCCTAAGCAGAGCATGCCTCAGTTCTATCATCGCACCCAATTACTTGTATCTTGTGTTTTGTCTACACACACATAGTTCTGCATGTGTACGCGCCTATTCCACTGATGGGATTGTGGTTTGAGGGTGTCGGCACCTTTTCTATGGCAGACGGATTTTGCATCTCCATCATCTTTATGATATTTGTGTGGTTATGTACTGCTTATGGTTTGATAATCTCAAATGCATTGCATATCATTTCCATTGTTTATACATAGTTTTGTAAATATTGCATTATCATGCATCCATTCCGCATTGCTATGCGCCACGCATAGGTTGCATTGTCATGCACCCCTTCACTCGCATTGTCACACAATTTTAGATTGCATTGTTATGCATGTTGCTAACGATATTGTACCTATTAAGTTTCTTTCTTTTTCAGGCACGATATTGTATGTACGGTTCATTTTAAGCTAGCACGACCAGACAAACCGGACAGGTATTGTATTCTCCGTGTGAGACATAGCGAGAATTACATAATTCTCTTACATCCTTTTTGCATTGTAATGTAGCTGGATTTGTGTTTGATTGCTTAAAACTGTTGCATGATTTGCTTCGTTACAGCTTTCTTTGCATTGATCATAAGTTATGCTCGACTTTGTGCACGGTTTTGCATTTTGCCCCTGCCTTCAGGCGCATATCTCTGTCTGTGGCTTGTATGCTTTGTCTAAGTCTTCGACCTTGTCAAAAATGGGTCGTCTCTGGGCTTTGACACTTCCTCCCATCATTGTTATGACTTTCGAGTTCTGTCAAAGAGGGGCAACTGTAGACACCCTATTTTTGACCGTCCTCAAGACTTGGACATCACCGTTTGAACACTCGGTGATCATCCATGTTCGTGTTTGTTTTGAGTTCTCGGAGGTCTCGGCTACGTGCCTTGCCTTAGGAACTCTCAACTTGACTATTCTGTGCTTGGTTTTGCACCTAACACTTGTTATTTTGTTTCTAAGGGTAGAGGAAGGCTAGTTAGCCATCCCCACACCTCACCGGCCATGGCTTGAGGCCACCGGCCCTGTTTTGTTGCTACCGGCCATTGGTGATGGCCAGTCGGCACTCTTTCTGGTCGGTCGACCATTGCTTTGGTCAATTTGTCATTTTTGGCTGGCCGACCACTACTCATCTGCTTTTGGCAGATATTTTATGCCAGCTGTGATAACTGGCATCCGCAATGCACCCTCTCCATACACGTGTATGGAGGGATTTCCCTCTTGCTTAGCTTGTTTTGTAAGCCTTGCAAGATTGGAATTCCTATAAAGGGAGGGCTTCTCCTCCCTCCTCAAGGGTTCCAAGAAGTTCCAGAGGTCTGGTTTTAGGGTTTGGAGTCTTGTATCTATCCTATCTCTATATCTCGCTCTCCTTTTGATTTGTGTGTTTATGTGGTGTTTTTGTTCTTAGTTTTCCACTAAGGCACCTAGTGTTACACCATACCTTGGCTGCTGAGGTGCCAAAGGGTTATTCTTGGAGTTCTTGGGCTGGTTTTGACCTAAGGAAGCCGCTGGAGCTCTCCTTTTGAAGAAGGTCTTCAAGGGTAAGAACCTTACCCCTTTATTCCCCATTTTTGCACAAGGTTTTGACCTATATTGCATCTGTTTTTAAGCTTAGTGTATAACTGAAAAAAGTTCTAGTTTTACTTGCTTTTGAACTTTGCTTAAGGTTGTTTTGAGGTTTGGGGTTGTTTACCCCCTCTTAGGCCTTGTTTGGCCTCTTTTTTGTGCTATTTTTGGTGAGCTCCAGGACCACCTTGTATTAGCCTCCTCACCACTGAAATTCAAAGGGATTTCAGTGGTGGGGATGGTGTTTTGAGGTCCTAAGAAGGAGAGGGCCATCCCCTCTTCTTATTGTCTTCAAAACTTGTGTTTTTAGCCTCATGTGTGAGCACCTTCATTAAGTCCATGTTGGCCATGTCTTAGTTGGTATTTGTGGTTATTTTGCCATGTTATAGCACTATTTTAAGTTGGTTTAGACACACCATACATGCTTTGCATACTTGTCTTGTAATGCCATGAAATTGCCTTAACATGCATCATGATGTACCTTGACTTTCTAGCATGATTTTGGCTTAGCTTTGTGAAGCTTTTATGCATGTTTTGGTGTGTTTGAGGTCTGATTTTGGTTATTTGGGTCATCCATGACTTGCTTTGTATAGCTACCATGCAATCTCCCTTGTAAGCTTTGAGTATTGGACTCTCTAGCATGCTCTATTTGCATCATTTTAGTGGTTTGGCACCATTAGTTATGTCATTTCAGTCCATATGGCATGCTTGTATGCTTGCATTTGATGCTCCTTTAGTGCCTTAAAAGGTTGATGTCTTATGCTCCTTGTTTGGACCCTTGTGTATGCCATCATGTGTAGGACATTTAGATGCCATCTAGGTGTGTCTTTGGCCTTGTTTCGGTCTGCCTTTGGACTGATTTGAGTCCCTTTGGCCGTTTGAGGCTTGGTTGGCGTGGTCATGGCTTGAGCCCCTTGGCTAGCCTTGAGTTTTGGGCTTGGTTGCATGCTTTGCTTGATTTGTTTAATTGGTTTGGCACCTTTTCTAACATGATTTTAGAGCTTACAATGCATGCCATTTGTCCATGTTTGTTCCTTTTAAGTGTGCTTAAAAGTCCCTCTTTTGTGCTTAAAGTTTTGGACCATGTTTGCATACATGTTTGTATGTACATTTGCCTTCACGTGCTTAGCATATTGGCCACTGTTTTGGGCCTATTTGAGAGCTGCCCAAATTGGTGTAAGTCCATCCCCGCATGTTGTTGCATGCTTGCCTTGTATGTTGTCACATACTTGTTGCATATTTGGTGAATTACATGTTATAGCATGCTAGTTCAATTGTGCCTTGTTGTCTACTTAATCCATGACATGTTGTTGCATGCTTAGATTGTAATGCATTTGGCATGCATTCTCTCTTTTATTTACTTAACATGTTGTCCATGTTCCATCTTGCATGCTTGCATGGTTAAATTACACTTTGCATGCTTGTTAGCTTGCATACTTGTTCACATGCTCATGGTGCATGCCTAGCTTCCATGCCTAGGTTGCATAGCATTAAGCATGCATCTCTTGCCTCTTGAATTGACTATGATAGAGGTTGGAGGTCTTTTTTTTGTTTGTTGTGCATCTCATTTGATATCAAGATGCACAACTTTACTTCTTGGGCCATCATGCATTGAAATGCGTGATTGGTGGCCCGAGGGTCGAGTACCATACTCCCCTGAGTCTTAAACATGATAGGGAGGGTGGTTGTGCAAACATTTGCTTTGAAATGCATTGACATGCTTTGTCTGCCATCTGCTACCACTTTTCCATGGCTGATGACCATTCCTCTTGGCCGGTGGTCTCCCACAACCCTCAGGGAGTATTTCAGAAGCAACTTTGGGACTTGTGCAGTCTTCAGAGGCATAAAATAGTGCAAACAGAGGCAGCTTCTACATGGTGGTGGATTTCCGAGCGGAGCCGGGCATGCATGCATTGGACCCTCTTCCCAAGGCTGTTTTACCGCTTTATTAGCTTAGTTAATTTGCTTAACTAGTTAAGTGGTCTGTAATTATTTAATTAGCTTGATTAGTTAGTTAAATTTGTATTACTCTTTTGGTCCCTCCGAGAGAGGGCGAATTGTGTACTAAGCGTGCGTGTGAGTGATGCATGTCTTCCAACCCCCACTTCTTTCTCTCTTTTACTTACCTGCTTTTGATGGTTAGTATTAGGACATGTTTTGATTAGCATACTTATGATAGCATGTTTGCATCCATTCATTTGTATTGCATGCACCAGGCTCGGCGCATCATACTAATTGCATAGTATTTCAAATATAACTTGAATACATGTCATCTGCTGCATTTCACATGCAATCTATAGATTACCCGAGCCTATTCTAGTTGCGTTTTGCCTGCGATGCATTAGCCATCTTAACATGGACTTGGATCATACATTTGATTACTAACATGTTCCTTGTTTTGGCTTGGAGTACTAGGTGAGTGTTTATGCTTTAGCATCTCGCATGAGTGTGAATGTTAACATGAAAGCATGCTTGCCATGAGGCTAACTGCTTAGTTGATTTACTGCCTGAATGCCTGTGGGTGAAGGTTGGATTGCTTGAGTTGGAACAACTCGTTGAAATCCGTGTTTTAGCCTACTTGCGAGTAGCAAATTTCAAACTGTCTTCCAAATGAGCGGATATGCAATGGTTTGTTCCAAATTAGGCGATCTAGTCTATTCTTTTGTGTTGTGCGCATCACACAATAAGATTAGCTAATTAACCAGAATAAGAATGCATAATGTTTTCAAAACTAGATATCATGGTTAGTAGAGGCCGATCTTTGATCGGGCGAGCGGGAGTGCTCATAGCTAACCTTCCCCAATCGTACCCAAGTTCCTGAGCCGAGGCAACTTTGGTGATGACGGACACGTGGCCTTAGGCAACGAGTCAGGGTTTCCTAAATTTCCCCATAAAAAAATATTTAGGTAGCGACTCTGTATCTAGCAAAGCAGTCCATGTTTGGCACTTCTTTACAAAAATTTGTTTTCCAAAACGATTTGCCGGATTTGGACTCTTTGGTGATTTCTCAATCTCACATTGCACATGGTGAGATCAGATTAAGAACCGACACAATCAAGTCTGAACTGTAGAGGCACGGGGGCGCGTCCACAGTGTTATTAATATATGTTTGAGAAATGTTATGACGTGTCATGTAAGCACAGCTCTATGGACAAAAGTTTGAAATTGCTTCCGTTTGGCCCCTTTACTCTGATGAGATATGTCTGGTTTGATTTGAGGCCATAGGTAATCCCTTGATTACTAGCCGGTTATGACCTTAATCCATAGGGGCGGGTTCAGGTCATGACAGAGTGGTATCAGAGCACGAGTTAATAACTCACACACTTGTCTGAAAGAGCAATAAGCATCTAGAAAAGATCTAGGATGCATTCATGTGAAAAATAGGAATTTGTAAACATTGAGACTATGTTTAAATGCTCTAAAATAAATGATTATGTGCTATATGCTTGTGAACTACTTGCATTATAAATTATGTGAATATGTATGCTCTTTATTATATGCATACTTGTGAAACTTCTGTATAAAGAATAATGCAAGTCTAATCAGATGGTGAGAACAAGAGGTGATGAAATAGAAGAGTCCTCTACTGTCAGAATGGATAGGACGGAAAGATTAATCCAGGAAATGGCAGAAACATTGAGGCAATAACAACAGTGGCAACAACCACATCCTCCACCTCCACCTCCGGCACCACCCGTGCTAGACTTACAGAATGATGACCGAATAATAGCTCTCACCAAAGAGTTCAAGAAAATGAAACCACCACAGTTCCATGGGGGATTAGACCTGTCAAATGCCAAAGCATGGGTTCTCGGCATCGAAAAGCTGTTTGAAGTGTTTCCTTGTACAGAGACACAGAAAGTACTTCTAGCCACCTTTATGCTAGAAGATGAGGCAAGAAGATGGTGGATGTTAATGCGGGAGAATCGTAAGGAAGTTGGTTTGATGAAATTTTTGGAAATTTTCTACGACAAATATTTTCCAATGTGTCTGTGACAGGAAGGTATCGGAGTTCATGGAACTTAGGCAAGACAGTATGACTGTAGCTGAGTATGAGGCCAAATTCACGGAGTTGGCCAGGTTTGCACCTCATGTGATTGATACCGACTACCAGAAAGCGAAGCATTTTGAAGGTGGGCTTCGAAGTGATATTTTAGAAAGGGTGAATGTCCTAAAGTTGGAAACCTATATTGGGGTGCTAGATCGGGCCATAATATCAGAGGCTAACATAGCCAGACAAACTAAGCCAACGACAGATTGGAAAGGTACTAAAAGGCAAGGTTTCTTTTCGAAGAAGAAATTTTGAAAAAGCAAAATACAGGCTCCTCGAGTGCTTCTAATTCTTCCCGAGATACATCACCAATGTGTAATATTTGTAGTAAGAGGCATCGTAGGGTTTGTTACCGTGTGTCGGGAGCTTGTTTTAAATGTGGAAAAATCGGGCATATGGCCAGAGAATGTAATCAGAACAGTGGGAAGATAGCTACTAGCTCCACTGCATCGATCCCAAAACCGGGAAATACTATGAGATCTACTACCATCAGAGATACCGTGAGGCAAGGGAGAGTTTTTGCGCTTCTTCCGGGCGATACACGAAATGCTAATACAGTTGTCTCAGGTACTATTTCGATTTGTAATCAGGATGCTTTTGTGTTAATTGACTCCTGGTCAACGCACTCTTTCATAACATGTGCATTTGCATCTAGACTTAGTAGACCTGTAGAATTATTTCCATATCTGCTATGTGTATCTGCTCCATCCGGGGAATCTGTGTTGTGTGAATCTATATATCGATTCTGTGACATGCGTATTGAGGATGCTATTCTATATGTAAATTTGTTGCCCTTGAACTTTAGACATTTTGATGTAATTTTGGGCGTGGATTAGTTAACTAAATATTGTGCCACCATTGATTGTGTAACAAAACGGGTTGTATTTAAACCACCAGAACATAAAGAAATTGTGTTTGTGGGTAATGGGGTAGTGCCTCCACCTTACTTAATATCTGCAATGAAGGCATGCAAATTAATCAGGAAAGGGTGCCAGTGTTATTTATGTTGTGTGTTATCTGAACAATATGTGAATGTTGAATTAAATAGTATCCCTATTGTTAGAGAATTTCCAGATGTGTTTCCAAATGAAATACCAGGGGACTTGGTGGACAGGGAGATAGAGTTTACAATTGAGATTATGCCAGGCACCCAGCCTATTTCTAAAACTCCCTACAGAATGGCTGCTGCTGAAATGAAAGAACTGAAAGAACAGTTGCGAGACTTGCTTGACAAAGGGTTTATCCGACCTAGCACTTCGCCATGGGGTGCACCAGTGTTGTTTGTGAAGAAGAAAGATGGAACCTTGCGTTTGTGTATCGACTATCGAGAATTGAACAAGGTAACAATAAAGAATAAATGTCCCCTACCTCGTATTGAAGACCTGTTTAACCAGTTGCGGGGATCACAAGTGTTTTCCAAAATTGATTTGAGATCCGGGTATCATCAGTTTAAAGTGAAAGCGGAAGATGTTGAGAAAACTGCGTTTCAAACAAGGTATGGCCATTATGAATTTCTTGTTATGCCATTTGGGGTAACTAATGCTCCGGCAGTGTTTATGGACTTAATGAACCGAATTTTTAAAACCTACCTTGATGAATTTGTTGTGGTTTTTATTGATAACATTTTGATATACTCCAAGAATAGACTTGAACATGAACAACATCTGAGGACTGTGTTGCAGATACGTAGAGAAAAGAAGTTATTTGCTAAACTAAAGAAATGTGAATTTTGGTTGGATGAAGTCATATTTTTAGGACATGTGAGCAACAAAGAGGGGATTTCAGTGGACCCACACAAGATAGAGGCAATTGCGAATTGGCCAACACCAACAAATGTAACAGAAGTCCGCAGTTTCATGGGCTTAGCTGGGTACTATAGAAGATTTCTAAAAGACTTTTCAAAAATAGCTATACCTCTTACCCAACTGGAACAAAAAGGGCAACCGTTTGAATGGGATGACGAAAGGGAAACTGCCTTTCATGAACTAAAGACAAGATACCATCAGGTACAGGAAGTTTTGTGATTTTCAGTGATGCATCTCATAAAGGTTTGGGTTATATGTTAATGCAGAATGGGCGAGTAATTGCTTATGCCTCCCGACAGTTGAGACCACATGAGAAAAACTACCCAACCCATGATTTAGAATTGGCCTCAGTTGTATTCACTTTGAAAATCTGGCGGCATTATTTGTATGGGGCAAGGTGTGAAGTCTACACGGATCACAAAAGTCTGAAATACTTCTTTACGTAGAAGGAGTTGAACATGCGACAAAGGAGATGGCTTGAATTGATAAAAGATTATGATCTTGAAATCCAATATCACCCCGGGAAAGCCAATACAGTTGCTGATGCCTTGAGCAAAAAATCGATGGAAAGTTTGGCTTGTTTGCTTACTAAAGAGAGAGAGAGAGAGAGAGAGAGAGAGAGAGAGAGAGAGAGATCTTGCAAGATTTTGAGAAGTCTGAGATTGAAATTGTATTGTGTGAACATGGCAGATTGATAGCCGCTATCTCGGCTGAACCGGCAATCATTGATGAAATTAAACAAAAACAAAAAGAGGATGAATTCCTTAAGAAAGTGATTGATGAATTTGAGAGAAGTCCAAAAGCAGAGTTTAGGGTTGAAAATGAAGTGTTGAGGTTTCGAAACCGAATGTGTGTCCCAGATGTTCCGGAACTAAAGAAAAGAGTTCTAGATGAAGCCCACAAGTCAGTATTTGCTATGCATCTGTGCAATAACAAAATGTATCGGGGTTTGAAACAAAGCTATTGGTGGCCTAAGATGAAGAAAGATATTGCTGAATATGTGTCCAAATGCCTTCAGTGTTAGCAAGTAAAAGCTGAACATCAGAAACTGGGCGGCCTACTGCAACCTCTCCCTATTCCTGAATGGAAGTGGGAGCATGTGGCTATGGATTTTGTTATTGGCCTACCTTGGACTCCTCGAGGTATGGATTCTATTTGGGTTGTAGTTGATAGACTGACTAAATCTGTACATTTTCTACCTGTTAGAACTACATTTGATGCTTATAGACTGGCTACAATATATGTTGATGAGATTGTCCATTTACATAGAGTTCTGATATCTATTGTGTCGGATAGAGATCCGAAATTTGTGTCTAGATTGTGGAAAAGTTTGCAAAGGGCTATGGGGACAGAATTGAGGTTTAGTACCGCATTCCATCCACAGACAGATGGGTAATCAGAACGGACTATATAGACGTTAGAAGATAGGCTCAGAATGTGTGCTTTAGATTTTCAAGGGAGTTGGGAAGATTATTTGCCACTGGCAGACTTTGCAAAAAATAACAGCTTCCACTCCAGCATTGGTATGGCACCATACGAGGCTTTGTATGGTAGAAGGTGTAGATCACCAATTTGTTGGACAGAAGTCGGGGATAGAGCTTTACTTAGGCCTGAAATTGTGCAAGACACTTCTAAGAAGATTAAATTAATCCAATAGAGGCTCAAAATAGCTTAGGACCGACAAAAGAATTATGCAAATGTTCGAAGAAGACCTCTCAAGTACAAGGTTGGTGACGATGTATTTATCCATGTGACTTCGATGAAAGGCCAAGTCAGGTTTGGAAAAAAGGGTAAATTGTCGCCCCGTTACATTAGGCCATTTCAAATTCTAGAAAGGCTTGGTCCAGTTGCTTATAGAATTGCTTTGCCACTGGGATTCGAGAAAATCTATAATATGTTTCATGTGTCAATGTTAAGGGGTTATCTTCGAGACCCGTTTCATGCAATTGATTATCACCGGGTAGCTCTTGATGAAAATATGGAATACACCGAATGGCCGGAACGAATCGTTGATCAGCAAGTGAAACAGTTGAGAAGCAAGACCATCCCGATGGTGAAAGTGGAATGGAGAGAACACCATGGGACAGATACCACATGGGAAAAAGAGGACGAAATGCGACTACGCTATCCACATTTGTTTCCCGACGAAGGCAAAATAAGTTTAGAGGACCAAACTTCTTAAAAGGGGAAGACTATGATAACCTTGTTCCGTATTATGCTAATTGATCTTTATCATGAATATGATTATGTGTTTGATATGATTTTAAGTGCCATTTATATGAATATATGTGGTTCGAATTTCTATCTGTTCACCGTAAGAAAATCAGTTTGACTTTCGGCTTTGGAATTTAAATTGAAGGCCCTATCGGCCATGGAAACCAAAATTGACTACGCCAGTGTGATTGGCGTAATTTTTAGAGCCTACTGTGACATTTAATTGAAGATTGATTCCGATCAAAATAATCAGATTTAGAATGACTAATTAAAGCACCATTACTTAATTTTAAGTGATTTGATTAAGAGAGCCTATAAATAGGCTCATTCACACTCAATTCCTCTCTTTTTAATTCATTTGGCTGAAATTAGCTCTCTAGAAAGTGAGAGAACCGAATTTAGAGAGAGAGAGCGAGTGAGGGCAATTGAAGGTTTGATCAAGAAGCTTGGGAATCTTGAAGAGAAACCCAAAGATTAACCATAATTTGGAAGATTTGAGCTTCTAGGTGAGTAATTGGTTCTGAATCCATAAGTTTGAGGTTGTAATTTTGTGAATTCAAGTTAGATGATCACCTAGAACTTGAATTGAAGTTGGTATGTTCATGCATGCATAAAATCGCCATGAATTTGCATAAACTAGCATGTAATATGTTGATTATGAAAAATTGAGCATTGAAGCATACATGCAAGCATAGTTTTGGTGAGTTTCATGGTTGTGAGCACCATTGGTGCTATTTGAAATGGAATTGAGGTCTAAGACTAACATGCATGTTGGATTGATAGAGACATGAATTTTTGTATGAAGTTTGAACGCATGGGTTTTTGGCCATACAAAAGAAATGAAGATTTAATTGAGAAATGGGTTATGATTTCGAATAATTTGGTCTCATACTCTCATATTCTCATATAGTACAATGCATTTCCTTATTTCTGAACCAAAACCATGAGTTGGAGCCTTTGAACATCAGGTTTGAACTTGAAGAACAGTTCTGGAAAACCCATGTCCGCTCGAGTGGGCAAAGCGCCGCTCGAGCGTGAAATGCGAGCTCCCAGAACTTTTTGTAGACATTGATGTCTGCTTGAGCGGGTAAGTTCACGCTCACGTAGGGAGCTCTATAGAATGATTTTCAGCTCGAGCATCCGAAGTCGCGCTCGAGCATAAAAATGAGGCAACTAGTACTTTTGCAGACCCACGGGGTCTGCTCGAGCGGGGTAACCCACGCTCGAGCGGGGACCCCTGTTTCAGAAATTTTGTAAAAGTGTTCTGTGTTTCACTTTTCGTTCTCTTTCACTTCTAAGTACTCTTAGGCATGCATTGAGCATCATGAACGAATTAAAAGGATAAGAAAGAAACCTAAGAGGGCTGTACGAATTAAGAACGGATTGAATCATTTATGACCCATATGTGTTATGTAATGTGTAGGGTCGAGCTCAAGAGTGAATCCACCGGCAGAACACTGTGAGTAATATCATAGTAAAGATATTTTGAAGTATGTTATTTGTCCAATTGCCTATTTCCCTATAAGTCTTATAAGTTTGTTAATTTGAATTGTGGACAAATGTTTGTTATGCCATAAGGTTGGGCCAAAGGCCATTGGATACAATCGAATGGGCCGAAGGCCGTATGACATAAATGAATGGGCCAAAGGCTGTATGACATAAATGAATGGGCCAGAGGCCATATGACATGAATGAAAGGACCAAAGGCTGTATGACATGAATGAAGGCGCCAAAGGCCGTATGACGTGAATGAAGGGGCCAAAAGCCGTATGACGTGAATGAGCGGGCCAAAGGCCGTACGACGTGAATGAACGGGCCAAAGGTCGTATGACGTGAATGAACGGGCCAAATGCCGTATGACATGAATGAATGGACCAGAGGCCGTATGACATAAATGAATGGGCCAGAAACCATATGACATAAATGAATGGGCCAAAGGTCGTATGTGACAAATGAATTGGGCCCGAGGCCGTTTGATATGTTTGGAACTGCAGTAACTTGACTTATATGTATAAATATATATACTAGATAGAAACATGAATTGTGCCCAAGGCCGTCTGATGTATGTTGTTCTAAATACCGTTCGTGTATCTTCTTTATTTGATATTATTCACTGGGCTTTCGCTCACGCTCATTCATGTGTATGTAGGTGAGCCAAGGGAGGTCCAAACCCAGCCTCAGTGAAGTTTGTCTGAAGCAGTCAAGGTTTTGAAGAGTCAGCCCATACGTCTCACGCATAAGACTTGTTTTCACCCTTTTGCTATTTTGTTATATTTTGTTATGTTGGCGAGAACTTTGGATTACGGTTGTAAATAGTTTTGATTGGCTGACCATGACTTGAATGATCTTATTGTGTAAAGCTTATATGTTAACTTTCCTTGATGCGAGTTATTAATGTATGTTTGAGAAATGTTATGACGTGCCATGTAAGCACAGCTCTATGGAGAAAAGTTTGAAATTGCTTCCGTTCGGCTCCTTTACTCTGATGAGATATGTCTGGTTTGGTTTAAGGCCGTAGGTAATCCATTGATTACGGGCCGGTTATGACCTTAATCCATAGGGGCGGGTTCGGGTTATGCCAACCATGCAAACTAGGCCCGAAGTGGTGTTGCCAAAATTGGTGGAGATTAATGTGGTTAGGCAGGATGGCCCAAGCCAAAGCTTGGACGACCTTGCAGATCTTGAAGGAGATCTAGATAACCTGTAATTTTTTTACGAGCATGATTAGGGAGATGTATAGCTTGGGTGGTTTGACCTAAATGGTTCAATGTATAATACCAGATGGTTGAGTGACAAGCCAGACAAGGAAGATAAAACTGGGATGAAACCAGAGGGAGAGGAAGCCGAGGTAGCTACAATGGCAAAAAGGCTGATGAGAAAAGAAAATTGCCAGAGGGAACATATGCGGGAAGCCCAACCCAAGAAGTGGGTGTTGTGAGCACCACAAATACTAAACAAGAAGCTACGCTGATGCAGTTTAAGAGAGAAAGAATTGAAGACAGCCTGAACAACGCAACAACCTGTTTCCCTGAGGGGGACACTTGCACTGTAAAGATAATTCAAGTAGAGCCTAACAACTGCTTGTCAACAGTTGATGGCGAGTGATGGGATGATGATGATTTGTGTCTGGCCTATACCGACGAAGAATGGGGAGATTGCATCCCAGATAATACATGGTATGCTGAGGAGATAGACCATCTTACACGTAGTGGACGATATTTTAAGCCACCGCACTTGGATTAAGAAGAGGCGTCTGGAAAGGACAAAGAGGCCGAGAAATAGAAAAAGAAGCAACTAGAAGAGAAGTTAGTACTGAAATAACTTAAGAAAATCCAAGCAGATATCTCTATCTGGGGACTCCTCATGGCTTCACAGGTACACTAACAAGCAGCATTGTCGGCAAAAAAGAAGGCTAAATTGTCCATTGATACTACGCTTAAGCACTGGTGGGGTTGGTCTTTCTGGGTGGTGCCAAACCAATGCTCACTTTCTTTGACAAAGAGCTGTCGCCGAAAGGCTTGGCCCATAACAAGCTATTATACATATTTGTGGAATGTAGGGAGAAGTGGGTGCCAGTGGTATTGGTAGATACAAATTCTGCTATCAATGTCTGTCCGTCTCGTACTGCCTACGCAATTGGCCTTAAACCGACAGACTTCATTCCCATAGCCCAGGTTATACGAGCATATGATAACACAAGTAGCAAGGTCATGGGCACAATGAAAGTGTGGGTCCAGGTTGGCCCATTAGAGCAAGAGATCGGGTTTCACGTCCTGGACGTACCGGCTACCTTTAACCTGCTATTAGGGAGGCCTTGGTTAGATCACGTGAAGGCTGTGTCCTCTACCCTCCATCAAATTTTGAAGTATCCTTATATGGGAGGATTAGCAACTGTTTTTGGGAACTTATCCATCCATCCACCTCCAGAGGTGACTACGCCAGTGCTAGAGATCAACCATGGGGATGAGGATATATTCCTCTCGGCATTCACTCTGGAAGAAGCTTGGGTAGTGCAGACAATTCTGGCCACAGATGAACAAATGTACGTTAGTGCCTAATTCATCTACTTTGTGAACAAGTTGCGGCATGTTCCAAGAATGGGGCTTGACAAGAGTGGACGAAAAGGTGTCACAGCACTGGCAGAGGTGCCACATAACCTAAATTCCTTTGGACTAGGTTACGTGCCCACTAAAGAGGACTAGTTAAGAAAGGGAGAAGCGATGAAGGGTAGAGCCAAGGCCAAGAGAGTTGAGAAGCATTATGAGCTTGTCCACAGGCCAATCCGGGGGATGTTGAATGGCCGTTTTGTTCCGGAATGAGAGGATTTCCCTTTTTGCGGCTTTCTCGAGCCTTGGGTAAATTCCTTAAAGAATCGCGTCCCCAGATTTGAAATCTTTTTTTATCTACAGTTGTAGGACAGTGATGAGGAAAGGGCTGAATCAAACATAAAAGTTAGCCAAAGCATAGAAGATGACTTAGAAAACAGTGAGGTTGAGGTAGGGGCATCACTGGCCAATCTCCTTACAGATCCCGCGACTGACTTGGAGAACTTGGGGGATAACTTTACTGTTTCCATGATAGGGAAAAACCAGGAGTGGACCCAACCACTAGAATTCTAGATGCATCGAGGGCACCACGTCTTACTTTGCAGCTGGAGAAAGGCTATCTTTCAGGTTCTGAATCGCGTGATGAGCCAAAATCTGATTCCATTGAGTCTGTGGAGTCGGAATCAGATTCAAGTTAGTCCAGGGAGTCTGAGTTTGGCATTGTTGGGGGTGGTGACCCAGATGCCAAGGTCCTGTCGAGGTCTTCTATTTCTTTCGCTTTCAAGCCTGTTGCAACTGAAGAGCCGAAACTTATGAATGAAAACGCTACAGATTATGTGATTTCTCTGTGCCGTTGGTTTATTGTATTGACCAAGATTTTCAGAATTTTAACGAAAACAAGGAGGAAGAAATTCCTTTGGCTTTGCAAAAATTGATTAATCAAGAGGAGGAGATGTTTGCTAAGCTTTGTTTTGATGAAATCATTGCCATTAATATAGGTACTGAGAAGGATCCATGCTTGGTCCAGATCAGGTCTACGTTGTCTTCGGAGGAATGCGAACGTTTAATCACTTTATTAAAAGATTTTAAAGATGTTTTTGTGTGGTCCTATGAAGACATGCCTGGAATTGACCCTCAGATTGTACGGGATCGGATCCCTCTTAACCCTGAGGCCCTACCAATCAAGCAGAAACTACGCAAAGTTCGTCCGAATTGGGCACTGAAAATCAAGGAAGTGGTCACCAAATAGATTGATGCAGGATTCTTGTTAGTATCTAAGTATTCAACCTGGTTGGCCAATATCGTCCCAGTGCGGAAGAAGGATGGTAGAATCAGGGTTTGTGACGATTTTCGCAATTTGAATAGAGCCAATTCGAAGGACGACTTTCCACTACTGCATATTGATGAGTTGGTAGACTTCACTGCAGGCCATGCACTACTTTCATTTCTGGATGGGTTTTTCTGATATAATCAGATTTTGATGGTGCCTGAGGACAGAGAAAAGATCGCATTCACCACACCCTGGGGTACGTATTGCTATCGAGTCATGCCTTTCGGATTGAAAAATGATGGAGCTACCTATCAAAGGGTTGCGACCACCATTCTGCCTGATATAATCCACAAAGAAGTTGAGATGTACGTGGACAACATGATTGTCAAATCCAAAGAGCGAGAAGGTCACTACGCCGCAATGGAAAAGTTCTTTCAAAGGATCAAGGAATACAGATTGAGGTTAAACCTGTAAAAATGTACATTTGGCATAACGACAGGGAAAATGTTGGGATTTCTGATCATGCAAAGTGGAATTGAAGTAGATCCCTCTAAATCAAGGCCATCTTAGAAATGCCACTACCAAGGAGTGAAAAGGAGGTGCGCGGCTTTCTAGGTAAGGTGCAATTCGTAAGACGATTTATTTCCAAATTAATCTTGACTTGTGAACCACTATTTGGTCTCCTGAAGAAAGGGAAGAAGTTCTGATGGGACGTCATTGTCAGTTTTCCTTTGAGCAGGTTAAGCAATACCTCCAGAATCTGCCTATGTTGTCACCACTAGGGCCGGGGAAGCCTTTGATTCTGTATTTGTCGGTAACGGACTCAACCATGGGGTGCATGCTCGCATAGGAATCAGAAGATAGGGTGGAGAAGGCCATCTACTACTTGAGCAAGAAGATGCTAGACTACGAGACCCGCTATACTCCCTTGGGAGAAAGCTTGCTTAACCTTAGTGTGGGCTATCAGGAAGTTGAGGCACTAGTTGTTAGCTCAATCTATAATCCTTATTTCGAGATTAGACCCCATCAAATATCTTTTTGAGAAACTAGCACTTACAAGTAGGCTAGCCCGTTGGCTGCTTCTTCTCAAAGAGGAAACTTGGACAATGTACTTTGACAGAGCATCCAATCAATACGGTTATAGGATAGGTGTGTTACCGATAGCACCCGATGATTCCCATATACCCTTAGCTTTCAAACTCCAGTTCAAAATGTCCAACAATGAGGCACAATATGAAGCGTGCATTACTGGTTTAGAAGCCGCCCTAGAACTATGGGTAAAAAGGTTGGATGTCATTAGAGACTTGAACTTCGTTGTTTCTCAGGTGAATAGAGATTGGAAAGTCAAAGAAGAGAAAATGAAGGTTTATCATCAGAACGTGGATATGCTAATTCTAAGGTTTGTAAAGCTAACATTTATGCATCTGTTGAGAGAGAACAACCAAATTGCTGATGCGTTGGCAACTTTATCTTCTATGGTAGACATCCCGCTTGGAGTCAAGATACGTCTGATCGTCATCGAACAGAAATACATGCTGGCTTATGAAACTATTGTTGTGATAGATAAAGTTCAAGACAAGAACCCCTGGTACTATGACATTTGGAATTTTTTGGAAAAAGAGACGTATTCACCAAGGGCAAATGCCAAGGACAAATGAGGAATATGGCTTCTGGCCATCCAATTCATCATCTGTGTGGGTAAGCTATACAAAAGAGGTCATCTAGGAATGCACAAGGTGTGTGTTAAAGAAGAGGAGTCAAAACGCCTCATGGAAGCCATCCACGGGGGCAAGTGTGGGGCACACATGAAGGATGTGATGCTAGCCCAGAATATCCTCAGGCAAGGCTATTATTGGTCAACTATGGAGGAGGATTGTATTGGGTTTGTACGATGATGCCACAAATGTCAAATTCATGCCAATTGCATGAATATCCGCCCGTCAAAGCTCTGCAACATGACTTCGCCATGCCTTTCTCAGTCTGGGGAATTGACATTATCAGTGCAGTCTCGCCAAAGGGTTCCAACGTACATGAGTTCATTTTGGTGGCGATTGACTATTTTACGAAGTGGGTAGAAGCTCAATCCTATGCCATGCTAAAGGCATTGCATATAGCCAAGTTTATCAGAAGCAACATCATCTGCCGGTGTAGGGCTCCGAATGAGATCACATCAGATAATGGCTTACACTTTAAGAAAGAGGTGGTGGATTTGCTTGAGAAGTATAATGTGGCTTTTCACAAGTCGTCAACGTATAGAACATAGACCAACGGAGCTATTGAGGTCGCGAATAATAATATTAAGAACATCTTATGGAAGATGGTGGAAACATATGGGGACTAGCTGGATAAACTGCCATTCGCGCTTTGGGAATACAGAACATCAATCCGAACATCTACAGGGGCAACCCCTTAATCTCTCATCTATGGGATGGAAGTTGTTCTACCCATCGAGATTGAAGTACAGTTGCTACGAGTTATGGCCAAGTGTCAGATAGCGGAGGCGGACTGCCAACAGAGTAGATTTGAGGAGTTAATGTTGTGTAATGAAAGAAGACTAAGGGCATTGCATCATGTCTAGGGCTACCAACACAAATTTGCTAAGGCTTTTAACAAGAAGGTCAAGTCCAGAAACCTCAAGGAGGGAGATATGGTACTAAAGGACAACCGAGCTCCCATCCATGACCCTAGGGGCAAGTTCACTGGTCCTTATATCATCAAGTCTATTTGGTTAGGAGGGGCAATTATCCTTATGGACCTAGATGGCGTGGAGTTTTCGCAGCTGATCAACATGGACAAGTTGAAGAAATATTATCCCTGAGAGGCTCGCTAGGATGAAAACCTAAAAGGGCGACCTAGGCAGAAGTTAAAGCATGAAAAATTAGAAATAAAGAAAAACTGAGCTTAGAAGGTCGAATACCGAGAAGGGGGACTTTAGCAAAAGTTAAAGCATAAAAAGAGAGAGTTAATACTCGAGTGAACAAGAACCGAACTACGTAAGGCCTGATTCTCATCTTTGGGATACGTAGGCAACTTCATCCTGAAGTTTAGCCGTAAACATCTCCAACCCAACTGTCCTATTCGTTCATTTTGATCCGGCCGCCTTTGTCCACTATCTTCTATCTTGGTTGTGTTACCTTCTTGCTGTAGAAAGACCAACTAGAACACAAAGCAATGCTGGTGAACGCAGTTATGGGTAATTGCAATCTTATGATTTAGGGTTGTGCATCTTGAGGACTGATTCTGTGCGTGTCAAGCAGTGATCATTTCCAAAAATGGCTTTGAAAAGTTTTAATAAAGTTGATTTTGTTCAAAATTTATCTTTTAAAACTTAGAACATTTTGGGACCAAAAGGAAAATTTTTAGTTCTCACTACTTTAATTCCATTGATTTCAGCAAAAGTTCATTCTCTAACTCTCTTAGTTAAATCAAAGTTGCTTTTACATCATAAAACATGAAAAGAAAAGTCAAAGCAATAAACTGGGGGGCATAGATGAGTCAGGTGTTCTTGCGTCCTCTGCTTGTACTTGCGAAAGCCTCTACAGCCAAAGTTGGCCCAACTTGTGCCTCGTCCTCGAGCCAAGCCAAGCACTCACCAGAAAGGGCATAACTGAAATTAGGGGTAGAGACCAGAAGCTCTCTCGCCCTCCAGGCAGCAAGGTACCAAGTCAGGTTTGAAGCATGAATTGGGAATAGGGTTAGGTATTCTACCATCTCATTTGGACGGGTCTGATCATGCCCAAATTGTCGTCTAAACCGAAAGGGGAAATAAAACACTCCATGCGTAAGGCCAATCAACTGAATACGCCGCTATCGGGACATGCTATAACTCATCTCAGTCAAGTTAAGCCAGGGGCAATGCCAAGCTATGTCAGCTACTGATCTGCTGCACATCTAGTTGCACAACCATCCCTTTGTAGGAAAGTCCATTAGTCATTGGCAGAAGAAGTAAGCTCGGGCTAAATATTCAGGGCAAGGGTCCACCACTTTTAGCTTATCCATTACCCATACCTGGAAAGAGATGAAAAAGAAGAGAGATTAAAGATTAGAAAAATGTACGTTGGGAGAAAAGGAAAGAAAGGGCTTTCATAGAAAAATAGAGTGTGAGTATCGAGTGATGTAAGAAACTTATATAAGAAAGGGTGGGAAACAATACCTGAAGAAGCAATGGACTTCCCGCAATCCTGGTGGTCTCTCGTCGACGAAAAGCATCTAAACCCATCAGGGTCTCGGCTAGTGCCAAACCAATGCAACTCTTACCCTCTTTTAGATATTGGGCAACTTTGATTAACCTAATGTTGGCTCCACTGTAACTAGGAGCAAAAAGGAAATGCGTGAGCAAACATAAATAGAGGGCATGTTGCCGAAAGCCTCGCCAGAGAAGGTCGCCTCTGTCTCCGATGTCAAAAAATCGATGAATCAAGCCAGGCATATCTAGCTCCCCGTAATGAGCCAAAGATCGAGTTTCGTACAAAGTAAGCCCACACATCCATCCCAAAGCTATGGTATGGCCAAAACGAGGCTGAGGCATCATTTCCTTGCTGTGTCTGAATTCCAACAATGCTTGAAACTCTTCAAGAGTTGGACACATTTCCTATGCTCCGAAGCGAAATACGTGCGTAATTAGGTCCCAACATCGGGCCGCAGTATGAAGGAACGAAAAATAAAGTGGAGTACAACTCAATGGAAAAGTGCGTTTATGCCGAAACCTCTGAAATTTACCATTTCTATGCCGTCCAAAGTGGCTATCCAATCCGTGAGCTTCTTGGCAAGGAAAACCTCCATTTTTAAAGAAAATAACAGCAAAAATGAGGTTTTTGTGAAGAAATTGCGAAGGAGGACCTTTTGTAGAAGATACGGCTGTGAGTGGAGGCCAATTGTCAGCCAATTGGTGGATCACCACAGGTGGCCGACCATCCACTTTTATTGGCCGGCCGTACACTACTTGTGGCTGGCCATCCACTTTCTGTGGCCTAGCAGTTTGGCATTTTGGTTTTGTCCTGGTCTTTGTGTTTTGGGGTCATGTTTTGAGTCTTTTATTTTTAGCAAGTGTACATAGTTATGTTTCAGTTGTTTTTACTTTCTTTTCCATTTATCAAGTTGTATTTTGTATTTTGGTCATTGGTCGGCTCATTTTCTGGTTAAGAACATCGATCCAATGCTAGCATTCTCGTTTTCAAATTCAATTCCATTTTATGCAAGTGTGGTGCTCATGATGCAAAAAAAAAAAAATAACTATTTTCATAAAACTGCGAGGTTTTACCCTGATCATGGTTTTTAGAAAAAAAAGGTACAAGTCTTTTCACATATGAAAAGTAAAAAACCTATCTAAAGCTATACATATGCTAAACTACAAAATAAAAGAAACTAAGCAAAAGAGTACAAAAATTTGCGCCAGTCACATCAAGCTTAAGAGGCCCTCTTCGTCCTCTTCCTCGGACGGGACTCATAGGCATTGTCTTCATCGACGCTGCTATTGGAATTGGACTCTAAGCCAAAGCTAGTCTCAGCATCTCCGCTCCCTGACTCAGAGCCAGTATCATCATCACCGCTCCTTGATTCAGAGCCAGTATCATCGTCTCCGCTCCCTGAAGCCGAACCAGCGTCATCGTCCTCGCTCTCAGACTTAAGAGTGTCGGCTCACTGCCTCCTCAGAGCCACTGGTCTCAGCATCGTCCCCACTCAAAACTGGCTCAGACTCACTACTCCGGCCCCGAGCACCCCTGTCTCTACCTCAACCTCGGTACTCATCTCAGCTATATGCTAGGGCATATCTACCTCTCCTCTCTGCCGTTGGAGAAGGTGCCCCTGTCGTTGGTGCCCTCGGTGCAGGTGGGATATGAAAAACAAGCATCAGCATATCAGATAGAGTGTATGTATTGTTGCAGAATGAGTATCATGCAGAAGCCAAATTCAACATGAGTATAATGTGTCAGTGTAGTTTAAGGTAGTGTTAGAATGCATATTAGTGTATCAGTGGGAATATGACAGTGTGGTGCACAGTAGTGTGAGTCAGCGGTGAAATGCACGCGAATAATGGGGGAGAATACTTGAATACCATAGAGACCAAGCAGTGTCTCTCTCCTCTGCACCATGCCAAGTAGAGAAACAACTAGCTGGAGGAGGCCCTCTGTGTACTTTGTGGGTGCCTGCAAGTGAATTTGAATACTCAATATCTGAAAAATGGAAAGTGCGGGATACAAGGTGTAAAGTGGGGGCCATACCTGAGGTGCACCTGGAGCTCTAACATACCCATGCCCTGCCTCTAGTTGCTCTATCATAATCTGATAAGTTGTCCCGCCCGGTTGCCAATAGATATGCACAGTAGGAATCGCCGGCCAAGCGGTAGCCTGCACAACGGGAGGGGTCTCTCCAATACTAGCCTCAGCTTGCTGAGCAAACTCTCCAACCAAAGGAGCACCTGTTGCGCTGCCCGTGCGAAATCTGGTCAGGGGTGGCATGAAATGAGTTCGGATGAAGGTTGTGCAATCTCCGTCCCCTCGGAAGTAGTCGGTGTCTAGCCCCACCATATACTGAATAATAGCCCCAGCTGGGAGGCTATCAGCTGTCCTCATGGATGCTGGGGTGGGCATAGGAACAACTGCGGTAGGCAAGCCCAGGGTCTGGCATACAAATCGCTCTCCTAAGAACACGGTACGACAGAAGAGGCCCTCTAACAAGATCTGATACTGGGAGGTAACCTAGGATCCAGCGTACTGGTCCTTGACTCCAGCCAGCGTGATCGCCCATGGCTGCCATGTGATCTGCAAATAGAGAAGGTACAAGATGTTAGTTGCTATCAGCTGTCAGAATATGGATCAGAACAGTAGCAACGAGAATAAAGCAGAAATGATTGTGAGTTTTGGATTACCTCGCAGGCAACCACTGTGTCGAAATATTGACGATAGTAGGCAAGGGTCATGTCCTCTCGGCTCTGGTAACAGCACCTGCCATTGTACCGCCGCAAGTAGGGCACGACTGAAGCAATCTCATCCATTGGCTTTGGGGCAAGGGCTAGGAAATAGGCGTAAACCCATAACTGCAAGAAAAGATCAGCAGTGTGAATCAACAGTATGTGAACAATGTTAAATAGAAAGTGCAAAACAGAAGGCATAGTGTGTGAACAGATATTAAATAGAAAGTGCAAAGCACAAGGCATAGTGTATGAATAGGTATCAGACAGAAAGTGCAAAACAGAAAGCACAATGCATGACCAGATATAAGGAAGAAAATACAAAACAAAAGGCATAAGAAGCAAACAGAATTAAAAGTGCAGTTCATATCTCCTAAGCTCTCTAGTACCCTCTGATCTTGTTCCCCTTCATGCGGGAACTGGAGCTCATGTAGCCGTAGAGTGTGGCAAGACCAACTCCACCCCAGTCGTAAAACCGAACCTGGGGCAGGGTCACAAGGGTGCTTAACAAGTACAAACCCATGGTATTCCACCTGTTTGTGAACAAGGTGGTACCAAGAAGGTACATTAAAAAGCCCCGAGTGCACTACTTTACCTTCTCCTAAGCTGAGGCTGACTCTTGTTGAAGCGCTGGAGGAACCAACTGTATCGCACCATAGCTGGCTTGTATAGAAGTGGGCTTGCTCCGAGCAGGTAAATCCATGTCGCCTCCTACTAGCCCATGTCCATGTCGAAGGGGATCAGATCACCCCTACTCCTAAGCCTGTGATCATCAAAAAGTCATAAGGGGTCATCGTCATCTCCCCAATGGAAGAGAAGTGGAAGGAGTTAGTGATATCCCACCACCTCTCCACTAATGCTCTGAGTAGGGCCCGGCTACCCATGTGGCGCGAGAGTCTAGTGCAGAGTAAGCCAAAGCCTACCTCAAAGACAAGGGCGTGAACTCGGGGGAGCTCGTGATACCAGTCCCTGGCCGTCACTGCCCCGTAACCCCTACATGAGCGAAAGTCCTCCTGCAGCGAAGAAAGAGTGAGTCAGATGAAAGACAGCAATGAAAGAATGAATTAGATGAAATTTAGTGCTAAAAGACAGTCGGAGGAAAGGCAGTGATGCATAAAAACAAAGTTTATACCTTAGTAGCGCCGTGGGAAAAGTGGGAGTTAAGCTCCCTCAGCCAAATATCTTCTGACACGCCACCGACGAAATCATCAAAGCGCATCATGCCTCCATGCGCCATCATGTGCGTACGGGGGTGGTAAGTGGTTGGATCAAAGGGCCTCACCCTCAATGGTAGTAACTCAGGCTCGAGCCTTGGAGCGAACTCTGCCTCAAAATCGGCGGCAATGTCCTCCGTCGCCCCGCCAGCTCCTCGACCGCTATAGGGGTTGAAGGTACATGTGGGACCTTAGGAGGGGCGTCAACATGAGGAATGTCATTCTGCATCTGGAAAGTGGGGTGAATTCTGGTGAAGAGTGGAGAAAAAGTGGGAAAAAAAAAAGAGGAAAAATGGAAAAAGTCAACCCTAGAAGAGAGAAAAATGGGAGAAAAAGTCAAAACCTGGGAAAGTTCAAAAAACCCAAGAACAACTCGAAGGGAACAAGCCCAAAGTCAAAACCTGGGAAAGTTCACAAAACCTAGAAAAATCAACGAAAGCAAAATCTGATCGGTTCAAAGTGAAGAGGGCCAAAGAGAGTTTACGAATAAAGTTTGCGTGGGGCATTGGAAAACACATACAAAGCACAAATCTAGAGAGAGGAAGCACCTGAGAGAGTGTGTGTGATTTCGGAGGTGTGTGTGAGAAAATGAGGTTTGGTGGTGTATTTAAAGAGACCCGTGTCGTAAGGACCAAACTGCCCCCGAATTTCTATTAGTGGCCGGCCTTACACCATTTGTGGCCGGTCGTACACTATTAGTTGCTGGGTGGCCCCTTTTGTGGTCCAGTGTTGGTTTTTGTTCCCCTTTTGCCCAAACAGTGTATAGGAGGTCCTGTTTTGGGTTGGGAAAGAAGGATTGAGGTATTTGAAGTGGATTTGATTTCTGAGAAGCTCGAAACTGTGTTCCGGTTGCGCCGTTCCAATGACTGCTATACTCCGGCGCACAAATGTGCCCCAATTTCAAAGATGAACAAGTTCTTTGAGCATTTTGCAAAGCCTCCGACGGGTAAGTCAAAGGTTGTCGTCAAACATTGCTTTTGTCCGTTTTGTCGATTTACATATCTGTTGCATCGAACATGCATTTTCACATATCTCTTGCGTTACATGTGCGCATTGCATCGTAACACATATGCTTTCAGTTCTTGTGCATAGAACATGCTTTCAATTCTCTTTCATAGGACATGCTTTCAATTTTCTTGCAAAGAACATGCTTTCAACTATCTTGCATAGAACGCGCATTACCTCTTATGTCGGTTATCTATTATGTTGCATAGAACTTGTGTTGCTATCGTGCTGGTTTCAATTACATCACCTTGTGTCATGTTCAGATGCAGCCCCACTTCGTTTCTTTATCATGCATCTATCGCACACTCACATTTTGTGCATCTATCGCACACTATCGTTACATTGTGCATCTATCGCACACTTTCGTTACATTGTGCATCTATCACACTCACTCACATTGTGCATCTATCGCACACTATCGTTACATTGTGCATCTATTGCACACTTTCGTTCCATTGTGCATCTATCGCACTAACTCACATTGTACATCTATCGCACTCACTCACATTGTGCATCTATCGTACTCTCTCACTTCATGCATCTATTGTCACGCCCCAAACCCGCCCCTAAAAGTTTGGGCATGACCTATTCGAAAATGGACTCTAAACCTGTTATACATAACATACGGGGCCTGAACGGAAGCATTTAATAATATAAAATACATAGAAAAACATCCATTGAGCTATTACTAACATGCCAGGATCACATACACGTACTCAGCTCCTTTACTGAGCGTATAACTAAACATTATTAAAGGAAAGGGGTTATATGCATACATTTTCACTTGGATAGACAATTAACCAAAAATTTAACAAAACTTTACAGACATGCATGGGCTTGGTCTGGGTGCCTGGACATACTGAGGTTGACAAATGAAGGGCGAGCATCAAGGTTAAGACTGACCTCCAAGGTGGTCACCTACAGAACAGACATAACACAAAGTAAGCTAGGCTCAGTGAATAATAGTACATAAACAAAACAGTGCTTCATTTGAAACATAATACATCGATGCGTGCGAAATTACAAAGTTAACATAATTAGTCTGCTTCTGTACTAATTTCATAACGGCCTTAGGCCCAGTCTTGAAACATAATAACTTGAAACATAATAACTTGAAACATAACATCTTAAAGCATAATGGCTTTAAGCCCTTGAATATTATAGCATTAAACTTTCAAACGTGTTGGCATAAAGCCCTTGAAACTTGTGGCATAAAAGCCCTTGAAACTTGTGGCACAAGGCCCTTGAAACATATGGCACGAGGCCCTTGAAAACTTGTGGCATAAAGCCCTTGTAACATATTGGCACTAAGGCCCTTGAAAACTTGTGGCATAAAGCCCTTGTAGCATATTGGCACTAAGGCCCTTGAAAACTTGTGGCATAAAGCCCTTGTAGCATATTGGCACTAAGGCCCTTGAAAACTTGTGGCATAAAGCCCTTGAAAAGGTTGGCATAAAAGCCCTTGGAATGGCACGAGGCCCTTGTAAATGGCAATAAGCCCTTGTAATTGGCAATAAGCCCTTGTAAATAGCATATCTTGTCATATCATAATGGAAGTATATCATACATGTTCTTTATGAATATTCCTTATACTTGAACCATAACAGAAATTATAAGTCATACATGTAACATACTTGATCTTGTAACATTCTTGAACTGGGAACCCGCTTGAACTTATAATATGCGTAAACTTGTAGTAGACCTAAACTTGTAACATACGTAAATTTATATCATAAACTTGTAAACTTGTAACATATGTAACATACATAAACTTGTCTTTACTTGCACTTGTAACATATATAAACTTGTACCATAAACTTGTCTTTACTTGCACTTGTAACATATATAAACTTGTACCATGCTTGAACTGGTAACTTACGAAAACTTGTAAACTTGCAACATACCTTAACTTGTATATACTTTAACTTGTACATTTACTTAATCTTGTGCATGCTTGAACTTGCCACATATATATAGACTTGCAACATTCTTAACATACTTGACTTATTACATATGTAAACTTATTTTAGAGTCTTACAGAATTCCAGAATCTTAGGAAGGTTGTTTCATTCTTTATCTTACTTATTTACCTTCCTTGAATCATCTACATAAGCATATAACATTTATCTTCCTTAAAATATTTACTTAACCATTTTATCTTCCTTGAAACATTTACTTAAACATATAACATTTATCTTCCTTGAATCATTTACATACATAAGTAACGGAATTAACAGAATACTAATGGCAATCGTTAGCAGTGTAAAGTGTACTACTACTCACAGTGCATTGGTGAGGCATTTATCCCGTCCGAAGCGTGTCCTACACACATATGAAGTCACACATTAATTCCTTAAATCATTCCCCCTAATTTTCCTTTCTCATTTTAACATGATTACAATGCCCATAACAAGGTTCATTCGTAAATTTTAAACATAATTTCCAAGTATCACTAAATTCCAATTAAACTTGTATATACCTAATTCAATACCCCAATTTCATTATTCTACTTTCAATTTGGGCCAACTCTTTGGTTATCATCCTTAATCAACTTAGGGTTCCAAGAAAATATTGAAATTTCAAGAAATAATTAACTTATTAACCCAACACTTTTTATTCTAATTTTTCCATTGATTAAACATCTAGGATTCATAATCCATCATTTAAACCCATCAATTGGTCCCTCCATGCTTCAAATCCGAAATTCCCAAATCTTATAAGTTACTCTATATGCTCCAAAAATGCAAATTTATACATTAATACAATGGAACTACCACCACTCTAGCTCTTAATGTAAATCTTGAAGAATATTAGAACCCTTACCTCAAGAATCAACAAAGGAGCAAGCTTGAGAAGAAACATTTGCAAATCCAAGTTCCAATCGGTTAAAAGCATTGATCTTTTCTTATTCTCCATCCTTGATGTCCAAACCATGGTGGATTGTTGCTCAAAATAGAGGGAATCAAGGTTTTGAGGCTAGGGTTTCGGAGGGTTTCGAACTTAGGAGAAGAGGAAAGAAGAGAGGGGAAAGAAAATGTGGAAAAAGATCTCAAAATCCCGTTTTTAGAGCTGCTGTCCCGTAATTCCCGCTCGAGCGTCCATATTCCCGCTCGAGCGGAACTGTTCCAGCACAGATTCCCAAAACTTCAAATAGGTGTAACTCTCTCATCCGGACTCCGTTTTAGGTCGTTCTTGTGTTCAAATTGAAGCCCCGGAAATAAGCTTTCCAATGGTTCTAACCTCACATCCATATTCAAAGTGGAGAAAAAGAAAAGGGCAAATGAGTGACGGTTGGTCGTAAACGAATTATCCCAATTAAGGTTTTTAGTCCAATCTTACTTTACCATCATCTTATCATCTCAATCAATCTCCCAAAATAAGGTAAGAACATTTCAAATACACTAAAAAGAACCTCAAAAATGAGCCCACATGCTTCAGAATCAAACTTAACCAGGCGACCCGCTCGAGCGCCGAACCTTGCGCTCGAGCTCGCAGACCAACAAAGTCATCCGCTCGAGCGTAAACTCCCCCGCTCGAGCGGAGAATCACAACTCCCAGAATCTCAGGCCGTCTGAAAAATTGCTGGAAACCCCAAAAGTCCGCTCGAGCGGCCACTCCTCCGCTCGAGCGGAGGAAAGAGTTTCTGAGTCGTTACATCCTTCCCTCCTTACAAAATTTCGTCCTCGAAATTTGAGAAAACCAAATAGAATACAAGTCAAACATAAACAGAAACACACCCTGTAATGTTCCAAAACTAGATCCACACTTGGGATAGGAAAGGATCACAAATACTTTCGATCAACATACATACATCAGAATTTCAATGGACAAGGAATAACACTATCCACCTATAATCCCCAAAGCCTATAACAACTTCTCAGTTAACAACTAAGCGTACCACGTCTAGTGAATGCTCAAAACTCAATTTCAAAGACAATTCACATTGCAACACCAAAATTTCATTTGCACTTCAATTAACGGCATCACCAACTCTTTATTTCATCGACACTAAAAACATAGAATAGTGAAGACCATCATACAATTACGCCTTAAAGACACTCACGTAGAGGGTTCCTACTCAACCTCAAGAGAGGTCAATCAAAAGCTCAAACATACCTTAAACTTTAAAATCTCTACACCCTTTTCACTTTCTCATTTACTTCTTTTCTTTTCAATCCTTATTTCTTCCTAGGCGTAAGAAGACTTGGATAATTAAAACATATGGGATACAATCCAATCGTTTAAGCATTTCGAAATGGAAATCTCGTAAACATACTTAAGATTCAATAAGAATTATGCTGGTCACAGATACATAATCAATTTCAGATAATTAAACCTTTAAGGTTTCAAATTTCTTATTCAATTATGCGAAATGAGTTCCCACAGCATGCATCAAGTTCAATCATAATGAAAGTACCCTCCACTAAGTCTCTAACTAGGTCAGCCCAGCTGTACTAGTTCATACGTAATTTTGATTCGAGAGTACACGTTCAAACTCATCTTATAATGCAATTTTCTCGGTGGGACATGACCATTACGGTTACATATAGTTCCCAAAATAACTTAATTACGTGGTTAGATTTAAATCCGATTATGCATCATTGGATCAGATTTCAGAACTTACCAAATAAGGTTCTGCCTAAGAGGTACCACATCTTCCATTTACGAAAACATACTAAGTTCATAGCATTATGTAAGTTTTAAATCACATTCTCTACTTCTTGACGAAATCTGAATGGTGGGAAGAAGAATCCCCATTATAGACACCTGATCATGCCGTCATATTGAATTCAAAATCATACTTGACTAACCATTCTTAACCGTAAGATATAACATTTTCCTTTACTCGCACTTTTCTTGTCATAGCACAAATTCATTTGGTTCCCCTTTCCCTATTCAAACAATTCTTCCATTTCTCACTGGAAGAGACAACGTCACCCACATAGTTTCGTCTTTACAACTTATAATTATAGTGGATCAACAAACGGTCAAGCAGAAAATAGAGACTAATCATCTGGCTTGGTTAGTTAACATACATAGAGCTTCCAGTTATTCCTCGTACGTAGATTCTACCAAGTTCATTCATAGGATCATAAATCAGTAACCATAAAAATCACATCCCTCCAGATTCTATGATATCAAACAACATAGGCAATAGTATAGCAAAAGAATAATTTGATTCGTAACCTCAAGGTTCATAATTCTTAGTAAGACGTAATTCTTGATAGGGTTAATTCACTGTGATAGTAAAATGGAATATTCCCATGTTCATTTGTTTTCATTGAAATCCTCGATATCATACAGAACAGTTCACATCATAACTTACATATAAGTGATAGAGGACAATTTCACAATATCTAACATTTACATGGTTCCACATAAATTGAACTCATTCGACACTATTAAGTCACATCACATTATGACATAGCATGAACTGAACGGATAAATAGAAGCATATCCATACAGATTCTTATTTATACTTGAATTAGAAACAAAATCAGAACTTATACTTGATCATAATCCACCCGTACAAAACCGTCGGTGGTACCATCCGTACAAGACCGTCGATGGCAAAACATAATCCACCCGTACAAGACCGTCGGTGGTATCATCTAATAGCGCTAATAAGCCATTATGGAGCATACTTGTTAGTCCCCTAAGGGACCTCCGGTATTGGGAACTTGTAACATACTTAAACCACGGTATTATTACCCCCGGGCAAGGGCCATTAATACTTTTACATACATGGATCATCATTCCTTAATTCGTAACGTAACATATCAGAAAAGAAAGCATTGCTTGTCATATCATGTCATTATCGTGCACTTAACAAAATAGAATAATTCACTTCTTACATGGGTCACTGTCTACATAACTTTTTCTTGCAGCCGGCCATACGCAACATGTAATACCCCGACCCTCATATCTGATTCTGCTGTCTTTATAATCTCCTGTTTTGTGTCTTTGAATGTTATTGTGAAAATCTATGTGAAAATATAGTAAAAGAGCATGGAACTTAGAGCTATGAGTTTCTATCTGTTGAATTAGAACGTATCTGTTACACTTGAATCACTTAAAATGGAAATTGAGCATCTTAGAGATTTAATTTGCAGAAATTGATTTGATATTTGGAATCTACATGATTTTTAAGCTATAAGGGGATTTTCTGTGAAATTTTTTATTTCGGCACCATAAAGCGATTGATTTTCGTCTTTTGTGCTCTTATATCTTGCTATATATATATCTATGTCTAAGACTTGTAAAACTTGTGATCAAAACGTGGGCTTACATTGAGAAAGAAAGGGAGAGAGGAACGTGAGAGTTGAAGGAGAAGAATTGGGGGAAAATAAATTTGACTCACCAAAAAGCTCATCCATTAGTAAGATTGGGAGATTGATGTTAAGGTAACCAAATTTCTAGTTTAACTTCTCAAGAATTTCATCTCATGTTTGTGTTGATTCATGAATAATCTATGTTTGGTCCATTAGGGTTTCTTATTGATTTGATGCCTTAACACTTTGGACATCAATCTTTGTTTCTATAGCATTAATCCGTACCAATATGTTACTACTATGTGCTATGTTTGTTGAATTTGTGGAACTTGAATGTATTTGGAACATTGGATGGAATTTGTGGAAGTGTTGCCTTGTTGAAGCCTTTAACTTGGTTTAAATTGTCATGATTAAGCTTTCATCCATGTTGTGGTGTTGTTAAGTAGAAGTATTGCATGAATTTCATCCTTGATTGCATGAAAAATTGGGTTTGGATGATGAATTTTGGCTTGAAATCGGGCTGCCCTAAATCTGGGTAGTCGTCCGCTCGAGCGGAGGTCAGGGCCGCTCGAGCGTGAAAATGCACCTCCCAGCAGTTTCTTGAAAATTTACCCTGTCCGCTCGAGCGGAGAACTTTACGCTCGAGCGTAAAAATCGACCATCCAGTATTTTGGCAGCACTACACTGTCCGCTCTAGCGGACAAAGCTACGCTCGAGCGGAGGACTGTTTCAGCAAGAAAATTATGTTTTGTTCAGTTTTTTGTGTTTTACTCTTCGGTGCTATTCGATTATTCTTTTCTGACAGGTCTTAAGAGATTATAACTTTATAAAAGTGTGGAGGCAGATGAATCGATTTTAAAGGAAAAGAATACTAATTTATTAATTATGTTGTGTGTAGGGCACACTCCAGAAGGAACTCATACGCCACCACAACACTGTGAGTAATAGTGCATTACATATATTTATGTATCTGTTCTGTAAGACATAATTGTAAATTCTGTAAGACTATCTGTGCCGCAAGGCTACCTGAGTCGAAAGACTATCTGTGCCGCAAGGCTACCTGAGTCGAAAGACTATCTGTGCCGCAAGGCTACCTGAGTCGAAAGACTATCTGTGCCGCAAAGCTACCTGAGTCGAAAGACTATCTGTGCCGCAAGGCTACCTGAGTCGAAAGACTATCTGTGCCGTAAGGCTACCTGTTGTGCCGCAAGGCTACCTGAGCCAAAAGGCTACCTGTGCCGCAAGGCTATCCGGGCTAATAGGCCAATCTGTTATCTCGGTATTTGGTTTTGATACATATACTACTGTACATTGTGATTTTATTATTACGCACTACTATTCACTGAGCTTGTCTCATTCTGTAGTTTTGTTTGATTCTGTAGGAACCAGCTTGAGGAGCCGATCTAGCACACTTCATGCATTTTTGTCAGCCTAAGGATAACCAGGCACTGGAGGAAACCCTTACATATTAGATCAGTTTCCTTTGTAAATGTAATTTTTGGTATCCACATCGCTGGTCAGGGATATGTATTTATTGCTTTGTATGCCTAAAACCTGGGCTGGATTATAAATGTTTATGTAACCTCATTTTGTGTGCATGTTACCTTATGTTCAATGTTAAGTCGGTCCTGGCTTGTTGATAGTTGCTCAATGGATATTTCTGGATGTCGTTTTAAATTTAATGCTTCCGTTCAGGCCCCAATGTGATACCGTATAGGTTATTCTGTCTGTTTCTGCTTAAGTCATGCCCAAACTTATAGGGGCTGGGTTGGGGTGTGACAAGTGGTATCAGAGCACGAGTTGCTATCTCACACACTGATCCATTGAGCATTAGGAGGTCTAGTGTAGTAGGCATCATACAGGAAGGTAGGAATGATAGCAACGTGATATGATTTCTGCTAACCCCAATGCTAACAATTTGACTTTCTTGTACACCTTTGTGTATGGTATAATGATGTGTTTTGTAGACTATGGTGAGAACAAGGGCTGATGAGCCAGAAGATGCTACCTCGGTACGGTTGGATAGGATGGAAAGAATGATGAGAGATATGGCTGAAACTCTACGACAACAACAGCAACAGCAACAACAACCTCAGCCACCACCCCCGCCAGTACCCCCACCTGTAATGCAAGATATTCACGCTGAGGACCGTACCATTACACTTACACGAGAGTTTAAAAAGATGAAACCACCTTCGTTCAAAGGAGGAATTGAACCAATGAAGGCGGAGGCATGGGTGCTAGGGATAGAGAAATTATTCGAAGTCTTCCCTTGTACTGAAGTTCAGAAAGTGCAGCTCGCCGCTTTCACGCTTGAAGAGGAAGCACGGAGGTGGTGGATGCTTACCAGAACAATGCATCCTGGGTTGATTTGGGATAGGTTCTTGGTGTTATTCTATGACAAATATTTTCCTCAGAGTATGCGAGACAAGAAAGTAACTGAGTTTGAAACATTGAGACAAGGAAACAAAACTGTAGCTGAGTATGAAGCCCAGTTTGCAGAACTAGCTCGGTTCGCACCTCACATGGTAGACACAGAGTACAAAAAGGCGCGGAAATTCGAGGGAGGATTACAGAATGCCATTCAGGATCGGATCAATGTGTTGAAGTTACCGACGTACGTTGATGTCTTGGAGCGGGCTGTCATCGCAGAAGGAAATTTGGCTACTCAGACTCGGATTTCTGAATGGAAAGGGAAAAGGCAGAATACTCAATGGTCTAAGGGAACAACCACTACACCAAATAAAAAGCAGAATTCGGGAAACTTCACCAGTACAACTTCTCAGAATTCGACTCCGGAGTGTCAGGAATGTGGGTTGAAACATCGTGGGGTTTGTCATCGGTTGACTGGAGCTTGTTTCCGGTGTGGAAAAATAGGACATTTGATTAGGGACTGTCCACAAAGGAATCAACAACCCGGTAGTAAGGCCGCCACAAGTTCAGCTGGGTCTACACCGACTCCTAGTGCCAAATCAACTGTCAAACCAAATAACAACAAGGACCCCATGAAGCAAGGTAGGGTATTTGCGTTGGTTCCGGGGGATATACAGAATGCAACAACAGTGGTGTCAGGTACATTTACAGTTTATGGCCACTCTGCTTATGTTTTGTTTGATTCTGGCTCTACCTGCTCTTTTGTGTCAAAGCAATTTGCAAAGAACTTAGATAAACCTGAAATAGAATTAGCCTATGTATTGCGTGTTACATCGCCTATGGGGACTTCCTTAATCTGTACTTCTGTCTATCCTACTTGTGAAATTCTCATGTGTATATGCTAATTTAGTCCCACTTGATATGACCTCATTTGATATTATTTTGGGGATGGATTGGTTGGGAGAATACGAGGCTACCATAGATTGCCTAATGAAACAAATTAAATTCCACCCTCCGGGTCAGTCAGAAACTATTTTCCAGGGTCAAGAAGTGACATCACCACCGTATGTGATCTCTGCAGCTAAGGCTTACAAATTGATTCAAAAAGGATGTCGGGGGTATTTGTGTAATGTTCTGGGAGGCCCATTAGAGAATGAAAATATTGATGCGATTCCAGTTGTTTGTGACTTTCCGGATGTCTTCCCAAAGGAACTGCCGGGAGAGTTAGTAGACCGTGAAATAGAGTTCACAATTGATGTATTACCTGGAACTCAACCCATCTCTAAAACTCCGTATCGAATGGCATTAGCTGAAATGAAGGAATTGAAGAGTCAACTTCAAGATTTACTGGATAAAGGGTTTATTCGTCCGAGTGTCTCTCCCTGGGGTGCACCAGTCCTGTTTGTGAAAAAGAAAGACGGGACACTTCGTTTATGCATAGATTACCGGGAGCTTAATAAAGTAACAATCAAAAACAAGTATCCTTTACCGAGAATTGATGATTTATTTGATCAGTTACAAGGGGCACAGGTTTTCTCTAAGATTGATTTGTGGTCCGGGTATCATCAATTGAAAGTCAAAGCCGAAGATGTCGAGAAGACAGCCTTCCGAACCCGCTACGGTCATTATGAATTTTTGGTTATGCCCTTTGGGGTTACAAACGCACCAGCAGCATTTATGGATCTGATGAACCGAGTCTTCAAACCTTATCTGGATGAGTTTGTAGTGGTCTTTATAGATGACATCCTTATTTATTCCGGGAACGTAGAAGCTCATGAGAATCATCTTCGTCGAATCCTCCAAACTCTCCGAGAAAGGAAGCTGTACGCAAAACTGAAGAAGTGTGAATTTTGGCTACACGAAGTGGCATTTCTGGGACATGTCATAACGAAAGAAGGAGTCTCCGTTGATCCAAGTAAGATTGAGGCAATTGTAAACTAGCCAACCCCGACTAATGTAACTGAAGTGCGCAGTTTTATGGGACTAGCAGGTTATTATCGGAGATTTGTCCAAGACTTTTCTAAGATTGCTGTACCACTTACGCAGCTAACGAAGAAGGGCATTGCATTTGAATGGACTGAACAGAGAGAATTTGCTTTTCGGGAATTAAAAACGAAGTTAACTACCGCCCCGATTCTTGCATTACCATCTGGTAACGAGGGATTTGTAATTTATAGTGACGCCTCACATAAGGGATTGGGTTGTGTTCTTATGCAGAACGGAAGAGTTATCGCCTACGCCTCTCGCCAGCTTAAACCCCATGAGAAAAGTTATCCCACACATGACCTTGAATTGGCAGCAGTTGTCTTTGCGTTAAAGATTTGGCGACATTATCTGTATGGGACTTCTTGTGATATTTATACTGATCATAAAAGCCTCAAATACCTCTTCACCCAAAAGGAGTTGAATATGCGCCAACGGCGGTGGCTAGAACTTATTAAAGACTATGATTTGCAGCTTCACTACCATCCTGGCAAAGCTAACACGGTAGCAGACGCACTCAGTCGGAAAAATATGGGAATACTGGCGAGTCTATTGACAGAAAGTAAAGAATTGATAGGGGATCTGAATAAGATGGAAATTGACTTAATACTACCTGGGCAAAGAGCAACAATGGCGGCAATGATGGCTCAACCGGCATTACTGGAGGAGATCAAGATACGTCAAATGGAGGACGACGCCCTCAAGAAATATGTAGTGAAATGGAGACAAAACCAAAACTGGGATTTACTTTGACCGATTCCGTGCTAAAATTTCAGAGTCGAGTGTGTGTCCCTAATGTGGTAGAACTTAAACGGAAGTTGATGAAAGAAGCACATGCCTCGAGAGTCTCAATACATCCAGGAAGTACCAAAATGTACCAAGATTTGAAACAACATTTCTGGTGGCCAAGTATGAAGAGGGAGATTGCAGAGTTTGTATCTAAATGTTTGCAGTGCCAGCAAGTTAAAGCAGAACATCAGAAACCCGCAGGGTTGTTACAACCCCTTCCAGTTCCGGAGTGGAAATGGGAACACCTAACGATGGATTTTGTAGTAGGATTACCACGGACGCCTCGAGGTATGAATTCGATATGGGTTATTGTTGACCGATTAACCAAATCCGCCCATTTCTTGCCTGTGAAGACCCAATATAACGCCGACAAACTTGCTTTGCTCTATATAGATGAAATTGTAAGGCTTCACGGAGTCCCGGTTTCAATTGTGTCGGACAGAGATCCAAAATTTGTATCACGGTTTTGGCAGAGTCTACAGAATGCAATGGGTACAGAATTGAAGTTCAGTACAGCTTTCCATCCTCAAACCGATGGACAGTCCGAAAGGACAATTCAGACGTTAGAAGACATGCTTCGAATGTGTGTTCTGGATTTTCAAGAGAGCTGGGAGACTCATCTACCATTGATTGAATTCGCGTATAATAATAGCCACCATTCGAGTATTCAAATGGCACCTTATGAAGCCCTGTATGGGAGACCGTGTCGCTCACCAGTGTGCTGGGCTGAGGTAGGAGATAGGCCTTTGTTAGGGCCAGAGATCGTTCAATTAACTACCGAGAAAGTGAAGATTATTCGAGAAAGGCTGAAAACTGCTCAAAGCAGGCAGAAGAGTTATGCAGATAACCGACGAAGGAGTTTGGAATTTGATGAAAACAGTCATGTCTTTGTGAAAGTCACCCCAATGAAAGGTCACCCAAGATTTGGAAATAAGGGTAAGCTAACACCCCGATATGTCGGTCCCTTTCAGATTTTACAGAAAGTTGGGACAGTAGCCTACCGAGTTGCCCTTCCGCCACATCTGAGTCAGGTTCATAATGTATTTCATGTTTCTATGCTCCGAGAGTACCTTCCAGATCCATCCCATATTATTGACTACCATCAGATTGAGCTAACTGACAAGTTAACATATGAAGAAAAACCGCTTCGAATTCTGGATCGTCAAGTGAAACAGTTACGGAACCGGGAAATTCCGATGGTAAAAGTGGAGTGGCAAGAGCACTACGGGACTGAGGCAACCTGGGAAAAAGAGGATGAAATGCAAAATCAATATCCGTATCTGTTTTCGTCCTAAGGTAAAAGCAAGTTTGGAGGACCAAACTTAAATAAGGGGGGGAGAGTGTAATACCCCGACCCTCATATCTGATTCTGTTGTCTTTATAATCTCCTGTTCTGTGTCTTTGAATGTTATTGTGAAAATCTATGTGAAAATATAGTAAAAGAGCATGGAACTTAGAGCTATGAGTTTCTATCTGTTGAATTAGAACGTATCTGTTACACTTGAATCACTTAAAATGGAAATTGAGCATCTTAGAGATTTAATTTGCAGAAATTGATTTGATATTTGGAATCTACATGATTTTTAAGCTATAAGGGGATTTTCTGTGAAATTTTTTATTTCGGCACCATAAAGCGATTGATTTTCGTCTTTTGTGCTCTTATATCTTGCTATATATATATATATATATCTATGTCTAAGACTTGTAAAACTTGTGATCAAAACGGGGGCTTACATTGAGAAAGAAAGGGAGAGAGGAACGTGAGAGTTGAAGGAGAAGAATTGGGGGAAAATAAATTTGACTCACCAAAAAGCTCATCCATTAGTAAGATTGGGAGATTGATGTTAAGGTAACCAAATTTCTAGTTTAACTTCTCAAGAATTTCATCTCATGTTTGTGTTGATTCATGAATAATCTATGTTTGGTCCATTAGGGTTTCTTATTGATTTGATGCCTTAACACTTTGGACATCAATCTTTGTTTCTATAGCATTAATCCGTACCAATATGTTACTACTATGTGCTATGTTTGTTGAATTTGTGGAACTTGAATGTATTTGGAACATTGGATGGAATTTGTGGAAGTGTTGGCTTGTTGAAGCCTTTAACTTGGTTTAAATTGTCATGATTAAGCTTTCATCCATGTTGTGGTGTTGTTAAGTAGAAGTATTGCATGAATTTCATCCTTGATTGCATGAAAAATTGGGTTTGGATGATGAATTTTGGCTTCAAATCGGGCTGCCCTGAATCTGGGTAGTCGTCCGCTCGAGCGGAGGTCAGGGCCGCTCGAGCGTGAAAATGCACCTCCCAGCAGTTTCCTGAAAATTTACCCTGTCCGCTCGAGCGGAGAACTTTACGCTCGAGCGTAAAAATCGACCATCCAGTATTTTGGCAGCACTACACTGTCCGCTCGAGCGGACAAAGCTACGCTCGAGCGGAGGACTGTTTCAGCAAGAAAAATATGTTTTGTTCAGTTTTTTGTGTTTGACTCTTCGGTGCTATTCGATTATTCTTTTCTGACGGGTCTTAAGAGATTATAACTTTATAAAAGTGTGGAGGCAGATGAATCGATTTTAAAGGAAAAGAATACTAATTTATTAATTATGTTGTGTGTAGGGCACACTCCAGAAGGAACTCATACGCCACCACAACACTGTGAGTAATAGTGCATTACATATATTTATGTATCTGTTCTGTAAGACATAATTGTAAATTCTGTAAGACTATCTGTGCCGCAAGGCTACCTGAGTCGAAAGACTATCTGTGCCGCAAGGCTACCTGAGTCGAAAGACTATCTGTGCCGCAAGGCTATCCGGGCTAATAGGCCAATCTGTTATCTCGGTATTTGGTTTTGATACATATACTACTGTACATTGTGATTTTATTATTACGCACTACTATTCACTGAGCTTGTCTCATTCTGTAGTTTTGTTTGATTCTGTAGGAACCAGCTTGAGGAGCCGATCTAGCACACTTCATGCATTTTTGTCAGCCTAAGGATAACCAGGCACTGGAGGAAACCCTTACATATTAGATCAGTTTCCTTTGTAAATGTAATTTTTGGTATCCACATCGCTGGTCAGGGATATGTATTTATTGCTTTGTATGCCTAAAACCTGGGCTGGATTATAAATGTTTATGTAACCTCATTTTGTGTGCATGTTACCTTATGTTCAATGTTAAGTCGGTCCTGGCTTGTTGATAGTTGCTCAATGGATATTTCTGGATGTCGTTTTAAATTTAATGCTTCCGTTCAGGCCCCAATGTTATACCGTATAGGTTATTCTGTCTGTTTCTGCTTAAGTCATGCCCAAACTTATAGGGGCTGGGTTGGGGTGTGACACAACATGATTCAACCATTATACAAAACACAACTTATCAAAATACATATCACGATAACTTTTCGAATCATAGATCCAAACAATACCATGACAAGAAAGACATCACTATATCATAAAAGTTAGAGTACCACATATATCATTTTCTTTGGTCTTAGGCATATTCCATACTTAGTATCTAAACAATTCATCTACATAGATGGGAGATAACTATCAATCCAAAAATAACTACTGATAACATATATCTTACTTAATCATTTGCATCAAAATTGCCTTACCAATCATTTAACCAGACAGAGGTAGGATCCTCTGGATCCTCTATCCTTATTCTTGCCATGATCTGATCAACACTCAATTACAATATATATACGAGGAATGTTCAAGAGGCATGAAGCATAATTGTTAGCGTTAACAGATTGCATTTAACGTTGCCATCAATCTTTTCTTATGCATTATAGATGTCATGCATGATGCCTAAGTTTTTCTAGACATCCTAAAGCTCAATGGATTCGTGTGTGAGATGGCAACTCGTGCTCTGATACCACTTGTCACGCCCCAAACCCGCCCCTAAAAGTTTGGACATGACCTATTCGAAAATGGACACTAAACCTGTTATACATAACATACGGGGCCTGAACGGAAGCATTTAATAATATAAAATACATAGAAAAACATCCATTGAGCTATTACTAACATGCCAGGATCACATACACGTACTCAGCTCCTTTACTGAGCGTATAACTAAACATTATTAAAGGAAAGGGGTTATATGCATACATTTTCACTTGGATAGACAATTAACCAAAAATTTAACAAAACTTTACAGACATGCATGGGCTTGGTCTGGGTGCCTGGACATACTGAGGTTGACAAATGAAGGGCGAGCATCAAGGTTAAGACTGACCTCCAAGGTGGTCACCTACAGAACAGACATAACACAAAGTAAGCTAGGCTCAGTGAATAATAGTACATAAACAAAACAGTGCTTCATTTGAAACATAATACATCGATGCGTGCGAAATTACAAAGTTAACATAATTAGTCTGCTTCTGTACTAATTTCATAACGGCCTTAGGCCCAGTCTTGAAACATAATAACTTGAAACATAATAACTTGAAACATAACATCTTAAAGCATAATGGCTTTAAGCCCTTGAATATTATAGCATTAAACTTTCAAACGTGTTGGCATAAAGCCCTTGAAACTTATGGCATAAAAGCCCTTGAAACTTGTGGCACGCGGCCCTTGAAAACTTGTGGCATAAAGCCCTTGTAACATATTGGCACTAAGGCCCTTGAAAACTTGTGGCATAAAGCCCTTGTAGCATATTGGCACTAAGGCCCTTGAAAACTTGTGGCATAAAGCCCTTGTAGCATATTGGCACTAAGGCCCTTGAAAACTTGTGGCATAAAGCCCTTGAAAAGGTTGGCATAAAAGCCCTTGGAATGGCACGAGGCCCTTGTAAATGGCAATAAGCCCTTGTAATTGGCAATAAGCCCTTGTAAATAGCATATCTTGTCATATCATAATGGAAGTATATCATACATGTTCTTTATGAATATTCCTTATACTTGAACCATAACAGAAATTATAAGTCATACATGTAACATACTTGATCTTGTAACATTCTTGAACTGGGAACCCGCTTGAACTTATAATATGCGTAAACTTGTAGTAGACCTAAACTTGTAACATACGTAAATTTATATCATAAACTTGTAAACTTGTAACATATGTAACATACATAAACTTGTCTTTACTTGCACTTGTAACATATATAAACTTGTACCATAAACTTGTCTTTACTTGCACTTGTAACATATATAAACTTGTACCATGCTTGAACTGGTAACTTACGAAAACTTGTAAACTTGCAACATACCTTAACTTGTATATACTTTAACTTGTACATTTACTTAATCTTGTGCATGCTTGAACTTGCCACATATATATAGACTTGCAACATTCTTAACATACTTGACTTATTACATATGTAAACTTATTTTAGAGTCTTACAGAATTCCAGAATCTTAGGAAGGTTGTTTCATTCTTTATCTTACTTATTTACCTTCCTTGAATCATCTACATAAGCATATAACATTTATCTTCCTTAAAATATTTACTTAACCATTTTATCTTCCTTGAAACATTTACTTAAACATATAACATTTATCTTCCTTGAATCATTTACATACATAAGTAACGGAATTAACAGAATACTAATGGCAATCGTTAGCAGTGTAAAGTGTACTACTACTCACAGTGCATTGGTGAGGCATTTATCCCGTCCGAAGCGTGTCCTACACACATATGAAGTCACACATTAATTCATTAAATCATTCCCCATAATTTTCCTTTCTCATTTTAACATGATTACAATGCCCATAACAAGGTTCATTCGTAAATTTTAAACATAATTTCCAAGTATCACTAAATTCCAATTAAACTTGTATATACCTAATTCAATACCCCAATTTCATTATTCTACTTTCAATTTGGGCCAACTCTTTGGTTATCATCCTTAATCAACTTAGGGTTCCAAGAAAATATTGAAATTTCAAGAAATAATTAACTTATTAACCCAACACTTTTTATTCTAATTTTTCCATTGATTAAACATCTAGGATTCATAATCCATCATTTAAACCCATCAATTGGTCCCTCCATGCTTCAAATCCGAAATTCCCAAATCTTATAAGTTACTCTATATGCTCCAAAAATGCAAATTTATACATTAATACAATGGAACTACCACCACTCTAGCTCTTAATGTAAATCTTGAAGAATATTAGAACCCTTACCTCAAGAATCAACAAAGGAGCAAGCTTGAGAAGAAACATTTGCAAATCCAAGTTCCAATCGGTTAAAAGCATTGATCTTTTCTTATTCTCCATCCTTGATGTCCAAACCATGGTGGATTGTTGCTCAAAATAGAGGGAATCAAGGTTTTGAGGCTAGGGTTTCGGAGGGTTTCGAACTTAGGAGAAGAGGAAAGAAGAGAGGGGAAAGAAAATGTGGAAAAAGATCTCAAAATCCCGTTTTTAGAGCTGCTGTCCCGTAATTCCCGCTCGAGCGGAACTGTTCCAGCACAGATTCCCAAAACTTCAAATAGGTGTAACTCTCTCATCCGGACTCCGTTTTAGGTCGTTCTTGTGTTCAAATTGAAGCCCCGGAAATAAGCTTTCCAATGGTTCTAACCTCACATCCATATTCAAAGTGGAGAAAAAGAAAAGGGCAAATGAGTGACGGTTGGTCGTAAACGAATTATCCCAATTAAGGTTTTTAGTCCAATCTTACTTTACCATCATCTTATCATCTCAATCAATCTCCCAAAATAAGGTAAGAACATTTCAAATACACTAAAAAGAACCTCAAAAATGAGCCCACATGCTTCAGAATCAAACTTAACCAGGCGACCCGCTCGAGCGCCGAACCTTGCGCTCGAGCTCGCAGACCAACAAAGTCATCCGCTCGAGCGTAAACTCCCCCGCTCGAGCGGAGAATCACAACTCCCAGAATCTCAGGCCGTCTGAAAAATTGCTGGAAACCCCAAAAGTCCGCTCGAGCGGCCACTCCTCCGCTCGAGCAGAGGAAAGAGTTTCTGAGTCGTTACATCTATCGCACAATTTTTCCTTGTGCATCTATCTCACAATCTCGTACTTTTTGCATCTATCGCATCATCTTAGGGTGTGCAGAAGCACGACCCTGAGCGGTTTTTCTCCTCTTCTTAGGATTTCAGTGTGGTTAGAGTGTGTTTTTATTTCTTTCTGCATGAAACGTGGTTGGACTTCTTGTGATAATTGATATCTTATTATTGCATATTTCATTGTCTTCCATGATCATGGATATTCAAAATAGCTGGCTTCGCGAAGCGTGTAAGTCCAGCTTTCAACGTATATTCTTTGTGCGTATCATTTGCATCTTGCTCTTGAACTACACTGGTTTGATTCCTTGCAAAGGGATACGTAGGCAGCTTTCGAGCTCAACCAATTTAATTTATGTCTTGATTGTTTGCCCAAGTCATATGGCCTTGTCAAAATGGGTCGTCTTTGGGCTTTGACATTCACTCACGTCATTTTATGACTTCGAGCTCTGTCAAAGAGGGGCAACTGTAGATACCCCATTTTTGACAGCCCTTATGACTTGGGCACCACCGATTGATCACCCAATGCTAAATGTACACGCTTGTCAAATGCTTGATTTCCTTAGCAGAAAGCCTCGGATTTGAGCCTCAGAAACCTACAAATCTTGCACCATTTTTGGACCAAAACAACAGTTTTTCAAGCCTGAGCACCCAGTGGCCTGTAGACACACTAGTGGCCGGCCGACCACTTATTAGTGTACGGCCGTCCCCTTTAGTGGCCTGCCGGCCACTTGCATAAAAAACCAGATCTTTTTGATAGCTGTGCTAGCTGTCTCCACAGATGCATGCATTGCACCAGTTGTTTCTGTATGGATATTTTTGAGAGCCTAACAAGTTTTTCCATATATACTTGACCCCCTCTCATAAAATTAGGTTAGAAAATTTTGGGTGAAGCAAAATTCTTAAAATATATATATATATATATCTCTACCCTGCAATCGAAACACACCTTACCTAGACTTCCTAAACCGAATTTTTTAGGGTTCTTTGTTGAGGTTGAGAAGCTTGAACATGGGCTCTTTAGGGTGAGAACTTGGTGGTTTATAACTCAAAAGGATACTCCTCTTCAAGAGGTATAATTCCAAGCTTTCTTCCCTTATTTAGTACTATCTTTTATTCCTGTTTTTGGGTCTTTTTTAACTATTTTTATGGGCTAAAGCTTGTGGTTTAAGGCCATTAAAGATAGAGGGGTTAATCACCCCTCTTTGAACCTTGCTTCCTAGGCTTTTACTTTCATGTTTCCCATCTCTTGATCAACTTTTTTTTGAGCTTTTTACCACTGAATTTAAGAGGTTTTCAGAGGCTAAAAATGATGTTTTGAAGTCCCAAAAATGGAGGGGTTAGCCTCCCCTCATTCTGCTTGTTTACTAGCTTAAATTCCTCAATACTGTAGCAATCTTTTTTTCAAGCTTTTCCATGTGAATTTCAGTGCTGTTTTGAGATGTCTTCGGACTATTTTAGGTTGTTTATTTCATTTATGCTTTGTTTAGTGTGCTTGTAGTGTAGTGGTCCTCATAGGTTTGGTATTTTAAGAATTAGACACCAACTTATTTGAGTTGATAGCATTTATTTCATGTTTTCCATACTAATGTTCACCTCTATCACCTCTGTTATCTCCTTCTTTCTTTGGCTTTTCCATTTCTTTGAGAGTTGTTTCAACCGATCGTTGGTGAAGCTTAAGATAGAGATCCTTGGGCTTAATGGTTTAATCCTTTTAGGGGTTCATTACCAACGGCATGACATCTCTCTTATGCCCAAAACAACCCTTTGTTTGAAACCTCTCTCCATTAGTGGACTTAATCGTCATTTTCGACAAAATTGACTAATGAATGGAAAGGTAATTAAAAGAGGTAATAATTTGGGCTTAAATGGAACAAGATAATAAAAGACAACTTTGGGTTCAATCAGACGTTAATTGAACCCATGGAATCTTGAGTCATTTCATACTTGCTAGTGATGAAATGGTTCAAGTTTCGAAGGTCAACCACTTCCCTTGATCAATTCCATGATAGGGCAAGGTTTTTGTTGGTCTTTAGTTTCATTTATAGAAATTGTATCCCTTGATTAATAAGTCATCTGGCAATGAATTTGCATCGATTGATGGCTTGCGAATCGAGCCTATCCCTCATTTGATCTGTTTGATGATAAGGAGAGGCAGGGTGGACAGACATCTCTTGAAAATGCTCTGTTTGCGCTCTGTTTGTTATCAGTTACAGCAGGGCAGTACCACAAACTACTGGCCGACTGGCCACTTTTTCTGTACGGCCGACCATCTCTTATGGCCAGCCGGCCACCATTTTCAGCCGGGCAGTGTCCCCTTTTCCTAGAAAACAGAGCAGAGACTAAGGCAAAATAGTGTAATTTTCTGACTGCAAAACAGAACCCTTTTGGTAGCAAAACAAAGGCATTTTTGGGGTGGAAACCGCCTTCATGCGTGAGCATTCCTTACTTCTCGGGGCCAATTACTTTGAGTAATTAATTATTTGGCTTAATTAATTCTATAGTGTAACTACTTAGTTAGTCCTTTGTATTAATTATATTTGTGTTGTAATTCATTAGTTTAATTCCAATTGTAATAAATAGCTAGTGTTGTTAATTTATTTCTTTTGATTTGTAATAGTTAGTTAATTCGATAATTAGTTAGCACATTTATTCGGACCCTTTGCGTGAGGGCAAAATTGTAATATTGTGTATGTCCTCCAACCCCACGTCTTTCTCCCTTTTATGTAAATTGCTTATAATGGGTAGCTTAGAACATCATGTTTATTTTAGAATTTTCCATGTATAAAGCATCCATTAGTCTTACGTGCATGAAGTTCGGTTCATCATTCTAACAAGCATTGTCGTTTAAATACTTCTTTAAAAACATATTTAAAACCGCATGCTATCAAATGGATTTGCATGTCGTGCTAGTAGCCGGACTTCTAATTGCATATTGCATATGTTGCATTAGGAATATTTCATTAGTTAGGATCATGCATTTTTTCTAACTATTTTCTCTCTTTTGGCTCGCCTCGGGAATTGGGGTAAGTATTTATTGCTTTAGCATATTGCATGAGTGTGATTGTTGTCATGTCAAGCATGATTACCATAAGGCTAATTGCTTAAATGATATACATGTTTGAATGCTTGTGGATGAAGGCTAATTGCTCAAATTGAGATGATTTGATTAAATGTGCATATGAACTCCCTTTTTCAAGTGGTACGTATTCAAACAATTTTCAGGCCAATATGAAATCAAAGTTTTCCAACTTTTGCAAATTAGTCTATACTTGTGTGCATCACATAGTAACAATAGACTAATAATTGGAACAAGAGCATATAATGTAAATAAGAATCACATCATGATTAGTAGAGACCGATCTTTAATTGAGCGAGTGGGGTGCTCAATTCATGACCTTTCCCTCTTGTACCTAAGTTCTCGAGCCAAGATACTTTGGTGATGACGGATAAGTGGCATTTGGCACGAGTCTCAGGTTTCCTAAATTTTTCAAAAATATTTAGGTGGCGACTTTGAAAGCTGGTAAAGCAGTCCATTTTTTGTATTTTTAATTCAAAATTGATTTTCCAAAAGATTTGCCGAATTTGGACTCATTTGTGTTTATCTATTTCACATTGCACTTGTGAAATTAGATTCAGAACCATGGGAGTCCGAGCTGTAGGGCTAGTCGTATCCAAAAGGAGCATGAAAAGAAAGCTACAAGTTTCATCTTTTCTTTATTTATTTATTATTTTTATATATATTTCTGATCATAAACAGTTTATTAACCTTTTTTTTTAATGTGCGCAAACGTTGGCAAGACTAATAGTAATTTGGGTTGTATCTTAGTTGTCTAGTGTCCGTTGATACATTCACGTAAGTAGATAATAATAACTTTGGAAAAGTGATTACTTGTCTCTCATAATCACAAGTCAAGATTTATTTATTTTACTTTTGATTTACATAATTATGATATATTCATTGATTTTATTATAGTAATATTTATGGTTTATTGTATATAATTCCCCTCAACATTTTGTAACAAAGCACAGATGACAGCAATCAAATGAGTAGCAAACAGCACTGGCCAACAACTTTTGGTGTTCTTCGTACTGGTGGAATTGACAAGAAGTGGCAAGAAGTAAACCCTCTTAATTTTGTCCACACACAAACGATTTCCAATACCATGACACCTTCCCCTTGCTTCTTCAAAATAAGTTTCTTTTTTTCTTTTTTCTTTTTTTTTTTTTGTAACCCAACTTATGCTTGCCTTATAAGTTGCAAGTAAAAATTGTGCCAAACAAACATAAACTTTCAACATAAATCGAAGAGAGCTATAAACAGTGCCATAAATTATTTATAAACTACAAGTCAGTGATTTCTAAACACAATGTTCCACCAATCTTACCAAGTTCAAATGGTGAGTGTTGCCTATTATCTCAACTTGTTTAGCTAAGAAAAAGACTTCTTGACATGGCCTAAGCCACCAAGATGCTTCACTTTAACTTTGTTGCCATTACTTAGAAGAGAGTTACTTCAAAGAACAATATCCATATCATCCTTGCCAAAGTTTCCTTTTAAAGTTATATCAGTCAGTGACTTTGAGCTCAATCCTAAGAGAATCTCATAGCCATTCCTGGTACTTTTTGGTCTAAATAATCCTCCTTAGGTTCACCATTTCCTATTTTCTTCCTTGAAAAAGGAAAACACAGACAAAAAATATATATATGATACATAGACTGGGCCAAAAAAAAAAAACACTCCATGGTTGGATACCAATTTGATTACAAATCTAATTGTTGACTTAACCTGCATTTTATATTGACCTTCATTGAGATCATCTATGTTAGTATATATATTGCACACTTCACTTGTACAAAATAGAGCAGCCTTGCAAGAGCAGTTACTTAAACATGTTGCTTGTAACTACTTATCGTATCTGTGTATTCATAGTATTTGACCTGACATGGATGGATCTAGGGAGGGTGAGAGGGAGCTGTTGCACCTCCCAAAATTGTAAAAACTATGTATATTACACGGGTAATAATAGGTAACATTGTTTAGCTCTATGAGCTTGTGATATTTTGAAGCTTTGCAGGATAAGGGCGTAATTTCAGAACATCCAAGATTATGATGTTTATCATTTATCTTCATCAAATAGGGCAAGTGCAGTCCACACTGGCTACACTATCGTACCATATCTACTGCAAACTAGTGGTGGTTCAAGAGGTAGGCAACTTAGGCACCCAATTAGGCACCCTAAGTAGAAGAGGGCCCTACTTACTATATATTCACTACACAATATATACACATAAAAGACCTTAAAGCATTTGGGTGAGTGAACATGCAATTTTACCAAGACCTTTCACTAAATTTCATAGAAATACAACTCGTAGATGAGTTTTGTAAAAATTTCAAACCACAACCAGATTGTAAGATTTACTAGTAAAATTTGTACAAGACTTAAGATAGAATGGTGTGAACATGGAATTTTACAAAGCCTTCACGGCATGTTTTGATAGTTTTCTTCCCCTGTATTGCAATGTTTCTAGAGTAAATCGAAATCCTAAAACTTATCCATCCAAGAAAAACAAACACAAAAACAAAAACAAAAACAAAAAAAGGAGAGAGAAAAACAAAAACTTTGAATAATCAACTCTAATTTGTTCGTAGTCTACTTTCTTTACCTGATAAAGCTTATCCAAATAGAGAAATAGCAACACCAATGTGATCCACTTGGTTACCAACAACTGTGATTGCTCTTGGTGCAACAGGAGTTGTGAAGTTGTAATCTAAATTGCTTTTAACATCAAAAAAACCTTCTATGACCTTCACCACCACTGACATAGAAGACCTCCTGGAAAAATCACTTTGTAGACACCACACAGTAACCCTCATCATCTCCATAACTTCTGCTCTATGTGTTTGCATGTCATTATTGTATTTATCAATGATATCTAGAAGTCGTTCCTCTTCTTCTTTCCTCTTAAATAGACCTAGTAGATGCATATCTTCCTCTGGTTGAGATCTATCCAAATTTTTGTGCCCACACAACTTTTCCAAGACAACGACACCAAAGCTATAGACATCTACTTTCTCAGTGATAATTGAGCTCAACCATTCGGTAGCCAAATAACCTGGTGTTCCTCTTATCATTGTAATAACTTGGCTTTGGTCCTTATCAATTAGTTTTGACAATCCAAAATCAGAAATTTTCGTATTGAAGTCTTCATCTAAGAGGATGTTTTGGGGTTTGATATCCAAGTGAAATATATGTTGCCTACATTCCTCATGGAGATAGGTTAGTCCCTTGGCTATATCCATAATGATCTTCCTTCTAGATTGCCACCCAAGAGTGAGCTTCTGGCACCTTTGGAAGATCCATGTATCTAAGGATCCATTGGACATGTACTCGTAAACTAGAAGATGATATGATTTTTCAATACAAAACCCAATTACTCTCACCAAATTGACATGGTGAATGTTTCCTATTGTCTCAACTTCAGCTAAGAATGACTTCTTAACTTGACCAAAACCATTGAAACGCTTCACTGCTACGTTAGTGCCATCAATTAATGTCCCTTGAAACACTGACCTAAATCCTCATTCTCCAAGCTTTTTATCGAAATTGCTTGTCATGGCTCTCAACTCTTTGTAAGAGAATCTAGTAGGCATCCCCAGTACTTGATCGACAAAGAACTCATCAAATTCTTTGGATTCTTTTTTCTTTGTCAAAAGGAAAAAGCATAAGGCAACCATAAAAAATACACCAGAGAAAGCTCCAAGACTAGATCCTAATATCATTTTGACTTGCCCTAATCTCTTTTGAGGAGAATTTGTTGGTAAAGAAGGATTAAAATACTGTGTATCTTGAGATTTGTGCACTTTAAGAAATATAGTAATGTTATCAACTGCTGCATCATTATTTATAAGCGACAAGACTTCAGACAGTAATAAATAACCTTTTTTTGAATCATATCCCACATGATATGCAAAGAAAGCGGCTTCAATTTTTCAATCAACTCATCTTGCAATCCTCTAACTCTGGTTTTCCATCCAAGTAGTAAATGTTGTTGTATGAGAATATGTATTTTGAGTTGAAGTTGAAGTAACTAGTATTCTTAAGCTCCAAAAGGGTGTGATATTGAGAATGGTCACAAGAAATAGGTGTAACAAGGGAACATCCAAGGTTGGGTTGCTTATAATTTATTTGCCTGAAGTGCTACTACCAGTGGCTTCGTTAAGACAACCGCACTGTCCTTTGAAGAACAAATATCGTAATTGCCACACGGCATGGGATGCCCACACTCACCATCACAAATTTGTGATGACGGTAGATCCACCACCATAGTCCAATTCGAGTCTCCTAACTGATACACCTTCAAATGTCCATCAGGTTCCAACTGCATGAACTGAGGTGATGATGTTGATGCAGGAGGGATTAGCTGCCCGTTGAAGCTTCCATTCACGAATTTGACATAATTTATAAAAAATAAATATGATTCAAAATAGGGCAAGGGTGGATTGGATTCTACATAAGCCAACAGACTGTAATTCTGAACTGTAAGAGAATACAAACCTCAGCTCCAGTTGGATATAGATGTGCTAGAGGTGAGCTTCTGCCCAGGAAACATCTGCCGAATAAGGAGAGTACTAACCCAAAACACAAAATAAGCCCTTGGCTTGATATACATGCAATACAATAAAGATAATCACAAAAGAGAAGCCTTCAACTTCTACAACCTCCCAAGCTAAGACCTTGGAGGCGGTATATCACCTGCACCTGAAAATAATGTCTCATATAGGGCGAGCCAACGCCCAGTAGAGATATGCTAAACATGTTATGAGCAATAACTAAAACATTAGCATTTGATAAACGTTTAACTCATACAAATCAACTCATAACACGTTTTCATTCCTTGACAAATATGTCCATGTTGCATTCCTCTATCCGTTACTTAACCAGTTTTCAACTCATAAACATGGCTCAGAACCTGGCCAAACAATTTCCATGAGACTACAGCTCATATCAACAATATTTCCATTTATTAACAATTCAAATGAGATAACAACTTATATTAAACACTTCCATACTTCACAATAGATACACAGATTTGCTGTATCATTAACATATTAAAACACTTCCATACTTCACAATAGATACACAGATTTGATGTATCAATGGAGTTCATCCCCTATCTCCTCCCAAACAATTCCGGTTTAGGACTCCATCCCCTATCTCTCCCAAACCGTGGAGTACATCCATATCTCCTCCCACACAATACAATGTATATAAACAATTATCATATACATGATCAATCAATACAGATATTTGATGTATTATTCCACCCGTCATATTCAGTGACCTATTCAATCGATTAGTTTTAATTTTCCTAATCATCATGCATTGTCTACAACAATCAAGACTATCCTCCATCGATAGCCCAAAGCAATTATTTCTAAATAGATAATAATGCATCAAACAGATAATTTATCCATATTTTCAAAGGTAAGTGATTAATAAATCCAACTCCACAATTAAATCTCATAACAAGCCAATTTCATTATTTTCAACTCAATTTCATATTTCCATAACTTTCCCCAAATTAATTACATAAATTAATTTATAACAAAATTAGGGTTTCCCTCCCTCTTTTCTCAACATTGACCCAAGGTCCAAATATTAAAAACTAATATCATTAATCTCATTTCAAGACCCAAAATACACATATTTTGGCCCAAAGATCAAAACCCCTCTTTATACAATTTGAAACCCTAACACCCAAAATTACCCAACTTCAACATTCAATCAAAATGACTAAAAGTTTAAGTTAAAGATCATAGAAATGAATAGCTATCCCTACCTCAAGAGATGAGACCAAATGGAGAAGATGAAGAATTTCGACATGCTCCAAAACCCAAGATTTTCGAATGGAAATGTAGCCCAAGCCAAGCTCTACACTTTTTATAAAGAGACTAAGGTAGAAGATCACTCAAACTAGATCAAACCCTAGAGAGAAGTTGTGTTTTAGAGAGAGGAGCTCTCCAATGGAGGTTTTGAAAAGTTAGAGAGAGAGAAGGTGCCGAAAAAGTGATCCAAACAGTCACTTTTCGGACAGATATACAAACAGGTCCGCTCGAGCGTGGGATTCCCCACTCGAGCGTCAGACATAGACTTACGCTCGAGCATCAAAAGCGCCACTAGAGCATCGAATGCACACTTCCAGAAGTTTTGCAGACCAGGGTCCCCGCTCGAGCGTCAAAATCCCCACTCGAGCGGAGGAACGAAATCAAAAAGGGCCCGCTCGAGCGTTCGATGACCTGCAGAGCAAAATGCTGAGAGATGAAAAACCACGCTCGAGCGTCAAAATGCCTGCTCGAACAGAGAAGCAAAAACGAAGGGCCTGCTCGAGCATCAAAGTCCCCGCTTGAGCGTGAAGGCCAAATTCTGGGCATCAACTCTAGGTTTCCAAACACAACCAACCTGTTTCAAACCTGCCGAACACAACCCAAGACTCAAATACAAAGAGTAAAGGATGGAAACGAGAATAAGACAACAACACATGCACGGAACCGAGTCCGGAATACAATACACAAAGGAAGGGAAAACTGGGATCGCTATATCTGCATACATCAATCTCAGACAAACTCAGATGACCTCTGTGTTCATGAATAACCGAACCACTTTTTCCAAAACCTCCTAACAACAAATCTATTTGCCTCTCCGATAAACCCACAGACGTAGTCTGTGTTAGAATTTGAATAGCCTTGGTTGAAGCACAATGCCAAACATCAACATTATCATTAGTATACTTTTTAGAGAGCAAAACAATAGATAGGGCCCTCATTTGCGAATCTTCTGGTATCTCACTGGTAGAATATTTCAAATACCCCTTCATTTTACAATGTCACACCCTTTTTAATATTCGAATTTTTTGAGTTGATACCTAACAACCCATAGCACTTGTTTATCATTAATGGAACAATAACCATCCCATAATACACTAATTCACATTGACACTACACGGGGAAAACAAAATAGGCCTACAAGCTGTCATTGCCATCTAACCTCCGATCATACACATTTACTCTAACCAACCCACTGGCATTGGGTGCGCAAATGGGGGAATATTTTATCAATATTTTATCAACCTTAGTACTTTTTTGTTTATATCTCAATCTCAAATGAGAAAATAAATTAGGCAAAGCAAGTTCAATATAGCTGAAATCACTTGCTGAAACACCTTCAACAACACCAGTTTTTATATTGTCCACTTCCATTCACTTGAACACTACAAATAAAAGTACATAAAATTATAATTCTAAACAGTTTTAAAGTACATTTGACTTTTTAACGCAATTTTGCATTCTTTTCCACTAACAGTAGCAGCCACTACATATATCGCACCATTCTGAATACTTCCTACATTTCCCAACAGCGTATCTTTGTAGTTTGTCTAAACATCAACTGGGAAGAAATGATCCATAACCTTTATTTCGTGACGAACATACTCTTTATCCTTGCCACCAACGAGCTTGAATCTCATTTTCTTTGGCATTTGAAACCTATCAAGCTGGTCAAGTTCAACAATCCAAGTCTCAGGATTACCGTTACCAACTCCAATAAATATCTTGTCAGGTGTGGGGACAGAATCTGAAGGACTATATCACTTATGATGAAAAACAAAACATGGTGGACCACAGCTTCCTCTTTAGCCTTTTGTCCCAATTGAACATTCCCAATTAATTTTGTACATTTAACCTCGATCTTGTCAGATTGACGGTCACATCTTTTATTCCCTAACTCAATACCTTTCAGGAATCTCGCCACACCTTTATTATCAAATTTAACATCCCTTAATTGTTCATCGTACAGTTGTAACTTCCTTACTTCCCTCTTAGTCTTCTTAATATAATGGGGAATATTCTGAACGTACTGCTTGTGAACGTACTGGGCCTAAAAGGCGCACGATCACAGTAACTATGCTTATATTCACTGGCCCCCGGTGTCCTTGAGCTCTAGTACGCAAGGGGGGTCTGATACTGGCTTCTTATTACTCCTTTCATTTTTTTTAATATAAAAAACTCCAAATCTTTTATCTGAACACTTCTACAGGATCTCTTACCTCTATTAATCCTTTTGTTTATACACCTTAGCTTTGATGTTTTTCCCTTCTTCTCCTCATATCCACAAACAAACTTCGCAAGAACTGACTGCTAGCTCTCTTCCCACAGTCCTATTTGCCACGTCAAAAAATGATCTACACAGATTTGAGTGAACTGCCCGTAATTCTCGAAATACTCTTCTAAGTAGTATAACATTGTATACCAATACAATGAACAAAAAAGAAAGACTGAAAATGAGGGACAAAACAAGGTACCAAAAAAAAAAAAAAAAAAAAACATCACCATAATAGCTATCCCACTGCAAAAGTATATTCCTCTCCACCATCAAATGTTCTCTAGTACCAAATAAATAGCAAAATTGTCCCATGAGTAAGGACAAAGATTCCCCATTCAAAATAATTCAAAAGCATAATCATTTTCCCGCCTTTGCTTTATGTCACTCAACGCCGGGGGGAGTGGGGAGGACGTTGGTAATATTAATACAGCGCTAACCAAGTGTGGGGCTGAGTCATCGGATAATCCGTCAAGGAATGGTGTCAGTTTTAAGCCATCAAATTGGGTGTACATAGTGTAAATTGAGGGGTTGTTGATCCAAAAAGTAGATAACTTCGTCGTTGGAGATGGAGATAGAGATAGAGGTTAGGCATTGTTGAAGGGCGAAGAGGCTATGAAAAAGGTGATAATAGCAGCAGCAACAACAACATAATAATAAATAGTACAACAACAACAACAACACAGACCCATTGGTGGTGGTCTATGTCTATACATTTAGAGCTCAAAGGGAAGAAGAAGAAGAAGAAGATAGAATAAATGTGAGGTGTTAAGTGAAATCCAGAGATTTTGTGGCAACAAAAAAGTGCATTTGACATCACCCTTATTACAGCCAGTCTTAGGCCCTGTTTGATCAGCGGTATTCACACACTCTAAGAAATTGCACTTTTGTCAACTAAAAATTTAGTCGGCAAAAGTTTTCTGTGACTAATTTTTTTGGTCGCCACTTTGATCGCCAATACAAGGTTAGCAAAGACATTAATAATCTCATGAATTAATGTATGATTAGTTATTCAATTAAATTAGAAGGATAATTATTTTTTATGTATTCATTTTTTTTTCATGCCTGAGAGTATGATCCCTCCCCCCCCTCTTAATATTTAAAATTCATCAATTTCATGAGGTTGAATGCCTGTCGTATATATAATCTGATTAACATGTAGCCAAACATGGAAATGTGAGTTCACAAACTAACAATCCCAATCTTATGTTATAATCCTACTAATCAAACAAATCCTTAAATCACTATTACAATAATTATTATTAGAAATATCACTAGAGAGAATCTTGGGTCCTTGCCTTTCAAATGTTTTTCACGTTCGACTCCTTTTTGTTTGGCAAAAAAAATGCGAACACAATAAGTTTTGTTTACATACACAAACAATTTTAAAAATCGAAATCCTTTTGGTTTGTGTATTTTAGGTGTAACATTACTACAAAAATATGTAAAATTATTATAAAACATGTAATTTTATTTTTGATAGTATTTATTATAAAAATACGTAATATAGCTAAAAAAATACATAACAGGATATATAATTTCTTGTACTTTGTAATCTCGTGGAATAAATTCAAAAAATTAAGTAAATTTTTAGAATTTCATGAAAATGACCCTCCTAAATTATATAGTTAAAAAGAATGCCAGCCATATGGGAAATCCCAAAATAAGACACCTCTTTCTTGATTATTATTATTATTATTATTATCATTATTATTATTATTATTATTATTATTATTATTATTTTCCAATTTGTCTTTTGCAAAAGGGGAAAGTCTATAGTATATTTTGTTCAAAAAATGTACGGTACATAGAAAATCAATGGCTAAGATTGTACCATAGTTATGAGTCAAAATCATATTTCTTCATAACTATAATCAAATTAATCATAACCTAGTTATAGTTACATCTCATAACTAACACCATTTTGTTCATGACTAATATCGTAACCACACCACTTTGATCATAACAAATATCACACATCTCATAACCAGTGATCGCATATCTCATAATTACAACCCACATGGATCATAACCACACCACTTTGATCATAATCATTATCACATATCTCATAACGACTACCCACATGAATCATAACCACGTCTCATAACCAACTCCTTTGAGTCATAACCAACATCACATATCTCATAACTACTAGTCACATATCTCATAACTAACACCATTTGGCTCATAACCATACCACTTTGATTATAACCAATATCTCATATATCATAAGCATAACCAAACACCATTTGACTCATAACCACACCACTTTGCTCATAACCAAAATCACATATCTTATAATCACTAGTCAAATATCTCATAACCATTACCCACATATCTCATAATCAACACCCTTTTGTGCATAACCAACATCACATATATCATAACAACTAATCACATATCTCATAACCACACCACTTTCATCATAACCAACATTACATATCACATAACCACTAATCACATATCTCATAACCAAACACCCTTTGACTTACAACTACACCACTATGTTCATAACCAAAATCACATATCTCATAATCACTAATCATATATCTCATAACCTTTACCCACATATGTCATAACCACATCTCATAACTAACATCACATATATCATAACCACTAATCACGTATCTCATAACCAACACCCTTTGACTCATAACCACACCATTTTGATCATAACAAATGTCACATATCTCATAACCACTTCCTATATATATCTCATATGCAATATCATTGGCTCATAACCATACCACTTTGATCATAACCAACATCACATATCTCATAACCACTAATCACATATATCATAACCACAACCCACATATAGGGGTGTAAATTTGGCCCACGAGCTCACGACACACCCGAAGTCTACCTGCACCCTGGGTGGGCCTAACCAGGCCCGAGCCTAATCCCAGCCGAAGACCCTAGGCTATGTGTTCTAGATCCCGGGTGTGTTATTGAGCGTAACCCATCCCCGTGAGCTCGGCCCGAAATTTTTTTTTCCTATCTGGCCTGACTTGACCCCAACAGCTCCCTGCCATTGTTAGTGCAATGGTCAAAATTTTTTAATTTTTTTTTTGAAACACTCATATAACTGTTAATTCCACCAACAACCAATTTTATTTTATTTTTTATTTTTATATATATGAATTAACCCTCCCTCCCAAGTCCTATAAATACCACCCCTCTCTAATTTTATTTCTCACAAACAAATCTCTCTCTCAAATTCTTATTCTCTTTGAACTCTCAACTCTCAATTAATTTTGAAGTCCCATCCCTAATTGACAATTGCAATTGATCACCTATCTTTATTTTAGATTTATTTTTAGTTATAGTATCTTTATTAAATATAATAGAAATTTTGATGCAGGACTGACTAATAGTACTTGTTGAATCTATGCAGCTTTTGCAATTTCCTCTCAAAGTACTTCTTCCCCCTCGAAACTGGTTGTGCCATGGATCACATTGATGACTAGTCGAAGAGGAAGCTCGACATTTGGTTGTGGTAGGGGGTTACCCTATTTAGTCATGATCTTATCTAGATCAACATACTCTTGGAAGTGTCCAGCAACTACCAAATCCTTCAGATGCTATTGTAATGCTCTGCAGTTTTGGGTCATGTGCCCCCTATCTTGGTAATAGGTACACATTTGCTTTTGGTTGGGCCGAGCTCGATCTCCTCACATCTTTGGTGGCCAAACAAAGTATGGCTCTCTCTTAATTTTCTCCATAATACGGTAGATAGGTTCTTTGAACACGGTGATGACTGCTTTGTGGGATTTAGATTTGTCAACCTCATTCACTGCAACTTCTCGGGGATCTTTTCAATCTGTTCTTTGTCAATCTCTCGGGCTCGGCTGCTCGACTAGCGCTACTTCGATAAGAATCTGAGCATCTTCAAGACGAGAGTGCTTCTCAATTTTAGATCATAAATCCTTCTGGGAGGTAGCTGGGCGCTTAGTAAGCGATTGCCTCAACTTGCTTTCAGGACACAAGCCATGCTTGAAAGATATTACTGCCATCTATTCGCTACAAACATTCTCCTCTAACTCATTATATTCTTCCCAGTACCTCCTTGCGTAGTTACGCAGCGTTTCCTTCTTTTCTTTCTAATGGTCGAACAAGGTGTCTGCTTCCTTTGGGATTTTGGTGTTAGAAACAAATCTGCCCAGGAATTCTTCAGAGAGTTATTTCCAGTCATAAATCGATCCAATAGGGAGATGATCGAACCATCGGAGTCCAGACTCTCCCAATCTAGATGGCAAGACCTTGCATATCAGTGCCTCATTTCGGTTCCATAATGACATCATCTGCTAATAGTGGCTGATGTGTGTAAACAGATCTGACTTCCCGTCATATGGTGTAAACTTCAGCGAGGTGAACTTCTTGGGGGGTTTCATAGCTTCAATGTCTGGAGAGAAACATAGAGGAAACAAGCCAATCTAGTGTTTAGTGCTTCTTCTAATAAACAGTGCAATCAAGATGCTAAGCATCACGTTTGCGTTGTTGCTTATTTTCTCTGTTCCTGATCAACTAGGTATGGAGATCATGAGGACGAAGAGGGTACTCCATCTGCTAGCTGATCATTTTTTGCCTCTTAGCCCTTTTATGGCGTGAACCATGGGTGTGGCTGCTCGTTGCTTCACTTTGGATGGGAATTGGCTGACTTTGCTAGCCAGAATCATTTTTAGGGACTTTCTTCACTGGTGGTTCCAATTATGGACTTCTCTGACGCAAACGAGAAGGTTTTGCATTGGTCCTCTTCTACATCAAGTTGCCCATTATCTTCTTGAGCTGTGCTTTCAATTCTTATATCTCCATCCCCATGGAATTAATGATACGATCTCTATAATCTTTCTCTAACAAGAAATTATGGGAAGACCCTCTAGCAAAGGGCTGGCCGTGCTCAACAGAGTCTAGAGTTTGATTGTTATTTCCAATTTGCTCCTCCTGAACCGTTGGTAGTGCCAGACCCTTATCCTTCGTCTTTTCTATTAGCGAAGTTAATGCAGAAGGTGGAATATCCTCAATTCTCATTGCCGGAATTAGATGCAGAGCTCAGAGATGAAGAATCCATGCTTACTGCACCAATTGTGCATTCCAAATCCTGCACTAGATGAAAATGGATCGGAGCTCCACAGCTGAGTGGACTATTTAGGAATTGGAGACCTGCAACACAGGACACCATCAAAGTTGCTAGGCTGGGGTTGGCCGAAAAACCCCTCCGGTGTGAAAGTGAGTGATCGAAGATGATAAAGGGCTCTCCTTAGGTGCAGAGAGAGGAAATGAAAGTTTGTGTTGAGTTTAAGTGAACAGAGTTGGGTTCAGTTACCTACAATGTGAAGAGAGTGTGGTTTATATAGAACACTTTGTTTGTTGCCCAAGGTGGTTTCATGGAACTTTGATGCTTCAAGTCTTCCTTTAGCATTGCTCAAGGTAGGAGACCACAAGGTAGTTGATGGTGAATCCATGTGCTCATTATAACCATACATATAACAGATCACATTCCTTTGGTTAACTATTTTCGTGATTCTAGGGGGAAGGGACCAACTGAGGTGGCCACCTTTATGTTCATGCATTTCACAGCTTCCACGTTCCTCTGAGAGGTTCCCTTGGCTTGGCACCGTCATGCCTCAGCTCGATACCTTGTAAGACTGTTCGTAGAGATAGGTTGGCCCATTTGGATATCTCGATGTGGGCTCGGCCTACTTTGGTTCTACAGATGGGTTCGGCCTATCAGTTTGGTCTATGAATTAAGTTCAGCAGCTTGGCCCAGCCTAGCATCGCGGCCGAGTTGGCCTTTCCACTGTGAGTTGGGCCCAAGTGCTTGAGGACTTAGGAAGACTGTTCTTCATAGAGATGGGCTTAATTGACTATCCTACACATTGGTCTGACTCACTTGGGTTTGGGCTTAGTGTATTAGGTCGGGTTTGGGATTCGGGTTTGAGTGCCCATGGTGGCATGACCCACAACCCATGTAGTGACCTTATCAGTTTGAATTTCAAACCACCTTATCTTGAGGATAAGGGTAAATAACCCATAATCTCATCTCCTTAGGAGATAGATCTATGGATGGTTACATCTCTTGTATCTATACATATTACGGATAACGTGATATGGATTTTAATCAAATACTTTTTTTGTAAAAAGCCTCTATGTAGCTCTCTCCCATGTGAGAACAACCGTGAATAGTGTGGGTAGTTCTCTAGTAGTTCTATCTCACTACTGGGAATTATTCGAAAACATCAATGGAGGCATATGCTTCATTCACATGATCCATGGATTCGGCTTGAGTGTAAAAAGGTATACCTGAATCCATTTATTTTCATGGTGTATCATTTATTATTTTTCCTACACCACCATTTTCATACTAATCAAACTAAGCTGAATAAAGTTGGATGGTTGAACAAGGAACACAACTCAAGCCTTGGTGCAACTTTCCTAACCATAGAGGGTATTGACGTGAAATTCACCATTGCAAAGAGGAAATCTGCATTGTTCTGTTGCTCTCCTTGTTCGTAGCAGCTTTCCTAGCCATAAATGGTACTGATGTGAAATTCATCATTGCAAAAAGGATATATGCTTTTGAGCTAGAATAGCACTACTCTAACAATTTTAGGAAAGTGATTACGTGTCTAATAAACAATCACAAGCTAGATTTCTCCGCTTTACTTTTCATTTACATATTTATAGTAAAATTATTAAAAAAAACATTTAATAGTAATGTTTATGGTTTATTATATAAGATTCCACCAACATCTTGTAACAAAGCAAATGACAGCAATGGAGTGAGTTGCAGAGCACCAACATCTTGTTTGGTACAACTTTTGGCAAACCAAAAGTTAATAATCAGAATGTAGAAGCTAAAGCAATTTTCAAGGCTGGATACCAGTTTGATTAGAAATTTAATTGTTGACTTAACCTGCACTTTATATTGACCTTCATTGAGATGAACAAAACATAGCAACTTTGCTGTAGCAATTACTTAAACAGGCTTGCTTGCAACTAACTACTCTTCATGTTTATGTATTCATTTTTTTTGGCTTGTCAGCCTTCACAATCACGTAAGTTAAATTCTTTAGCTCTATGAGCTTGTGATGTTTTGAAGCTTTGCAGGACAATTGAGTACTTTCAAAGTTAAACTAGGCCACTTAAGCTAATGAAACAATTAGTGGCCAAATTTAAGTAGTTCCTAGAACAAAAGTGAGAAGGATGGAGAAGGACAGAGAAAGTTAGAGAGAAACTTTCTTCTTGAGAGCTAAAAGAGAAAGTTAGAGAAAAGAAAGACACATAGGAAGAAAATCAAAAGAAATTCAAATTCATTCTTTTGGACTTAAGAATTGAATCCTTAGGTGATTGAGAAAACCTTAAACGAGTTGGTTAAGTTAAACAAATATCATTAAGCTATAATTACTCTGTAAAATATCTTTTTTAGAGGCTAAGCCATATTAGTTTGAGTTAAACATGGCCGCTTATGCTAATAAAACAATTAGTGGCCTAATTTAATTTGTTCCTAGAACAAAAGAGAGAAGGATGGAGAAGGACAGAGATAGTTAGAGAGAATCTTTTTCCTTGAGAGCGCGAAGAGAAAGTTAGAGAAAAGAAAGAGACATAGGAAGAAAGTCAGAGTGAATTCAAATTCATTCTTTTGGACTTGAGAATTAAACACTTAGGTGATTTAGAAAAACCCTAAATGAGGTGCTTAAATTAAACTAATATTGTTAAGTTACAATCACTCAGTAAATTGCTTATCATTTATTTTCTTAAAATAGCTTGATTGTATTGCTGTTAGCCACTTTTGCCCCAACTGCAATCTACACTTGCCACGTTATTGTACCATATCTACTGTAAGCTAGTGGTGGCTCAAGGGGTAGGCAACTTAGGCACATGATTAGGCCCAAGTAGAACAGGACCCTACTTATTGTATATTCATTATACAATATGTATACATTAGTCAAAATAATTCTCCAAAATAAAAATAAAAAAGTAGCAGAAAATCACAATAAATAAAAGACCAAAACAACACATTAGTGAAGCTTTTGTAAATTTTGCACCCCTTGTGTCCACCATTGTTGCTGACTACATTCATGTGGTTTTGTATATTCTATGGAACTGATGATGGAAGAACTTGAAGAAATAAAAATGGTGAATATTATTAAGTGAGTTGAAATTTTATCACTAGAAGAAGACACTACCTAAAACACCATTAATCCTGGTATCATGGAGTGTGATTTGGACAAATAAAAATCATGGATTATAGTTCACTACATAAAGAAAGAAATAGAAAACCCTTAAACAATTAGCTATAATTTGTTTGTTGGAGTGTGCTTTCTTTACCTTGGTCCTAATAAAGCTGATGCAAATAAAGGAGTAGCAACTCCAATGGCATTCTATTGGTGACTAGTAGATGTGATTGCTCTTGGTAGCACAGGAGTTGTGAAGCTATAATCCAAATTGCTTACAACATCTGATGAACCCTTCAATACCGTAACCACCACCGACATGGAAGGCCTCCTCAAAAAATCACTTTGTAGACACCAAACAACAACTCTCACCATCTCCATAACTTATTCTCTGTCTGCATGTCATCATTATATTTATCAACGATATCCAGAAGTTGTTCCTCTTCTACTTTCCTCTTAAACAGGCCTAGTAGGTGCATATCTTTCTCAAGCTGAGACCTATCTAAATTTTTTGTGCCCACACAATATTTCCATGACCACGACACCAAAGCTATAGGCATCTACTTTCTCAGTGATAATTGAATTCACCCATTCGGGAGCCAAATAGCCTAGTGTTTGCCTCATCATTATTACAACTAGGCTTTGGTCTTTACCAATTAGCTTTGACAATCCAAAATTAGAAATTTTTGCATTGAAGTATTCATCTAAAAGAATGTTTTGGGGTTTGATATCCAAGTGAAATATTTTTTGCTTACATTCCTCATGGAAATAGGTTAGTCCCCTGGCTATATCCATGATGATCTTCCATTTGGATTGCCAACCAAGAGTGAGCTCCTGGTGCCTGTGGAAGATCCATGTATCCAAGGATCCATTGGACATATACTCATTGTTGGAAATCGATTGAGGTGTGATCAAGTGGGTCTAGATTCTTTGTAATAAGATCTTTACACCACAAAAAGAATGACAAAAAATCATTAAGAATTGAATGAGAAATTGTCTCATAAAGTTGGCTTCATGAATGAGGTATTGGGAATGGCGTGTAACTACATATCCCATATTGATTGTAAAGGAAAGCATAGGTATTTAAATCCCAAGTTTTTAATAAGGGTGTGAGCCCTTTGCGGTATCCAAATTTTCCAAAGGAAGGGAGTTACGAATGCGTCAAGGATGGACTTGGACTTGAGGCTTGTATAAGGTTTGGGTTGGGCTGAATTGGTGGCCCACTAGCCTAATCTTTTTGGGCTAAGTCAAATTGGTAGCTGATACAAATATACACACATGTGTATATTGTGTGTAACCTCTACACTTGAGATGGTGATTTACACCATCAGTTTTGTTGTATCTATTTCATCAGTTTTGCATAAATGAATTCTGCATTTGTTGCTAGCCTTCATTGTCGAAAGGCGCCTCCTCTCTCCCCCTTGTGTATAAATAGAGACCCCCCTCTTGGTATTTTTACACAAAAATTTTTGCTTTCGAATTATTTAGAGACCTCCCTCTTCCTGTGTGAGAGAGGACTGCCATTTTCAGTTCGCCAAAACTATACAAAAGATGCTTCTGACTTAGCTAGTTCTGACCGTCGTATCTTGGAAGACAGACGTCAACATATCTCTAACACCTATGATGAGGCGGCAAATCCGTTTTAAGGAAATTATGGTATCACACATGTTTCGGTTTGCTTCCTATTTCTTATTTCATTTTATTGTTTTATTCCAGAATATTGTTATATATTTCTATGCATCAAATTATAATCTCCAGCACAAAGTAGTTCTATCATTTCATGTTCTGTAATTTGAATCTAATTTTAATACGAATCTGTTTATTTTATTTAAATATACATTTTGTACAATAATTTTAAAACAGATTTTATACTTCTCATGAAATTAAATAAAACAAATTCATAGGAGTTTGTAATAGTTTCATTCTACATTTTCTGTACGAGTTCTTTGTTTCTGTTACTGATATAAAACAGGCACTGCTTTGTTCATTTTCGGAGAACCGGAACAGACCTCTTTCCAATGACATGAAGTTCAGGATTAGATATAGGGAAATAAAATACTTTTCACATGTTGTTGGTTCTAGGATAATTGTTTTGTTTGGTTGTAAAATAAATTAAAAAAATTAAAAAAAAAAACAATAAAAAAAGAAGAAAAAAACGTCCAAGTGGCTTCTTCCGAAAACCGAACCCACCACTGTTTCACCTGCATGCAGTTCATGTTTAGAATTTCAAATTTCTCTAAGCCTCATGATGTATGATGCTAGTAGAGTTGTATAATTTTATGTGCAATATTGATTTTTAGTTTTTTATCATGATTTACATGTTTTTTTTATCTTATAATTTTTTTAATTTTCATAATAGTTTGCTAATTATCTTCTATAAATTGCATGCTCATTGGTTTTTAAATTTTTAGTTTTATTTGCATGCTCTTTATTTATAGTTTTCTAGTATAAGTTACATGCTTATTATTTCTAAGTTTGTAGTTTAATTTGCATGTTAATTCTATTTTAGATGTTCTAAAATTATTTACATGTTATTTGCATGCTTATTGCTTCTAGTCTTTCTAGCATTATTGGCGTGTTTATTGTGTAGCAATTTTATATAGTTTTTATTTATTTATTTATTTATTTTGTAACTTGTCCAACATTTTATTCTTTAGTTATGCGTGCTATTAAATAGATTGCTAGGAAGGGGGAAAAAAATTGGTTGCATTGCATGAATTTATAGTTTCCTTAGATTATTTATTTTGGTTTGTTGTGTTTTTTTTTTTGCTAATTTTCTTTATAGGTATACCTATGCGAAAGGAAATGGGAAAATAAGAACAAAACAAAATACATTGTGTTTGGGACTGTAAAATTTGGACAACTAATCTTTTTGTCGAACAAAAATACCTAAGCATGGAAAGAAAGTTTTTTGGACTTAAAGAATCCTTATTTGGATTGGTTAATTTTTTTTATAATTGAAGCAATTTTTTGTGTGTGTTCTAGTAGTGGTTGAATTACCTAATTCTTTGTAGCAAGTTTAGTTGCATGTAAGTTTTGTAGCAATTTTGATTCCGTGTAATTTGGGCATCAATATTTAAATTATTTGTTAGAACTTGGTTTGTTTTAACTTGATTTATCCCCTGAAAAATTTAATTTTAAATTTGTTTTCCATAGACAAGAAGTCAACGTCCTTTCGAAAGTTTTGTCTAAGATTAATTGGGCCTTAAGTGGAACTAGTGTGACCCCTTTGTGGAAACTTTCCTGACCATGTTCGATTCTGAAGTTAGTGATGAGATTAGTTTTGAATTGAATTTCAGACTTTGAGATTTTCTAATGTCAAGTTTTGTTTATGGAAAAATAGAATAGTTAAATTTTGTTGTATTTTTTAGAAATGGCAATTGTGACTAATACGGCTGCTGCTGTAAATGTTGGTAGGGATTAGAATCCCGGGTCAACTGGCAAGATAACCCCTACTGTGATATCTGTGGTCAATCATGTTACTACTCCTACTGTTATGGGGGGATTGTTTAACCATCATGAACGCCGAGTGAGATTCGCCGGCGTGAATTTCAAGATGTGGCAACAAAAGATGTTGTTTTACTTGACAACTCTTTGTGACGCCCCACTCCCGGGTCGTTAAATACATTAAAATAGCCTCAAAAAAATACAAGTTTTGCTCCCAAAAATAATAACTAGAAATTGTCTCCAAATGATACAATATCCTCCAAATATTCTATAGCACAATTATCTCCCAAAATAAACAATATTACAACTATCACCATATTTAATAATTAAAGTGGTGGATCCCAAATCTCTGTATTAATAAATTTTTCTAATCTCAATTTCGAGCTCTGCTAAAATCTGCTTCGCACCTGAAAAATAAATTAATTCGGGAAGTATACAATACGACAGGAATACAAGGCTCAGATACAGAATAAATTAACAGGAATCCAACAATTTATGACACTAAATCAACGATACGATAATCAAGCAATTTACCATATTGCACAACAAATCAACTATAATTTATCTAGGACCAAATACCCGGTCCTACTCAGTACATGATCAGTGAATAAATTTATTTATTCACCCACCTCACCCAAGCTCCACGCTTATCCGGGCATATTGGTGTAAACAATTAATAAGATTCACTCAATCTATGTACGGAGTATTTCCATGTCATTCAGTCAAACAAATCACCATTTTAACACAGAAATATTTGTAGAGAATTTTACTAAATGATCAGAATATCAACGATTCAGCAACAAATGATTTTACCACATCTATTAATAACCACAATAATCAAGTGGATTACAAATTGAGGATAATTAAAAATGGAGAACTCTTTGCAAAGAGATTTAAATAGAGCATATTGTATACAACCCGAATTTACCTCAAAATAATTTACTTCGTCACCATAAATCTAAAATTGCTCCATGGATCTCCAAAAATAGCTTTGATCAAACTTCATAAAGTATATATAATTTAATAAAATCTACAACTCTCACTTTATTTATTTATTTTATACTCATTTTCACTCCAAACACTCTCATACCTAAATTTTAATATTTCTATTCTATACAATTTATGAGAGATTTATGAGAGGGGAAGAACCGAATGAAGAGATGATTGTGAGGAGCTACCCTCAGTCTGAGCTGATTTATAGAGGGATAAAGGAATGAAAGAAGAATAAAAAAATTAAAAGAAATGTAAAGGTCAAATGATGGATGGTGGTGTTGGTGTGGCAAGTCAGTGGGTTAACAGCCCACGGTTTTGTCTTGTTTGTATTTGTATTTTTTTTTTTTTGTTTTGTTTTTCTTCTCACGTGATGGAGAAAGGTAGGAAAAGTTTATGTATTATTATATCATAATAAATAATCATATGATAGATATAAGAGATGAGATAAATACAAATAAAATAATTTAAAATTATATTCTTATTTAAAAATCTCACCACTAAATCAAAATAATAAACCATCAATACCACTCACTAAATATTAATACCTCAAAATACGAGGTGTTACACTCTTAGCCTTGCGAGAGTTTTTAGTGAGGATCAACCAATCGTAGAAGAGAATGAGCAAGACAAGCAAAAGCTCATGACTCTAAATACTTGTAAGCATGTGGACTTTCTTTGCTAGAATTATGTTTTGAACGGCTTGGTACATACACTATTTAATGTGTTTTATGCTAAGAAGTCGGTAAAGAAGTTATGGAATGCATTGGACAAGAAATACAAAATCGAGGATGCTGGGGCAAAGAAATTTGTTGTTGGCTGGTTTTTGGATTTCAAAATAGTGGACTCCAAAACCATTATTAGCCAGGTCCAAGATTTTCAAGTAATTTTGCACGAGATTCATGCAAAGAGAACATTGTTAAGTGAATCATTCTAGGCAGTTGCTTTGATTGAGAAGCTGCTTAATGGCTGGAAAGACTTCAAGAATTACTTGAAGCACAAGCAAAAGGAAATGATAGTCAAAAAGCTCATTGTCAGGCTTCGAATTGAGGAAGATTACAAGAAGAAATGGAGGAGTACCTCCATTGTTAAAGCAAATATGGTTGAGCATGGCCAGTTTTTTAGGGCCAAAAAGAAGAAACTGATGAACAAAGGCTCGAAGTTGGGGCCTAAATGTGGTGTCTTCAAGAGGCAGTCTACAAGCTGCAGGAAACTACTTATAGGTTCAATAGAAAGTGCTTCAATTGTGAAAGTGATGGGCATAGGGCAGTTGATTGCCACAAAGAAGAAGCCATACAAGAAGAATCCTCCACAAAACAAAAGCCGAGGTCACATGGCTGAAATAGAGGATCTTTCACAAGATGTTGGTGGCATGCACCTTTCAGCTGTCGTCTCTGAGGTGAACATGGTGGAGTCCAATCCGAAGGAACGGTCGGTAGACACTGGGGCCACCTACCACATCTGTGTTGAGAAGAAATTGTTCATAACTTTTGAACCAGTTTTAAATGGTGAGAAGTTGTTCATGGAAAATTCTGCAACCTCAACTATTAAGGGGAAATGCAAGGTAGTCTTGACTTCAGGAAAAGAGCTGACTCTGAACGACGTCATGTTTGTGCCGGACATTTGTAAGAACCTTGTGTAGACTCAACTTTCTCCGCGCCCCCCTTTCGAAGAGGCGCAAATTGGTCTCCTACAATTCAGACTCCTGTTACGGTTCTGAATCTAATCTCCCAAAGTGCAATGTGAGACTGATAAACACCAAAGAGTCTAATCTAGCAATTCATTTTGGAAAATTGATTTTAGATCAAATAATGCCAAAACTGTACTGTTTTGCCAGATTACAGAGCTGCCACCTAAATATTTTATTTTGGGAAATTTAGGAAACCCTGACTCGTGCCAAAGGCCACATGTCCGTCATCACCAAAGTTGCCTTGGCTTGGGAACTTGGGTACGAGAGGGGAAGGTCATGAAATCAGCACCCGCGCTCGATTGATCAAAGGATCGGCCTCAACTAGCATGATATGTTGTTTTATAAACCTCATGTGTTCTTATCCAGTTATTAGCTAACTTTACTATGTGATGTGCACAGCATACAAGTATAGACTCAATCACGAGATTTGGAACAAAACAACTCATGTTTGTTTTTAAAAATGGTTTGAAAGTGCTACTCGCAAGTAGGCTAAAGCGTGGATTTGCCACCCTCAGGTGGGCTTAAAACTCACATTCATCGAGTTGTTCCAATTCAGGCAACAAAGCCTTCACCCATAGGCATTCATGCAGTTAATCACTTAAGCAAATAGCCTCATGGCAAGCATGCTATCATGGCAATACTTACACTCATGCAAGTATGCTAAAGCGTAAACACTTACAGGGTCCTCCAAGCCAAAACAAAAAACTAGTTAGAAATCATGCATGATCCTAGCTATGTTAAGATGCTTAGTGCAACACATGCAATAATGCAACTAAATAGGCTCGGCTATCGAAGATAGCACATGAATGCAACAATTGATACACGTATTCAACTAGGTATTGAAATACAATACAGTTTGAATGATGCACCGAGCCCGGTGCATACAAGACAAATGAATGGATGCAAACATGCAAAGCATAAGGTATGCTAATCACAACGAGCCCTAAACTAACCATCGAAAGCGGTTAAATAAAAAGGAGAAAGAAGTGGGCTTGGAAGACATGCACACACACACGCATGCTTATTACAACATTGCGCCCTCTCGTAGGAGGGTCCGAAAGAATAAGCTAAGCTAATTAACTAATCTAATTAGACTAATTATTACAAAACAAATCAAATGAATAACTAGTAAACTGCTGACTAATTATTACAAAATAACTAATTAACAATGCTAAGCTAATTAGCTACAAGCAAACTAGTTAACTAATCCAAGCTAATTAATTACAACACAATTGAATTTGCATAATTAGCTAATCTAAGCTAGTAAGAAGAATATTACAAAACTTGAATTGGATTAGCTACGCTAACTAAGTAAAGCAACGTAAAGTTGCCTCGCGGTCGAGGGGAACATGCATGCTCGGTTGGCGTCCGCTCGGAAATCCATTGCTTTGCCGTTAATTGCCTCTGTTTGCACTCACATTTGTTTCTGAACATTGAACCAAACTCCACACTAGTTTTGCTCCAAAACAGGATCTTTTCTGCACAAGGATAGTATGGTAGCCGGTCAGCCACAAAAAATGGCTGTCGGCCGGCCGGCTAGTGAAAGTGGCTGGTTGGCTACCTCAAGTAGCTGGTCGGCCACATGCTTCCCCTAATTTCTGGTTTTGCTGCAACAGAGAACAACAGAGGCACAGCAATGTATTTGCAAGAAAATGTATGCACTGCCATTCTCCTCATCAAGTCTTAAGCTCAAAGGAGTGTGGCGCTCGACTTTCAAGCCACGAACCAAGCATCTCAATGCATGATGGCCCAAAAATCAAGCTTGTACAAGCTTAGTGAATGCACAAACAATACACAAAGAGCCTCCCCCCCATCATGCATGATCAAGGGTGTTGGCAACCAAGAAATGTCATACGTTTCATCATTTCAAGTATGAAACGTCTCGCATTTCTTGTGTTTGGATTAACATCTGATCCAAACACATGCAATGCAACACAAATATGTTATCTTGGCATGTTTTACTTGGTTGATTCTTTTTTACACATTTTATCTTGGCAAAATCAACTCAAAACAGATGTAAAGCATGCTAAAACAAATGCTAAATCATGCTGAGATTGAAGCCTAAAAGGGAAGAATATCATGTTCACAACTTGGCTCACAAGCAAGGCATAAAAGCACCACTCTCAAAAGCATTTAAAGAGTGATATATGTGAGAGCTTGACAAAGGAACATGCTCTGAAATCACATGCTAAACGATGCCATATCATGCACGTAACTCAAATGAAGCATGCTAAGAGCCTTAAAACACAAAGCTAGTAGGGCCATTTACACTATAGCTATACAAAGCAAAGCATATGTGACCAAGACCACTTGAAACAGAGTTAAAGCATGCTAAATCAAACCCAAAAACATGCTGGGGTCAAGCCAACACAAGCTAGAATGATAGGCTAGAACAACAAGCACGCTAGGCTAGTAAGCAAGATTGCACTACAAGGGTAAGAAGCAAACAAGAGGTGCTCCAACCAGCCAAAAATAGAGTTATAACATATTAAAATATGGCCAAAAGCATGCTTGAACTAAGCTAACAAAAGCCATAAAAAGATGCTACTTTGTAGTGCTAACAAGGCATGGCATAGAGACACGAGGAGGGGAGGCCACCCCCTCCCATTTTGGACCTCAAAAAAAACTTTCTACCACTGAAATTCCCCTGGATTTTAGTGGTTAAAAGGCCAAAAAGAGATTGTTTCAAAAGCTGTAAAGGATGGCACAAAGCTTAGCAAATAGGCAATAAAAGAGGGTGGACCACCCCTAACTCCAAGAAAGACTCAAACCAACATTTTTAACACTTAAAAATAGAGGTTTTTGCAGTTGACAACTAGGCCAAAAACAGCATGCAAAGGTGGCCAAGCACTTAAGCAAAACAAAGCTTAAAAGGGGTAAAGCCTTACCCTTGAAGCACAACAGCAAGCAACACAACTTTTGAGCCAAAAAAAATAGCTTTAGGAGGTCCAAACAAGCCTTAAAGAATCTCAGCTCCTAGGTCAAGATGTTTGGCTAAGGAGGTTGTATGCAAATATGTGAAGAACACTCACTTTCAAGCACAATATGGCACAATATATATATATATAGAGAGGAATCTAGAGAGAGAGTGAAATTTTTGCTTCTAAAATTTTAGAACCCCTCTAAAGGGGGAGGGGCCTCCCCTTATATAGAAGAAACAAGCAAAAAGCTTGCTTCATCCCTCCATACACGTGTATGGAGATGAGCCTCAGTGGCCAACAACTGGCTCAAAAGATCTGAAAATATCAGAAAAAGAAGAAAATTGGCCGTCGGTCACTTCAGGTGGCCGGCCGGCCACCTCCCCTAGCCGACCAACCACTTCAAGTGGCTGGTAGGGAAGAAAAGTGGCTGGCAAGGGCAAAGAGGCAAGAGGCACCAAGGTTTGGCCCAAAAAACAAGGCCAAAACACAGAGGGTTAAGAGGCTCAAAGACAATGCACTCAGCCGAGAACTTCGGACACTCAAAATGAGCGCAAACATGCACAATCATCGCACGCACAAATGATGACGTCTAAGTCTTAAGGTCGGTCAAAAATGGGGTGTCTATAGTTGCCCCCCTTTGACAGAACTCAACAGTCATGAAATGACGGGAGTGAATGTCAAAGCCCAGAGACGACCCATTTTTGACAAGGCCGAAGACTTAGACAAAGAAGCAAAATAACAATACCGATGCGCCCGCAGGCAAGGGCAAGATGCAAACGACATGCACAATGTCGAAATAACTTATGATCATGCAATGAGAGCTGTAATGAAACATCTAGATGCAAATGTTGCAGCAAACTCGTATATAAGCAAGTTAACACGAACCAAACTACATCTCATGCAGAAAGCATGTAAGAAAATTATGCCCTCTTAACCGTGCCATATGCGGAAAAGGCAAAGAACAGCAACCGTCAAGCACACCCGAGGCGGCAAACAAGATCCCAACGCGTGGCATACGCGAGGAGAGAGGCGGTGCGAACCTAAGGACACACCCTAAGGTTTCGAGCCACAGAGCATCGATAACAAGTGAAACACATTCAACCCATTATGCACTCGAAACGAAGAGCAGTATAAGCATCGGGATCCATCCAAATACATTTAACCACAGCATCCTAACACGCCACACACAAGAGGGAAAGGGGAGCGGTGCAAGCACCGAAAGGTGGTATAAACATTGAAGCACGCTCCAATGTTTCTAACCAACAAGACGATATAAGTGTCGGACACACGATCCAAATGCTTCTAACGAAGGAGTATAGACATCGGGCACACGACCCAATGCCTCTAACCAGCAAGGTAGTATAAGCGTCAGGCACACGGTCCAAACGCTTCTAACCGAAAGGTGGTATAAGCCTCAGACACACGGTCCAAACGCTCTTAGCCAAAGCGAGGTGTAAGCGTCGGACACACAGTCCAAACAGTCTTAACCAAAGCGAGGTGTAAGCATCGCACACACGGTCCAAACGCTTTTAACCAAAGTGAAGAGGAGTGGTGTAAACGCCAGGTGTACCCAAATGTTTCTAACCAAAGCAAGGTGTTCGAGAGATTGGAAAGATCTCACCGGAGATTCCTCTGAATGAACCGTCCATACAATATCGTCCGGTTGCATCAGCTTCAAATGAACCATACATCCAATATCGTGCCTGCACAAGAAAGAAACTTTACAGGTATAATGTAATGCAAATGAATATTCTATGTGAGATTGGTAGCATGACACAATGCTTGGCGAGGCATGTTTCATGCACATCATGCGAGGAACGAAACAAAAGCATATCTTATGCAACAAAACATGTGACATATTCTATGTAATACCGAATGCATGCACAATGCAACAGGTACGGACAACTTCTACACGAATGTAAGGGCATGCACAATGCGATACAACATGACATGCATATTCTATGCAGCAGAAAGACATGGGTAATGCAATGCAACGCATCATACGTATTCTGTGCTAAATGACAACAATGCACATGCAACGCAACATCGATAGCATGTTCAATGCGAAACGTCGAATCAAGAAATGTGTTTCTGAAAAAGACAGATGCAGTTGCAACCTCCGAGTTACCTCTCGGAGAAGTCACAATGTATTTCAAAAAGGATACACCTCGTTCATGCCGGCTGACGATGAGTCACACATCGAAAACATGAGTTGAAACTTCCGCAGAAACATTTTGAGCTGAAAAGTGGACTTTGCTTGCACTTTCTTGAGAACCAAGAACTCAAAACAGCTTGAAAACACACAGGGGAGTTACTGGGAACCTGCCGGCCACCATAAAGCATTGCCGGCCACTTTCTGAAGCTGTCGGCCACTTAAGTGGCTAGTCAGCCACAAAAACTGGCCGATCGGCCAGATGCAGCAGATTTGGGGCAGTTTTGTCCATTCACTTGGAGAACTTTAAAACCACTTCCCTAAATCACTTTTTCTCACACCCACAGTGCCAAATCCATTTCTTCTTTGTCTCTAGACCCTTTTTCTTCTCCGATCTGTGCTCCACACACATTTTCCAACGGCCCTCGTGAAGTTGATTTGCTAAAACTCTTCGGTTCTCTTCGTTTTGAATTGAACAAAAGTTGTTTTTGGAGCCCTTTTCCTCCATTTTCACCATTTGAGGTTTGTTTCCCTCCACTTTCTCTTAAGTTTGGCGCCCTTTTCCCGGGCTTTGACTTTCTTTGACATTTCTCTTTCCGTGAGTTGACTTTTGTTGACTTTTTTGCATTTTTTCCTCATTTTGCTCATTTTCGCCTATTTTTCACCTTCTTTCCAGATGGCAGATGACGCGCCACACAGTGGGGGTCCCCTAAGGATGGAGGGAGAGCCCGAGCACATTCCATTGTTGCCAAGTGTCCGGCCATTCGATCTGGCGACGTACCATCCTAAGGCACATGTGCTTCCACTTAGCACAGTGAGCCATTTCACTAGATTTGCATGGCGTACGCCCACAGATCTTCTACTACGGGAGCCTGAGTCTCATTTATCCCACGATGCCCCCGAGGTACACACTGCACTTTTACAATTTCTGCAATGTACTTTACATTTCTTGCACAGCTCGCACTTTTGCTCTGTATTTCCACTGCTCATTCTGAGCACTTGCACACACTGTATTGCTGCTCTTTCTGAGCACTTTCACACACTGTATTCCTGCCTATCCACAAAGGTTGACTCCCGTTTCACCCGTGGATACGGGTCGACCGCGGCGAGGGAGTGGTACTTAGAGCTCCCTGATGGCGTCCAGCAAATTATTGACAAGGCGGGGTTTGGCTTATTCTGCATGGGGCTCTCGTATCTCTTTGCGAGTAGGACCATCTTAGGCGCTTTGGTAAAGATATGGTGGGACACCACCGACTCCTTCCATTTCTCTTCTACAGGGGATATGACCATAACCCCGTACGACTTTGCCATGCTGATGGGCCTTGAGATAGGAGGCCAGCAGATCCCATACGACTCTGACATGGGCGAGTGAGAGGCTGCTTAGAGCTATCTACTGGGAGCACACCCACCCATTTACCGAGGATCAGGCTTGGTCCGGTACACCTAGTTCCCCAACCATTTTAGAGGGAGAGACCCTACGACGATTGAGGAGATAGAACAATACGCTTGAGGCTTCCTTATGTTCCTCTTTGGCACTACTTTGTTCGCCGACAGGGGGAACACTGTTGGGGTGTATTTCCTGAGTGCATTAGTAGACCTATCCCAGGTGCGGCACTATGATTGGCAGGGCGCCGGCCTCGCTACCCATTACTACTATATGAGCTCGACCTCCCGCAGGAGTGGGAACATATTGGGTAGCTACTAGAGAGCCTGAGATGTATGCTTTACTGTTTAGCTTTGCATTTTCTACCATACTTTCTACTTTGCATTTTCTGTAAACAGCACACTACACACATACTCTGCCCTGCACTTGTACTTTCTATACACTGTGCCACACTTTGCTTTCTGCATTTTCTGTATTCTGCATCCTCTGGACTTCGCTCACATACTATGCTTTCCGCATTATCTGTGTTTACTTGTATTCTCACTGCCACCTTGCTTTTCACAACTATGGGTATACGCCTATTTCCCAGCACTTGCTCCTGAGCCAGAGGTTGAGACGCCACCCAAGGTATCCTACTCGTATCGATATGATGGATTGTGCCAGCCTAGGGCCTAAGAGACCCTCCCATACCCGCACCAGTACTTCAACACAGTGAGGACGACAAAGGTAATTCAAAACTCACAGTTTTTTTTTTTTTCATCCTCAATTCACTTTCCATATCTAATGGCAACTTATCAGTCTATGCACTTGCTGTTTACAGATCACATGGCAACCTTGGGCAGTGATGCTGGAGTTTGCCCGATTTCATTTTGCCAGAGTTCGGGACGCCTCCCGATATCGACTTGTGCTCAAGGGACCCATGGGCCGAGCCTGGTTCTTAGGTAAGGGCATCATGCGCTAGACATTGGGCTTGCCATTACAGTCAGTTCCTCTGCCACCTCCACTGTCTATGTGGGCCACAAAGAGCCTCTCCCTCAGGAGCTTACTGACGTCATTCGAGGCTCAGATACAAACCAGTTCATTAGGGAGGGAGACTACACGACCTACATCCAGGCATACCTCATGCCTCAATTAGCAGATGTTCATGCTCCCACGGGGAGGACAGCTGATATTGCTTCATCGAGTAGGACTGGGATAGCAAGCACTCCCTTGACGAGTAGGGCCCGGGCAGTAGATGTCCTCTCAATAAGCAGGGCTCGGGCACTGATAGGTGAGACTAGAGAGATGCCTTCTACTAGGCAGTGTGTTGGGTGGCCAGATCCCCTGACAGAGCTGACAGGTTGGCGGTATGGTGGGGTATCTTACCAGATTCCACTTGAGCCTTTGTTGCCAAGTCACAGATATGTCAGGACACTTGACTTACCACCGGTATACATTACAGTCTTTCATTTATTTCAGTTTCACTCAGATTCTTATTGATTCATGCACTGATTGTTTCAACTTGCATTTGTAGCCCTCCGTAGAGTATGTCGAGGGGTTGCTCGAGGTGATGGCCTCACTTGAGGGTATGGTCTTGCAGAGGGAGATGATGCTGAGTGCTCACGGCATTCTAGTACCCTTCAATTTTCTTGCATTTATCATACTCCTGCTGATATACCGAAACTGATATCTTAATTGAACATTTTCCCACGCTGCACTAACACATTGCATGTATAGAGCACGTTTGACACATTGCATCCACATACTATATCTGACTTTTGCATGTACTCACTCTGCACACCACATTTGCATCTGATATATTCAAACTGCCTTTTCAGGTCACACCTCTTCAGACAGGACCAGCAGAGCCTTCTCCAGCAGCAGGGAGAGAGATTCCGGCATGCGGCGGAGGGAGACGTCAGGAGCCTGTCAGGCGCGATGACGATGACGAGTCCAATGAGGACAGGGAGCCAGCGAGTCCCCAGTCAAAGTCATCTGAGGGTGGAGGCGACGGTACCGACTCAGGTTCTGAGGGTGGTGATGATGCGGAGGAGGGCTCCAAGGATGGGAGTGGAGGCGGATCTGGTTCAGGCTGTGGCTCAGTTTCGGGTGATGGCGCCGACAACGATAGTGTAGAGTCTGCTCAGCCGAGGAAGAGAACGAAGAGGGCCTCTGAGTCTTGACCTGGGTGGCAATGATTTAGATGTTTCTTTTGCTTTTTTTTCTTTTTGCTATTAGGGTTAGCACATTGTATAGCCTAAGGAAGTTTTATTTTCTTAAAACTTGTACCTTTGTAAAAAGAAACCATGATGGAATGAAAAAAGGTTTTTGAGTGAAAAAGTGTTGCATTTTATATTCTAAGCATCACATAACATCGCACAACATGAAAAAGAGATTGATTTTTGAAAATTGCGCGTTCAAATGGCATTGTCTTAATCAGGTAGTGAACTAACCAACAACTGAAAGAACAAAATAACTCGATAATCAACACAAGGCCTTGATAGGCCAATTAATGTAATTACAACTTGATAAGCAAAATAACAACTCGATGAATGAAACAAATACAACTCAGTAAGCAAATTGCAACAACTCGATAAACACATTGCGACAACTCGATAAACAAATTGTGATAACTTGAGAATGACTCAATAAAGCTGCTGCAAAATGCATCCAAAGTGGAACACAACACAGGTTTTCAGCATCTTCAACACATAGGGAGACCCAAAACACTCTGCTTGGGATAAAAAGTTGTCAGCCACTTTTTATTTCTGCCGGCCAATTATTCTCAGTGTCAGCCACTAAAGTAGCCGGTCAACCACTTAAACTGGCCGGTTGGCTACTCCAACTAGCTGGTCGGCCAGTTTTGGTGGGAGCCTCCAGATTGCTGCCACCTGTCTTCCATTCAATGCTTTATCTTCTACAAAAGCTCCAGCTTCATGATTTCTTCATTTCAACTCTGTTTTTGCCACAAATGGAGCCATTTCTTGCCCAAAAACTCTCCAATTGGCTTGCAGCTTTAGATGGCTCAGAAAAGCTAAATTTTCAGGATTTCGGGATAAATGCACTATTCACATTGAATCACACCCCGCTGTGTTTTCCATTCCTTCATGTTGCGGCTAGATGTTGGAATCCAATTACACACGTTTTTAGCTTTGGCAGGCAAGAGATATGTCCCACATTCGAAGAATTCCAAGCTTTGATAGAATCTCGGCGTGAAGAGGAAATCTTGCCCCAGTCTCGTTTTGGCCACATCCAAGCCCTGGGACGGATGTGTGGGCTCACTTTGCATGATGCTCGGTCTCTGGTTCGCGACGGGGAGCTGGACATTCCAAGTTTGATTCATCAATTTTCTGACGCCGGCAACCGCGGTGATCATTTTTGGCAAAGTTTTCGGCAACATGCCCTTTACTTGTGCATGCTGTCTCATTTCCTACTTGCCCCTAGCTTCGGAGGGTCTAGCGTCCGTTTGATTGAAGTTGCCCAAGGCTTGAAAGAGGGCAAGAGCTGCATTGGCTTAACACTGGCCAAAACTTTGATGGGTTTGGATGCTTTCCATTGCCGGGAGACAACCAGGTTCGCAGGAAGCCCACTACTCTTATAGGTAATGTTTCCCACCCTTCTCATATGTGTATTTGTCACATCACTTGGCCCTTAGGCTCTGTTTTTCTCTCAAAACCCTTTCTCAGTTTTTCTCCCCACGTACGCCTCTCTATTCTTTAATCTCTCTTATTTTTCATCCCTCACCAGATATGGCTCATGGATAAATTGAAAGTAGTGGATTCATGCCCTGCATATTCAGCACGCGGCTATTTCTTTCGCCCACGTCTACTTGATGCCCCGAATAAAGCATGGTGGTGCGAATGGATGTGCACTCGATCTGTTATTGACATCGCTTGGCGTTGCCCCTGGTTTAATCTGCCTGAGATGAGCTACAACATGTCCCGGTAGCCTGTCATTCAGTTGAGGGGCCTGACACACTGTGTCTTCTACTTTCCATTCCAGTTCCGGCGTCAGTTTAGACACGACCAGACTTGCCCAGAAGAGGGAGTGGAATACCTGACTTCATATCCAATCAAAGGCTCACATCTAGCTCGATACCCTATTGCACGGAGGACAAGAGAGCTTCTGGCCCCGCTCCCAATTTCAGTTGCACCCTTTCTGACGAATGCGTAGCTTGGCTTGAAGATGAGGCACAAACTGGGCCTACCTTGGCATCTGAAGCTTCTACAAGCTCTGGCAGGGGCCGCAAGAACACCTGACTTACTACGCCCCAAGTTTATTGCTTTAATCTGTACTTTCAAGTTTTATTTTGAATGTAATAAAAAGCAACTTCAATTTGTATCAAGAGTCGGAGAATTTTGTTATGAAATCAATGAAATTGAAGGTTGTGGGTACTGAAAATTTTTCATTTCGGTCCAAAAATGGTCTAAGTTGTAAAAAGATTAATTTGAACAAAATCAACTTTTATTAAAAATTTCTAAAACCATTTTCGATATGGACAACAACTGGGCACACCTGAGATCCATCGCTGAGATATACAACCCCGGCTCCAATAATAGGAAAGTTGCCCCTTGTCTGAATAGCACTGCACTGTAGCTCACAACCGAATTCTTGAATGCAGAAAAGACAAAGATCACCAAAACAATCACATGGACACAGTTGATTTGGAAGTGTTTATGGCTGGAATTCAGAATGAAGTTGCCTACGTATCCTGAAGATGGGAATCAAGCCTTACGTAGTTCGGTTTGGGTCCACTCGAGTTTTAACACTCTCCTTTTGCGCTCTGACTTTTGCCAAGGCCACCCTTTTCGGGTTTTCAACCTTGCAAGCTCAGTTTTTCTTATTTCAAATTTTTTGTGCTCTAACTTTTGCCTAGGTCGCCCTTTCGGGTTTTCGGTCTAGTGAACTGCTCAGGGATAGTATTTCTTCAACTTGTCCATGTTGATAGGTTGGGAGAACTCAAGGCCATCTAAATCCATTACAACAACAGCTCCACCTGACCAAATAGACTTGATGATGTAAGGGCCAGTCCAATTGGGTCTGAACTTGCCCCTAGGGTCGTGGATGGGAGCTCGGTTGTCTTTGAGCACCAAATCCCCTTCTTTCAAATTCCTAGACTTAACCTTCTTATTGAAAGTCCTGGCAATTCTGCATTGATAACCTTGAATGTGGTATAGTGCTTTCAGCCTTCTTTCGTCAAATAACATAAGTTCCTCAAACCTACTCTGCTGCCAATCTGCCTCTGCTATCTGGCACTCAGCCATAACCCGTAATGAGAACCTCAACTTCGATCGGCAGAACAGCCTCTATTCCATAAACCAAGGAATACGGAGTTGCCCCAATAGAAGTCTGAATTGATGTTTTGTAGCCCCAGAAAGCAAATGGTAGCTTATCTGGCCAGTCCTTATAGGTTTCCACCATCTTCTGTAGAATGTGCTTGATGTTCTTGTTAGCAGCCTCAACTGCTCCATTGGTTTGCGGCCTATATGTGGATGACTTATGAAAAGCCACGTTGTATTTCTCCAACAAGTCTATCACTTCCTTCTTGAAGTGGGAACCATTATTCGAGATGATCTCATTCGGGACCCCATACCGGCAGATAATGTTATTCCTGATGAATCTAGCCACATGTGACGCTTTCAGCACTGCATAGGATTGGGCCTCGACCCACTTTGTAAAGTAGTCTATTGCCACCAGAATGTATTCATGCTCGTTCGACCCCTTCGAAGTAACTGCCCCAATAACATTAATCTCCTAGACTGAAAATAGCCACGGTGAAGTCATATTGTATAGCTTCGACGGCGGGATGTTCATGCGATTTGCATGGATCTGGCATTTGTGGCATTGCTGAACAAAATCAATACAATCCTCCTCCATGGTTGACCAGTAGTAACCTTGTCTGAGAATTTTTCGAGCTAGCATCACTCCGCTCATGTGCGCTTCGCACTCTCCTCCGTGGATGGCCTCCATCAGGCGCCCCGATTCTTCAGCATCAACACATAGTTTATGCATTCCCAGATGGCCCCATTTGTACATTTTACCTCCACAGATGATGAACTGAGCAGCCATTCTTCGTATTGCCCTCTTGTCTTTGGCATTTGCCCCTGGTGGATAAGCCTCATTTTCCAAGAAGTTCCAAATATCAAAGTACTAGGGGTTCTAATCTTGTGCGTCATCTATGGTAGCAATCAGCTCATAGACCGGCACATACCTCTGTTTACTGATGACTGGACACATCCGGACTCCCAAAGGGATGTTTACCATAGAAGATAGAGTTGATAAAGCGTCTGCAAACCTGTTGCACTCTCTCAACAGATGGGTGAAGGTTAACTTCTCGAACCTGGGGATTAGAACGTCCAGGGTTTGGTGATAGATTTTCATCCTTTCTTCTTTAACCTTCTAGTCTCCTTTCGCTTGAGATACAACAAGGTTCGAGTCCCAAGTGACGTCCAATCGTTTTGCCCCTAGTTCCTGGGCGGCTTCCAAGCCAGCAATACATGCCTCATACTTGCTTCGTTGTTTGATACCTTGAACCGAAGTTTGAAAGCTAAGGGTATATGGGAATCGTCGGGTGCTATCAGCAACACCCCTATCCCATACCCGTATTGATTAGACGCTCCGTCGAAGTACATAGTCCAAACCTGTTCTTCAATCTGCAGAATGGCCTCATCTGGGAACATATACTCTACTACTTCATCTCCCTCCACTGGGTGATCGGCTAGGAACTCCGCTACCGCTCTCCCTTTCACTAACATGCGAGTCATATACTTCAAATCAAATTCGGAGAGAAGAAGCAACCAATGGGCTAGCCTACCCGTAAGTGCAGGTTTCTCGAAGAGATATTTGATGGGATCTAATCTCGAAACCAGTATTACAGAGTGCGCTAACAGGTAGTGTCTCAACTTCCTGGTAGCCCATACCAAGGCCAAACAAGCCTTTTCAAGCGGAGTGTAACGGGTCTCACATTCCAGCATCTTCTTGCTCAGGTAATAGATAGCCTTCTCCACTTTGTCCTCAGACTCCGCTGCAAGCATGCAGCCCATTGTCATGTAGGTTACTGACAGATACAATATCAACGATTTCCCCGGCTCTGGCGATGACAACACAGGTGGGTCTGTAGATACTGCTTGATCTGCTCAAAAGCAACTTGGCATTAGTCATCCCATAGGAACTTCTTTCCTTTCTTCAGGAGACCAAACAATGGTTCACAAGTTAAGGTTAATTTTGTGATAAACCGTCTTATGAATTGCGTTTTACCCAAAAAGCCTCGCACCTCCTTTTCAGTCCTTGGTGGTGGCATTTCTAAGATGGCCTTGATTTTGGAAGGATCGACCTCGATGCCCCTTTGTGTAATCAAGAACCCCAGCATTTTCCCTGCTGTAACACTAAAAGTACATTTCTAAGGATTCAGCCGCAATCGATACTCTTTGATCTGTTGGAAAATTTTCTTTAAGGCGGTGTAGTGGCCCTCTCTTTCCTTGGACTTGACAATCATGTCGTCCATGTACACCTTAACCTCTTTGTGGATCATGTCGTGCAAAATCATGGTTGCAACCCATTGATACGTGGCACCAGCATTCTTCAGACCGAACAGCATCACCCTATAGCAATAGGTTCCCCACGAGGTAGTGAAGGCAGTTTTCTCCCTATCTTCTGGTGCCATCAAAATCTAATTATAGCCCAAAAATCCATCCATAAACGAGAGTAATACATGCCCAGCGGTGAAGTCCACCAATTCATCGATATGTGGCAGAGGAAAGTCGTCATTTGGACTGGCTTTGTTCAAATCTCTAAAATCCACACATACCCAAATTCTTCCATCCTTCTTTAGCATCGGAACTATGTTTGCCAACCAAGTGGGATACTCATATACTAACAGGAACCCTGCATCAATCTGCTTGGTGACCTCCTCCTTGATTTTCAGAGCCCATTCCGGGCGGATCCTTCAAAACTTCTGCTTAACAGGGCGGGCCTCTAGGTCAAGAGGGATCTGGTGCTGTACAATCTTAGGATCGATTCCAGGCATGTCTTCATAGGACCACGCAAAAATATCTTTGAAATCTTTTAATAAAGTAACTAAGCGCTCGCGTTCCTCCGAAGACAACGTGGACCCGATTTGGACTAGCCGCGGATCCTTCTCAGTACCAACATTAGTTGAAGTGATTTCATCAACTAGGGGTTTTACAAACCTCTCCTGCTCTCGATCAATCAAATGTTTCAAAATCGGAGGAATTTCTTCCTCGCCGTTTTCATCAAAGTTTTGAAAATCCTGATTAATGCAATAAATGAGTGGCGCAAAAAAGTACTCAGAAACCACAGCATCATTCTCATTAACAACCTCCAAATCATCTGATTCTTCAGTTACAACAGACTCAAAGGAAATGAAAAAGACGACCTTGACAACACAACGACATCCGGGTTATCACCCCCAAAAATACCGGACTCTGACTCAAAAGAGCTGGAATCTGATTTCGACTTCACAGACTTTGTGGAATCAGATTCCGGTTCACTACCTAACCCAGAACTACTAGATAAAAAGGCTTCCTCGTATTGCCAGATAAGGGGTGCGATGGATGCATCCAGAATGCCTAAAGAAGGGCCCACAGCCATGTTATCTCCAATCATGGAAACTGAGAAATCAACCCCTGAGCACTTTAGTAAGATCTGAGGATCCTCGAGAAGACAGGCCAGCACGGCTCCCATCTCAAAATCTGTGCCACTGGACTCATCCTCCTTGCACTACTCAGCCATAGTTGGTGGGTCAGTCTATTCTTCGGCAACTTCATCCCCTGGCAACTGTAAGTCAAAAAAGATCTCAAAACCCAGCAAGCGTCGCCTCTCTGAATTCAGCCATGGCTCTAGAAAGTCGCAAAATGAGAAATCCTCCCCCTCCTGGACAAAGTGTCTGTTCACAGTCCCTTGGATAAGTCTATGCACTAACTCATAGCGCTTCCCAGCTTGTTTCGCCTTGGCTCTTCCAGCCATCTCCTTTCTCTTTCTCAACCAATTTTCTTTGGTAGGCGTGTAGCCTAGACCAAAGGTATAGGGATTATATGGCACTTCGGCCAATTCAGTGACGCCCTTCCAGCCACTCCTTCCTAGTCCCATCCCGGGCACATGTTAAAGCTTGTTCATAAGGTAAACAGATTGCGCACTGACATACAGCCCCTCATCAATAGCTAGGAGGTCTTGCACTATCGGAGCCTGAGCCAAGGTGAACCAAGACAGGAAGACATCCTCCTCGCCATGCACAATCTCCATGATTGGCGTAGTAACCTCTGGCGGCGGATGTATTGAAGAATTCCCGAAAACAATTGCCTCCCCCTTCCCGTGGGGGTATTTCAACATCTGGTGTAGGGTAGAAGAGACAGCTCTTACTTGGTGCAGCCACAGCCGCCCAAGGAGTAAGTTGAAGGTGGCTGGAACATCCAGAACATGAAATTCGATGTCCTATTGGCCCGGGCCAACCTGAGTTTTGGTTCGCACTGTCCCCATCACCTCCTGGCTGGTGTTGTCATAAGCCCGTATCACCTGGCCTGTTGGTGCGAAATTTGCGAGCTTCAACCCGATAGCATATGTCGTTCGCAACGGACACACATTTATGGAAGATCCCATATCAACTAGGACAACCGGTATCCACTTTTCCTTACAGTCCAGAGAGATGTAGAGTGGCTTGTTATGCTCAGCGCCCTCAGGAGGTAATTCTTTGTCTATGAAGGTTAAAGTCGGTAAAGCTCCACCCGGGAAAACCAACCTTACCAACTGTTCACGGGTCATATCAATTGAAAGCTTAGCCTTGTCCATGGCTGAAAGGACGGCTCGTCTATGCACCCTCGAGGCCATGAGCAGTCCCCAGACGGAGATGTCTGCTTGAATCTTTTTTAGCTACTTCAGTGCAGCTTCCTCCTCTAACAGTTTGTCCTTCTGCTTCTCAGCTTCTTTGTCTTTCCCGGACGCCTCCGACTGGTCCAAATGTGGGGGCTTAAAGTACTGCCCGCTCTGGGTCATGTGATCGACCTCCTTGGTGTACCAAGTTTCGTCTAGTTGATTCTATCCCCAGTCTTCATCAGTATGGGCCAAATGCAAATCATTATCTTCCCACCACATGCCCTCAGCAACTGATAAACAACTGTCCGGCTCCACTATTACGATACCCATGTTCCGTAATATGTCAATTGGTCCTTAATATGAGTATAATTATGTGATCGATATGATTTCATGTGTCATTAAGTGAAAATATATGGTTTCGAATTTCTATCCGTTCATCGTAGGAATATCTGTTTGATTCTCCCACTTCGGAAATTAAATTGAAGGCCCTATCGGCCACAGAACCCGAAATTGATTACGCCATTGTGGATGGCATAATTTTTAGAACCTATGGTGAAACTTAATTGGAAATTGATTCACATCAAATTAGATTGATTAAATTAATGAATTAAGTGCCCAATTGTTTATAATGAAATAATGTGTTGAGTAGGGCTAAAAACGGGCCCTATTGTAATCAATTCCTCTTCCATATATCATTTTGGCTCATGCTAACTCAAGAAAGAAAGGAGAGGGTCGGAGAGAGAGAGAGAGAGAGAGAGAGAGAGAGAGAGAGAGAGAGAGAGAATTGTGTAGTTTGGCTCAAGGCTTGGAAATCTTGAAGATTAAGTCCAAGAATTGACTAGAGTTTTGAAGATTAAGCTCCTTGGTGAGTAATTCATGTATTTTTAGTTATCATCTTGTGAATTTGAGTTTGAAAGAGGGTCAAGAACATGGATTAATTTGATCATAAAGAGATTGAGTTGAATTTGTTGTAATGAAGACCCATATGTGCATGCATGTGTGTAATTGCTTTGAATATTGCATGTTTGAGCTCAAAGGGCATGACCCATGTAAATTTGTAGTTGAAGCTCATGTTTTGGTTACCTTTTCATCATCTAAATTGAGAGTAAGGGTTATATAGCACATGCATGTACAATTCATGAGGATATGAGCTTGAATGCATGAATTTGTTATGTTAGAGTGAGTTTGATGGGAGATTAAGGCATGCATGTGATTTATTTATGAAATTAAGCTTCATTGGGTTGTAATTTGGGGTTTATACCATGTTAGTATAATTATATTTGAGATTTGAGCCATTGCACGCAAGAAATGTTGGCTTGAAGGTTGAATTGGAGTTCAAGAACACAATCTGGGAAACCCAGAATTTTGATGTCCGCTCGAGCGAGGGGAAGTGCCGCTCGAGCGGGAAATACGTGCTCCCAGTACTTTTTGCAAACTTGGTGTCCACTCGAGCGGGGTACTTCACGCTCGAGCGGGGGGAGCTTTGTAGACAGGCCTTCCGCTCGAGCACTCTATTTAACGCTCGAGCATATTTTTCATGCAACTAGTACTTTTGCAGGCCTTAAGGGTCCGCTCGAGCGGGGACCCTATTTTCTAAAATTTTGAAAATGCATTTTGTGTTATGTTTTCCATTCCCTTTCACTTCTAAGCACTCTTAGACATACATTGAGCATTGAAATTGAGCTAAAGAAATAAGAATGAAGCCTAAAGAGGAATATGTGAATTAAAGAACGGATTGAATTATTTGTGACCCATATGTGTTATGTGATATGTAGGGTCAAGCTCCAGGGCAATTCAACCAACCGATCACTGTGAGTAATATCTGACTTGTGTTATTGTCCAATTGCTACTTCTATGTAAGTTTTGTAAAGTTCATTAATTTGAATGGTGGACATAGTTTGATATGAAAGGCCTATGAGCCAGTTTGGTACAAAAGGCTTATGAGCCAGTTTGGTATAAATATGGGCCGAAGGCTGTTTGATATATATATGGGCCGAAGGCCGTTTGATATAAATATGGGCCGAAGGTCGTTTGACATAAATGAATCGACCAAAGGTCGTTTTGACATAAATGAATGGACCGAAGGTCGTGTTGACGTGAATTAGTGGGCCGAAGGCCGTTTTGACACAAATGAATGGGCCAAAGGTCGTTTTGACATGAATGAATGGGCCAGAGGCCGTTCTGTCATGAATGAGAGTTTGAATGGGCCAAAGGCCAGTTTGTCATTTAAATGGGCCAAAGGCCAGTTTGTTACTTGAGTGGGCCAAAGGCCAGTTTGACACGAGTGATAGTTTGACTTAAATAATAGTTTGACACGAATGATAGTTTGATATAAGTAATAGTTTGACAAGATTAACAGTTCGACCTGAATAATAGAATGAATGGGCCAGAGGCCGTTTTGACATGAACGAAAGTCTGAATGGGCCAAGGGCCAATTTGTTATGGAAAGATAAACAGGCCAAAGACCAGTATGTTTGGAACCATTGTCACTTGACTTAAATTGTATATATATATGTTAAATAGAAATATGAATTGGGCCGAAGGCCGTTCGAAATATGTTGTTCTATATATTGTTGTATCTTCTTATTTGATATTATTCACTGGGCTTTCGCTCACGCTCATTCATGTGTTTGTAGGTGAGCTAAGAGAGGTCCAGACCCAGCCCCAGTGAAGCTAGTGTGGAACAACCAAGTTTTTGAGAGTCAGCCCCTACGTATCACGCACGAGACTCATCTTCGCCCTTTTGTTTGGTATTTATATTGTGTCATGTTGGCGAGGACTCTGTATCTATTGTGTACAGTTTTGACGGGGTGACTTAGACTAATGATCCTGTCTGTACAGAACCTTTTGTTACTGTATTTTCTGATGTGAGTTGTTAACATATTTGTGTCTGGAATGTTATGACGTGCATATAAGCACAGCTCTATGGACAAAGTTTTAAATTGCTTCCGTTTGGCCCCCATTAACTCTGTTAGAATACGTTTGGTTTGGTTTGAGGCCATAGGTAATCTCATGATTACTGGCCGGTTACGTCCTTAACCCACGGGGGTGGGTTAGAGGTCGTGACAGAGTGGTATCAGAGCACGAGTTAATAACTCACAGACTTGTCCAAAAGAGCAATAAGCGTCCAGAAAAGATCTAGGTTGCATTCATGGGATAAGTATGAATCTGGAAGCATCAAGAATACGGTTGAATGTTTTATGCGAACTGTTTTACGATATAAGTTTGTGATTTGCTTGCATTGCAAATTATTTGAAAATGTATGCTCTTTAGTATATGCATACCTATGAATCTTTTATATAAGGTATAATGCAAGTTTAATCAGATGGTGAGAACATGTGATTATATGAGGTATGACTTGTTACACTAATGTGTACAACAAGTTTGTTTTGTTATAATGCACATACAGGAACATATGAATTATGAAAAGTTGCATATGTGCATTCGATTCTGCAAATGGGTGTCAATGTGAAATATGAACACGATTTGAGTATATAATTACTTAGTAAATGTTCAGCATGCGATATCTGATAAGTACGCAATCATTTGTTACCTATGTGATTAATTGTGTTGGGACGGTGCATAAAATGAGAATATAACAATGTGTCTATGTACGAATGTACCCATGTGTGTCTGTGTTTATTTTTGTATTTGGCACCCTAGTATTTGGCAAGGCTTAATAAGAGATTGTGTAGAGTATGGATAAAGTAAGGGCATACGGATTAGAAGGCTCTTCCACAGCCCACCTTGATAGTCTGGAAAGAGTAGTACAAGAAATGGCAGAGATCTTAAGACAACAGCGTCAGTTGCCGCTACGGCAAGAACCTTTGCCACCACCAATGTAAGAAACACCGAAGAGTTTGTTATCAGATTTTCTGGGGCTCGTTATAGATGTGGTAGAATGGACCATATGGTAAGGAACTGTTCCCGAACTAATCAAATGTGAATAAATCTTCTGCCTCAGTTGAATTCATACCAATGGTAGGAACTGCTAATCGAGTTAGAGTAATTGCACTCGTCCCAGAAAGCCCTCAGAATACTACAACCGTTATCCCAGGTATCTATACTGTTTATAAACGAATGCCTATGTGTTGATTGGTTCTGAATTAGTACATGTGTACATTTTTGCTTGGGATATTATTTGATTCGGATCGGCATATTCCTTCATATCTGCTGCATGTGTATCTAGATTGTTTAGACCCATCAGATTGAGACCGTATTCATTGAATGTATATGCTTCATTTGGGAAAATTGTGAAATATGTATTGGGATATTGATTAACTCTGCACATGCACCTGTACATCTAAACCTATGCTCAGGGTGATTTGTTATATTACTGTCTTCAATGACTAAACCACTGGAATTGTAACCTTGTGATTGTATAATTGAGTTGAGCACCCCAAATAATAAACTCTGCAAATTATGGATCATGTATGTGGACTGGTAGAAAATTGACTGAACTACGTGACTAAACTAAGCTTGACTCGTAAGCCTATGTTTTGTGACTGATTTGGAACCCCTGCGTAACGAATCCTATATATTATGTGTAACCAAAGAACTTTGTTAAGTGTGTTGCGATGTACCATGTGCTTGCATATAAGACCTATTTGAGAACTGCTATCCTGATTACGATTTATACCCCCTGATATGAACGCCTGCATATGCAACTACACCTGAACTTATGTGAACAATGCCATATTGTACATGACTTCAAATACTTTGACATGAACAATGCCATATTGACATGAACAGTTGTGATAAATGACTCCGATTTGACTTTGAGAACTGATGAACTTAAGACAGTTGTGAAATTATCAACCATGTACCTAAGTAAATGAAGTGTGCCTTATAGAACCAAATATCCCATTTGAGAAAACTTTTATCTGATTCGATCCAATAGAACCTTTGTCTGATTTGACCTGATAGAACCCTCATTGGATATAATTTGATAGAACATTTGCTTGATTTAATTTGACAAGACCTTTGCTTGGGTTGATTTGATAAGAGTCTCTATCTGAGTTGATTTTCTTAAGAGGGATCACGGATGGTTTATAAATAAATGGCCAAATTATTCTTGGCAGAAAAACTGATAGACCCAAAACTTGAATCCGTTAGAATACTTGACTTATTTGAAAGACCCTTGTGGGCTATCAACAAATTGATTTGATTGTGAACTGTACTGAATATTTATCCTTGACTAATCAGAATATGTTTCATGCATTTGCTTCAAGTGTTATCGGGTTTTGGGAAATCAGGTTATAGTAAGTGATATTGCGTTTGTTTTGATGACATTCTTGAGACGTCCTTTCGTGCCAGGGGACGTTAAACCTATGTAGCACTTTTGTTGAGAATCTCTTTTGCCATCGACGGTTTTGTACAGGTGGGTCTGTCTAATCGATCTCGAGTCGGCCACCGACGGTCGTGAACGGGTGTGCTTTGATTCCGAGATGATTATTCCTTTGTTCTGTCCAGAATGTCATCCTTTGGTATTAGGTAGATGTTATTAACACCGAAGAAGCTTTGAAAAACCCTGATTGTCCGAAGGTGTGTGTAACAGGTCCGCGAGGGAACTCACGGGTTACAGTTTGGTTCGGACTCGATTTTGTGTCTCGGTTCTAAATTTGAACCAAAGAGTCCAAATCCGGCAAATCATTTTGAGAAAAACAGATTTTTGAAAAGAAGCGCCAAACATGGACTGCTTTGCCAGATACAGAGTCGCCACATAAATATTTTTTAATGGGGAAATTTAGGAAACCCTGACTCGGTGCCAAAGGCCACGTGTCCGTCATCACCAAAGTTGCCTCGGCTCGGGAGCTTGGGTACGATTGGGGACAGTCAGCTATGAGCACCCCCTCTCGCCCGGTCCGAAGACCGCCCTCTACTAATTGTGATATCCGATTTTGAAAACGTTATGTGTTCTTATTCCGGTTATTAGCCTAGAATTACTATGTTATGCGCACAGCAAACAAGTATAGACTAGATTGCCTAATTTGGAAATAAGCATTGCATATCCGTTTGTTTTGAAAAACACTTTGGAATTTGCTACTCGCAAGTAGGCTAAAATACGGATTTCAATGGGTTTTTCCAACGCAGACAATCCAACCTTCACCCACAGGCGATCAAACAGTTTATCACACATAAGCATCTAGCCACATGGTAAGCATGCTGTCATGATAACATTCATACACATGCGATATGCTAAAGTAGGAAAATACTTACATCGTACTCCGCGCCAAAACAATAAACTAGTTAGCGAACATGCATGGTCCTAGTTCATGTCAAATTGACTAATGCAACACATACAGGATGCAATTAGGGTAGGCTCGGCTAACCTAAACATGGCATGTGAAATGCAATCAATTGATGCACGTATTCAATTTGGAATTGAAGTACAAATGCAGTTAGCATGATGCGCCGAGCCCGGTGCATGTAAGACAAATGTAAGGATGCACGCATGCATAGCATGAGGTATGCTAATTTAAACATGCCCTAATCTACCATCATAAGCGGGTAAATAAAAAGGAAGAAAGAAGTGGGGGTTGGAAGACATGCACACACACACACACACACTTATTACAGATTTGCCCACGCCCGGAGGGACCAAAAGAATAATACAAATTAACTAACTACGAGCTAATTAATTATTAAAAATTACCTAATTAGTTAACAAACTAACTAAGCTAGGAAGGACGGTAAAACGCCTCGGGAAGAGTGCCCAATGCAATGCATGCTCGGGTCCTGCTCGGAAGTGCACTGCCATACATAGACTGCCTCTGTTTTCCCTGCGCTGCCCCTCTTAAGACTACCAAAGTCTCTGAATTGCTTCCCTGGACATTTAGGAACACCACTGGCTGAGTAGAATTTCCACCGGCAGTGGGGTGTGGTCATCGGCTGTTGATTAATCCATCGGCCACCAATTGATTGCCGACCGGCACTCTGTGCAGTCGATCGACAAGAAATTCATGCAGAACCTATTTGACAGCAGTAGAGGACAGAGCCTTGCATGGCAATGTGATTCAAGTACTGTATGCACCAACCATGTCCCTTATCATGTTAGTGACTCAAAGGGACATGCTCCTTGGTTCTCGGACCACCAATCGCGCATTTCAATGCGTGATGGCCCAAGAGACCAAGTATGCACATTTTGATGTCAAATGCAATGCAAACCACATAATCATATAAGAGGGCCAACCTCTATCATACTCATTTCAAGAGGCCAAGCATGTACAATGCAATGCAATTTCTAAGCATGTGAGTATGCGAGCTAGCATGCAACATAGACAATGCAATATAAGAATGCAAGTATGCAAACACACATACAAGACAAGCATGCAAACTAAGCAAAGGGGTGGACTTAAACATGACTTGGGCAGCCCTAAGTAGGCCCAAAACAGTGGCCAAAATGCAAAGGAAATGAGGCTAAACACACATACATACATGCACATGTCAAGGCACAAACCTAAGCATTAAGCAAGCGACTTTCAAGCACAGTTAAAAGAGGCTAAGTATGGATAACTAGCATGCATAGAAAGCTCTGATAATCATGCAAGAATATGATGCCAAACCAAGCAAACAAGATAAGCAAGGCATGCATAGAAGATCCAAAATTCGAAGCAAGCTAAAGGGGTATTAGACCACTCTTAGCAAGACAAACATGGCATGCATTAAACAACTTAAAAAACAGATTTTTTTTAGCATGTTAAAGCAAGGCCATATGACTACTTAGATGGCATCTAAGTGGCACAAATACGAAGGCATACGCAAATGCTTAACATGGAGCATAAGGCACAAACTCTTGAAACATCGAAGAGCCATGAAATGCAAGTATACAAGCATGCTAAGTGGACTGCAATGACATGGAAAATGGTCCCAACCCACTAAATCAAAGCGAGGATGCATGCTATGCATTCACACACTTAAGGCCAACTAGCCAAAATGCAAAGGAGCTATGCAAAGCATGCTAAAGCCGACCCAAACAACTAAGGACAGACTTTAAACATGGCAAAATAAACACAAAAGCATCACAAGACCAAACCTAAAGCATGCTAGAACAATGGTTTACAACCTAAAACATGTTAAGGCCTAAACATGGTATTACAATGTAGGTATGCTAAGCATGCATGGTGTACCAAAACCAACTTAAAACCATGTTATATTATGACAATATAAGCATGAAAAATAGTCAAGGCATGATCAACAAGCCCTCAAACATGGTGCTCCCTCAAGAGGCCAAAAATGGTCCTTTTCAAGGACAACAAGGAGAGGGGGTGGCCCTCTCCTTCTTGGGACTTCAAGGCACCCTCCTTACCACTGAAATCCCTCAAGATTTCAGTGGTGAGGAGGCCCAAACACCAAAGTCCCGAAGCTCACTCAAAATAGCACAAAATGGAGCCTCTTAAGGCTTAGGAGGGGTCAAACAGCTCCAAACCACAAAACAATCTAAACAAACTATTTAGAGGGCCCAAAAACAGAACTTTTTTATGTTATACACTAAGCACAAAAATAGTTCTAAGATAGGCAAAAATAGAATGCAAAAATGGGGAAAAAAGGGGTAAGATTGTTACCCTCGAAGAACCTCTTCAACAATGGTGGACCAGCCCCTTCCTTAAGCTCAAAATAGCTCCAAAGTTTCAAGAACAGACCTCATGAACCTCAGTTCCAAGAGGATAGTGTGATGGTAGGTGTTTGTGTGCAATCCTAAGGCTAAAACACACACTAGAACACACGAGAGAGATATAGAGATAGGAAATATATATAAACCCTAACCCTAATCCAAAGCTCTCTCTGAACTTTTTCTAACCAAAGTCTCTAACTCTAAGGCCAAGAGAGAAGGGCTCCTCTTATAGAGGAGCCAATCTTGTAAAGCTTACCAAGGAAGCCAACAAGAAGGCTATCCCTCCATACACGTGTATGGAGGGGAACAAAATGTAAGCCAGCTATTTTAAAAATATCTGCAAAAGCAGATGAACAATAGTCGGCTGCTCAAAAATGCCATTTTGAAGAAAGAATGCCGACCGGCAATATACATTGCCGGTGGCAACAAAATACCAGCCGGTGGCCTCTAGCCATGGCTGGTGATGTGTGGGGATGCCTCACAAGACATTCCCTTCCCCTCCAAGGCAAAACACAAGTGTTTGGTGCAAAACCAGACACTAAACAGTCGAGTTCGGAGATCCTGAGGCAAGGCGCGTAGCCGAGACCTCTGGGAACTCCGAACGAACACAAACATGGATGATCACCGGGTGTTCAAACTGTGACGTCCAAGTCTTAAGGACGGTCAAAAATGGGGTGTCTACAGTTGCCCCCCTTTGACAGAACTCGAAAGTCATAACAATGACGGGAGTGAATGTCAAAGCCCAGAGACGACCCATTTTTGACAAGGCCGAAGACTTAGACAAACATGCAGGACAAACAAGCTATGCGCCCGAAGGCAGGGGCAAAACGCAAGACAATGCACGGAGCCGAGCATAACTTATGATCATGCAAAGAAAAAGCTGTAACGAAGCACACATGCAGCAGTTTTAAGCTAGCATACACCAAACTACACTACAATGCAGAAAGGATGTAAGAGAATTACGCAATTCTCGAGACGTCTCACTCGGAGGATACAATACCTGTCCGGTTCGTCTGGTTCCACCAGTGGTAAATGAACCGTACATACAATATCGTGCCTGCAAAGAAAACAACTTAACAGGTATGATATTGTTAGCAATATGCATGACAATGCAAGAATGAATGCAGAAGGATATGCAATATATACAAAACAATGTATGAATAATGCAAATGAAAATGCAATGCAATTGAAACAATGCAAACTACATGCAAAACAATTGAATCATGATCCAATCATGAGCGGTTCAAAACCACACAAATGTCAAATAGATTGATGGAGGTGACAAGTCCGTCTACCATAGAACGATCAACTGAACTATGAGTAATGTAGACGGACGCAGGAACGAGTATTGGGTGGAATGACATAAGTGGGATAATGACCCGCAGGAGAAAAAATGATGATCCTAATGCCGGATGCAAAAATTACACTACAATGTAATATATACAATGGATATGGCATACAGCCAAACCAAATCTTGCCTAGGAAAGGCATGTACGCAAAACAAGCCGCGGCTAACGTAGAACATTCTACTGAACTATGCTTTGACACGAGAAGTATGGGCACATACCAGACCAAGCTCAACATGGAAAGGCACAAGCCATAGATGGAAGATGATGCAATGAATGCATGCAATCTAAAATGCAATGGAATGGATACAATGGATATGGCACGCAAGCCAAACCAAATCTTGCCTAGGAAAGGCATGTACGCAAACAAGTCACATCTAACACAGAAAAGGTGCCGCAACCCTCAAACCAACATACCAGCATGGAATAGGCGCGTACACATGCAGAACTGTGCTTTAACGTGAAAAGTAAGGGCACATACCAGACCAAGCTCAACATGGAAAGGCGCAAGCCATAGGTGGAAGGTGATGCAATGGATGCATGCAAACTACAATGCAATATCTTCAAATATGCAATGGAATGGATATGGATACAATGGATATGGCACGCGGGCTAAACCAAATCTTGCCTAGGAAGGGCATGTACACAAACAAGCCGCGGCTAACATAGAACAGTCTACTGAACTATGCTTTGACACGAGAAGTATGGGCACATACCAGACCAAGCTCAACATGGAAAGGCGCAAGCCATAGATGGAAGGTGATGCAATGAATGCATGTAATCTACAATGCAAATGCATGACAATGCATGTTTATTTTCTATAATGCATGACAATGCACTACTTACAATGGATGCATGACAATGCACTATGATGCAACGGCTATGATTGCAGCTTTCCCTATCTTACCAACAGGGCGATATACTAGGTTGGTTTAGTATCCAGAACTGAGGCGCAGACATGCCACCTCAACCTATGGGGCTTCCATACAGATTTCAAGCCGAGGATACACCCCTGGGTATTTAAACCAGACTTTAGTCTCGGAACTCCCGAACCTTTGCGTTCTAGGCATAAGCCGTTCGAACTCTAGTTTCTACCGTCCCAGTTGGTCTTCTAGGAACTCACCGCACACACAGGCAGGTGGCTTTACCAGACCATCGAAAGTCGTTCAGGCACGACAAACACCAAAGGAATTGCACCTTTAGAAGATTTAAGGTCTCCTAGACCGGGATGCAAAATGTATGCATGACAATGCATTTTTTATTTTTTATTTTTGTTTTTTGGAATGCAAATGATGCATGATGTTGGTGTGTGTGACAATGCAAGTTTACTTGAAATGCATGACAATGCATGAAAATTTGATGCGCGGCAACGCGCGGCTTTAAATGCATGACATTGCAAATGAACTGAGAATGCATGAATATGTATGATCTCGAGATGCGCGATAACGCGCGACTTTTGAGACGTATGACAATGCGACCGAGTGGGTTAATGGTCTCGCCGAACCGCGCGTGTTTTTGGTCCCACCGGACCGTGGTGTGTTTTCGGTCCCGTCGGACCCATTTTGGGGCAATACATGAATTTAAGATGCGGTGCACAAGACAGTGCGATGCGCAAGATCACGCGATGGAATGCATGCCAAATGCAATGAGATACACGAAACAGCGCGGTGTAATGCATGCCAAATGCAATGAGATGCGCGAAACAGCGCGGTGCATTTGACAATGCGAGTCAAGATCTTTCACCTCCCAAGGATTTTAGGTCTCCTGGACCATGCGTGTTTAAGGTCTTGCCAGACCGGCGTGCATGTTTAAGGTCCCGCCAGACCGCACGAACAATGCAATTGAAATGCAATGCACAAGACAGTGCGATCGAAATGCGATGCACATGGCGCAACTGAAATGCGATGCACAAAACAGTGCGATTGAAATGCAATGCACAAAACAGTGCGATTGAAATGCGATGCACAAAACAGTGCGATTGAAATGCGATGCACAAAACAGTGCAATTGAAATGCGATGCACACGGGGCAACTTTTCAGTCTTGTAAAAGCCAAAAAGGATACGAGAAGGATACACCTTGCACGAATTCGAGTGCGACGCACAGGAGACATGACCCGAGGCCAAAACGGAAGCCGGTTGAGCGTCGGAAATGCACTGTTTTGCACTGTTTAAGCAATGAAGACTCTGAAGCACTCATGTAACCCAAGAAAAGGTGTAGGAGGCTCAAAACCCACTGTAGGAGACCACCGGCTGTCCACCGGCCATCAGAATGCATCACCGGCCGTCCATCGGCCATCAGACAATTCCATCGGCACAAAAAACTGCCGACCGGCAAAGAGTTTGGCCGACCGGCAAAGAATTCCTGTATCGGGGCAGTTTTGACATTTTGCTACGGGTCTTTTAAAATAGGGTTTGTAACTCTATTTTCTTCACTTGTGGTTGGTCGAAAATTCCCCCTCTCCCTCTCTAGGCTATTTTCCTCCCTCGATCTCCTCATTTTCTTGCGTTCTAGCCTCGATTTCGTTGTTCGATTCGCGAATATCTTCGCGTTTCGAGTGTTTTGAACTGAACGAAACTTCGTTTCGGTGTCTCTTTCTTGATTTTCGCCACTCGGGGCTTGTTTCCCTCGAGTTTTTCTCGATACCCGTGACTTTTCCTCACCTCGGCTTTTCCGGCCATTTCCGACCCTCTCGGGGTTGACTTTTTGTTGACTCTTCACATTCTCTCACATTTTTTTCTCTTCTGGCCATTTTTACATTCTCTTCGAGATGACGGATGATCTTCCAGAGGGTGGGGCTCCTCCAGAGCTTGAGATGGGCCCCAAGGCTGAGCCTTTGCCACTCCGCATCCGACCGTTCGATCCGGAGACCTACAGGCCTGCGGTTCACGTGATGCTCCCTAACGGACTACGCCAGTTCCGGAGCTTTGAGAGGGGCGTAGCACCTGAGTTACTACTTCGTGAGCCCGAGTCACACTTGTCGCACGGTGCCTCCGAGGTACATTCTTCCCCTGGTTTCAATTTTTTGCAATGTAGAATACTTTAACTGCTATTGTTGATTCTGTTCTTTAATTGCTTAGTTCAAATGCACTGATGCACTGTACACTGTAGTTGATTGTGAATACACTTGCAACTGATAACTGCTTGAATCTGACACACGCACACATAATGCACTAGCCTTGGATTGCTCAAACACATTGACACAACACATACTGTACTTCACTGTGGACACACTGGCACCCGGTATCTGCTTGATTTCTGAAAAAATATGCACACATGTTGTATCTGTACTGAACCACTCAAACACGCTGACACATCACACATCGTGGTTTACTGCTAGTACACCGGCACCCGATGTCTATTCGAATCTGAAAAATGCGCACACACGTCACATCTGCACTGAACCGTTCAACACACTGACATATCATATGCTGTAGTTCACTGTAAGTACACCGGCACCCGATGCCGGCTTTACATTTGAAACGCGCACACATACACTATATCGGTATGCTTCTCAAAACTGCATCTTGAATATTGTTTCGCAATTGCTGTTTTTGATTACAGGGGGACTCCCATACCATCCGTGGGTATGGGAATGTCGTTGCCCGAGACTGGTATGCGGAGTTGCCAGACGCGGTTCTCCAGATCGTCGACGAGGCGGGTTTCGGCATCTTCTGCAGGGGGCTCTCCCAGCTTACTACCTGCAGACCCTTGCTCGCTGCTTTAGTGGAGAGGTGATGGGATACCACCAACTCCTTCCACTTCTCCGTCGTAGGGGACATGACGATGACCCCTTATGACTTCTCGATGCTTACTGGCATCGGGGTAGGTTGGGATCCGATTCCCTTTGACACTAATATGGGTGAGTGGGACGCCACCCAGCTGTACCTGCTTGGCACTCAGCCTCCCCTTGCTCGAGCAGGGTTTGTCAGATACTCGTGGTTCGAGAGTCAATTCCGGACTCAGCGAGCCTTGGAGGAGGAGGCGCAGATGACCCCAGAGGAGGTAGATCAGTATGCGCGGGGCTTCATCATGTTTCTGCTTGGGACGACCCTATTCGCCGACCGGGCGAACACCGTGCCTCTATGTCTGTTGAGCGCACTGGTGGATGTCAGGCGGATCCACGACTACGACTGGGGTGGCGCAGGCTTGGCCACTTTGTATGGTTACATGAGTTCTTCTTCCCGCCTCAGCGGACAGCTTCTTGGTGGATACTGGCGAGCTTGGGAGGTACATCTTCTTCCGCTTTTACATTTCTGCTTTCTGCTTTACATTTTCTGTATTCTGTACATTGCACACACCACGGTCTGCCTCTTACTGACTATATACTGCACACGCGGCACACACATATACTCTGCTTTACACTGACTGTACACTGCACACACTGTACACTCTGCACAATATACTGCACAACACACGGCTCTGCCATTTTTGCTTTATTCTGTATTCTGCTTTATCTGATAATCATACTGATATCTGTTCTGCAGTTGTGGGTCTATGCCTACTTTCCCAGGCTTGCCCCAGTACCCGATGTGGAGATCCCGCTTGACATCCCCTTTTCTCATCGTTTTGACGTGCGGTGTGTGCGGAGACCCCGGGAGTCTTTTATCTTTTTCCGCCGCTACTTCGACACCATCACCGCCGCGGAGGTATGTTCAACTTTAGAGCTTGTTTAAGCTTCGCTTTAGCACTGTATTTTTGACAACAGGTAGATAACAAACTGCATTTATACCCGCAGATCACCTGGCAGCCTTGGGCCCCGTTGCCGGCCGTGGTGAGAGACCACAACGAGAGTGCTGAGGAGACTGCCCATCTCCGGATTCTATTGGAGGGCCCGGTCTGTCGGGCTTGGTACCTGGGGGAGCGCTTCTTGCGTCAGACCCTGGGTTTACCGGAGCAGATAGTTCCGGGTCCGCCTCCTACACATATGAGGCATACGGAGAGGCTTTCTCTCGAGCACCTGAGAGAGTACACCGTTGGCTGGGGCGCGGAGCGTCATAGAGGCGAGGGTGATTATGCCGACTATGTCCGGACCTACATCATGCGACCCTTGGGCGGTGATCGCTGAGCTGGGAGAGAGAGGCCAGCAGCGCCGGCAGCTGGAGCGGGAGCATTGAGGAGGGCTCGAGTCCGTGGCACGGGCGGAGTTCATTGAGGGCGGGGGACCGGCTGGCCTGCTCTGCCCACTTCACTGTCATGCAGAGGGTAGGGTGAGGCGACCTACCAGATCCCCTTTGCTCCTCCCTCGGCTGATCACGAGTTGGTTTATGTCCCTGACTTGCCTCCGGTATGTATTACTTCATTTCGCATCTTGTACTGTTATTTCATTTCAACTTATTTGATATTCTGCAGAATACTGATGCATCTGATACTTTTGCAGGCGTCCTCCGAGTACACCCGGCAGTCATTGGAGCTGAATGCCTCCATGATGGGGATGCTACAGCGGACCTTCGACCTCCTGGCCCTCTACAGTATCCCGGTATGTTCTTTCTGACCACAGTCTCAAACCATACGCAAACTGCTTTACATGATCTGATGCACGACACAACACCTGATAAACTGTTCATAGCATTCATACACTGTATTCACACACTGTACTTATACACTGCATTCTGCACTGATTCACTGCTCACACTGTACTCATACACTGTATTCTGCACTGATTCACTACTCACAGCATTCACACACTGTACTCATACATTGTATTCTGCATTGATATTCTACTCACAGAGTACTAATGCATTTGCCTTTTATACTTTTCAGCCTCCTTTCCAGATTCTGTCGGCGGGTGGTGTTCCAGCTGGGCCCTCTATTCCTGTTCGAGGAGGGCGTGGAGACTCTGCACGTCCCCGTACCAGGGGAGGGCGTACTCATGTCGGGAGTAGCTCTCGGGCACCCATTCCTGATGACGAGGATGACGATGATGATGAGTCCGAGGCAGAGGCAGAGGCCGAGTCATCTGAGGAGGCTGGAGACGACTCAGACTCAGGCTCAGATGGCGATGCTGATGATGCTTCTGGACCTTCGTCCAGAAAGAGGACTAGAACAGACTGATGGCCCCGGAGCCATTTTTGACATTCGACACAGATTTTTGCTGTTTGTTTTTGTTTTGTTTTGTTCCTTTCTGCACTTTCCTCTTTTGTCAGTAGTTAGGGTACTTTGTACTGCCGCAAGCAGATTTTGTTTCCAAAACTTATGTACTTGAAAAGATGATGAAATGAAACAAACTTTTTGTCTAAAAAAGTATTACATTTTTATATCTCATACATTTCATACTCCGCAGTGCATTGCATCATGTTATACCTTAATGTAAATGAAATTGATTTGCTGTCTGAAAATTGAACACTTGTACTGTAATAATCAGATAACTAACCAACAAACAGCAAAACAACCCAAGCAACCCACTGCCTGATTCTGAACACACAGCCCTTACTCTACTGGGGATTAATCTGCATACAGCCCGTAACATAGTATTTGGTTCATTCTGCACACAACAAATCCTGAACAAACACCCCCAATCTGACAAGACGGACTATGAAAGCTGAAACGGTTGCAGTTGAAACACACTCGGATGCCCCAAATTTTCCCTTTTCTTCTTTTGTTTCGCATACAATGTAGAGAATGGCACAGCACTCTGAGCATAAGCGATTTTAACTTTTGAAGAGGGGTTCTGCAACCGGGGTATCGAGCCTAAAACCGAACACAGCGGGAAAGACTCAAACAAAAGGTGAGCGACCTGGACACAACAAGGTACGCCCGGAAAAGACTCAAGACGAAAGTTGAGGTAAACAAAATAAAAGACGTGACACACGGACGTGTTTATAAGAAAAAAAAAAGACCTCAGATCTCGAGGAGCCAGTTCCTCCGGGTATATTCCCACCCTTTTCTGATTTGTGATTCTCACATCGCTCGGCCCTCAGGCTCGGTTTTTCTCTCAAAACCCTTTTGCTTACTTCTCTTTCCGCTTACACCTCTCTATTCTTTATTCTCTCATTTTTCATTCCTCCCCAGGGTGATTAATGAATGAATAGGGAATTGCGGGTTCATGCCCAACACCGTTAGCCCACGACTATTTCTTCCGGCAGATAGAGTGCCCTTCTGGCAAGTATGTTGATGGTGGGGAAAAGACAGAAAACCTGACTCAATTGCGCCCCTAGTTCATCACTTTGACCATTTTTTCATTTTCTAAAATAGTTTTGACCAAAATGCGAGTTGGATTAACATACTTGTTCGATTTTTGATTTGAAAATCATACAAGTCAGGCTGTAAGCACTGAAAATTTTCCTTTTTGGGTCCAAGAAGATGGTCCAATTTTTGGGAAATGGAATAGTTTTCGAGAAAATATTCAACTTCAATAAAAATTTTCAAAAACTATCTTTGTAAACAATCAACGCTCGACGAGCGCGGAACTTACCCTCGAGATGTGCAACCTCGGATCGGAGGCATTTGAAAATTGCCCCTTGCTTGAAGGGGGTACATGGCAACGGAAAGTTGCCCCTGGTTTGGATGGTAACTTGTGGCAACGGAAAGTTGCCCCATTGTCTGGATGGTGCCGCAGCATGCTATAAACTGCTTTTATCAGTGACAACTGAACTCCGAAGACGATGGTCTGAACCAATATATGGACACAGTCACTGTAAGAGCAATGGTGGCTGGACTTCAAGATAAAGTTGCCTACGTATCCCAAACATGGGAATCAAGCCTACGTAGTTCACGGTTGCTACAACCGGGTTGTCGGATGCAGAGGAAGCAAGGATGATCAAAACCATTACATGGACTGGGGCGCTTATGAAAGCGTCGAGGGCTGGACTTCAAGATGAAGTTGCCTACGTATTCCAAACATGGGAATCAAGCCTCACGTAGTTCGGGTTAAGGTACACTCGGGTATTTTAACCTTCACTTTTAGGCTCTAACTTTTGCCAAGGTGCCCGATGCGAGTTTTCGACCTTGCGAGCTTCTTTTTCTTCTTTCTCTTTTTTTCATTTCTTTTCTTCTTTTTTTTCTTTTTCAAATTTTCTATTTTTGTATTTTTTTTCTTGTTTTTTTGTTCTTTCTTTTTGCATTTTTTTTGTTGTTTTCTTGTTCTTTTCTTGCTCTAACTTTTGCCTGGGTCACCCTTCCGGGTTTTCAGCCCAGCGAGCTTCTCAAAGGGTAAAAGTGTAGCATAGTCCATGCCAAATGGTTTTGAGATCCTAAAGTCCTCTGTGTCCAGGAGAATGGCTGCTGTACTGATTTGCGGAAGGATCCATCACGGTCGCTTCACGAGCCTCTGCCGGTGAGATCTAATCTTCTTGATCTGAATTTGGTACCTCTTGCTCAAGGGTTGCTTCGAATCGGGCCGCACAGGCCTCTCATGGCAGTTAGCTGTTGAACGTTTTGAATGGATTCCAGGTTCGCAACAGATAGGTTGAATCTCGAGGCTGAGAGCGATCCTAGGCTGCACAATCTCAAGAGCAATTCCACACAAGTCTTCATAGGACCGCGCAAAACATTTAGTTTTTGAAAGTTTTTAAGAAAGCGACAAATCACCCGCGCTGAAGATAGTGTGAAACCAGTCTGGATCAAGCCAGGGTCCTTCTCAGTACTCACGCTGATAAGCATGATTTCATTCATAAAAAGGCTTAGCATGCCTACCCTTCTCTCAAATATGATCAAGTTTTGCAAAACCCGAGGAATTCCTCCCTCTTCATTTTTATCACCGCGGTGTTCAAAAAGGGGTTTTTTTTTTTATAAAAAAACTTAGGTCATTACAATGATGTTCAAGGCACAATAGAGTAGGTAGAATGTACTGCCGTTCCATTCGCCTCCTCTGGCACAACTAACTCACACTGAAAGCAAGCATGAAAATGAGATAGCCACAGCTGTTTCATTCAGATTTGTTGGTATAACTGGCCCCTCGGCAAAGACAGACTTAAAAACCAAAAAAAACGGGTAATTACAAGACAAAACGGTGTTTGAGGCAACAACCCGAGAATCACCTGGCATTCTATACAAAAAGGGGGGGTTGACTCGCTTACAACAAGACAGACCCGTAAGCAAAAGGACTAACTCAAGACAATGAGACAGACTCAAAACAAAACAAGAGACTGACCCAACACCCAAGCCAGAATTTACAAAATTGGTGTTCGCATATGCTCAAAAATGCGTACCAAGCGCCACATCCATAATGCACCAGGCACTGCCCGCAGGCGGTTCATCCTCGATTACATACTTGCAGTATCAGTGTCCTCAAAATCCAATAACTAGGTAGTAACAGACTTGGCTGAGGTGGGTGGGAGGATAACCTCGTTGTCAATCAAATCATGTACCTCATGACGGAGGCGGAAGCAATTATCGGTAGCATGACCAGTTTGTTGGTGGTACGCGCAGTACAAAGCAGCATCATGTGTAGCAGGGAGATTCTTCGGGAGGGGCCGAGGCTCCAAGGGTTTAAGGTGTCCTCTCTCGGCAAGGATCTGAAGTGCCTTGGACAATGGCATGTAGAGAGCATGGAAGACTCTGCGCCCTCGGGGCAGGTACTTTGAAGTCTGAGCATTTTTGCTAGACGCACTAGCGAACGGATCGGCAGGCACTGCCTTAACTTTCTGGTCCTTCCCGGGTGCAGGGTTGGGAGCAGAAGGAACTATTCTGGCATGACGGGGCTCGCCCCGGTTCTCTGACTGGCTTGAACTACCCGCAGGTGGAGTGGGGAAAGCATCCTCCACAGCTTTTGTTGCAACTGCAGCTATCTGTTGCTTGTTCATCCCCCCGGCTTTCAAAGCCTCGACTGCCCACAGCAGTTGTTCGATAGGGTCGGCATCTGCCTTCATTTTATCTTTACCTCTAGCCTCGGCCTGATCAAGGGTTTGGGTCGACGTTGACATGTCATTGTTATAGTTGGAGGCCATCTCCGGTTGGCTAAGTTCAATCACGATCTGTCCCAACAGCGGGGGCTCCTGGGGTACAAAGCTTCCGGCATATGGTGCGGCTGGTGGCGAAGCAGACATTCCATAGGCGAGATCCGCCACGGACCTCTGGAGATCACCTATCATCCCCATCAGTTCAAATGTAGTAGGCTCACGAGCCTGATATAGTTGAGGGGTCCAAACCGGATGTGCGGCGTGCGACCTGGGTGGATGCGGCATATCAATATTGGTCTCACTTTGTGGAGTGATTCCTTGACCCAACGCGGCTGTCATAACCACGATCTCTTTTGAATTCTACGTCATCATAGGTCTTGCCTCGGCAAGGGGGAAACACTGACTATTCTGGAATTCTCTGAACTGAAAGGAAAAACAAGCAGCATTTCAGCCCAAACGGATCAAACACAGGTGCAGCCGAACAACTGTACTCTACCACTGATCACTGTTCCCCAGAAATCACTGTTTCACAAAACACTGAATCGAATATCCACAGACATAACTGATTCTCGCAAACTGATACTGGTGCCCTTAGGCCTGATACTCAAACTCGCAAACTGATATGTGCGTTCCCTGTAGAGATACACTCTAAAAGCACATAGCAAATAAATGAGAGCCAATACACCCCTATGTTGGGGTAGGGTTTCCCTGTCCTATTTTGTCAGGAGCTAGGGTTTCACTATGCACACAGCGGCTTCAAACAACCTAACATCGGGTAAGCAACCTGTCCTAGTTTGGAATGGTCACTATGGATTCCGAATATGCACTAGGTCGAATGGTCGAAAAGGGTGCCCCGGTAAGACCGGGGTTTGTGTTCCCATACTGGCAGAGCCCGCAACCGGTCAGCCTTATGGCATGCTTTGACAAAGTCAAGCCACCGACAAACCGCTCAGGAATAGAAGATGGCCAACACGGTGTCCTAGGCGCACCGATGCACATGCAATGCAAAGAAGCACATAAATGTAGTCAAAACAGGATATCACGAGTTCGAGTCAAACTCTCTAAAATCCCCAGCAGAGTCGTCAGAAACTGTAACAGGTCCGCGAGGGAACTCACGGGTTACAGTTTGGTTCGGACTCGATTTTGTGTCTCGGTTCTAAATCTGAACCAAAGAGTCCAAATCCGGCAAATCGTTTTGAGAAAAATAGATTTTTGAAAAGAAGCGCCAAACATGGACTACTTTGCTAGATACAAAGTCGCCACCTAAATATTTTTTAATGGAGAAATTTAGGAAACTCTGACTCGGTGCCAAAGGCCACGTGTCCGTCATCACCAAAGTTGCCTCGGCTCGGGAGCTTGGGTACGATTGGGGAAGGTCAGCTATGAGTACCCCCTCTCGCCCGGTCCGAAGACCGGCCTCTACTAACCGTGATATCCGATTTTGAAAACGTTATGTGTTCTTATTCCAGTTATTAGCCTAGAATTACTATGTTATGCGCACAGCAAACAAGTACAGACTAGATTGCCTAATTTGGAAATAAGCATTGCATATCCGTTTGTTTTGAAAAACACTTTGGAATTTGCTACTCGCAAGTAGGCTAAAATACGGATTTCAACGGGTTTTTCAAACTCAGACAATCCAACCTTCACCCACAGGGGATCAAACAGTTTATCTCACATAAGCATCTAGCCACATGGTAAGCATGCTGTCATGATAGCATTCACACACATGAGATATGCTAAAGCAGGAAAATACTTACATCGTACTCCGTGCCAAAACAATAAACTAGTTAGCGAACATGAATGGTCCTAGTTCATGTCAAATTGACTAATGCAACACATACAGGATGCAATTAGGGTAGGCTCGGCTAACCTAAACATGGCATGTGAAATGCAATCAATTGATGCACGTATTCAATTTGGAATTGAACTACAAATGCAGTTAGCATGATGCGCCGAGCCCGGTGCACGTAAGACAAATGTATGGATGCACGCATGCATAGCATGAGGTATGCTAATTTAAACATGCCCTAATCTACCATCATAAGCGGGTAAATAAAAGGGAAGAAAGAAGTGGGGGTTGGAAGACATGCACACATACGCACCCACACTTATTATAGATTTGCCCTCGCCCGGAGGGACCAAAAGAATAATACAAATTAACTAACTACGAGCTAATTAATTATTACAAATTACCTAATTATTAACAAATTGACTAAACTAGGAGGGTCGGTAAAATGCCTCAGGAAGAGTGCCCAATGCAATGCATGCTCGGGTCCTACTCAGAAGCGCACTGCCATACATAGATTGCCTCTGTTTTCCTTGCTCTGCCCCTTTGAAGACTGCCAAAGTCTCTGAATTCCTTCCCTGGACATTGAGGAACACCACCGGCTGAGTAGAATTTCCACCGGCAGTGGGGTGTGGTCATCGGCTGTTGATTAATCCATTGGCCACCAATTGATTGCCGGCCGGCACTCTGTGCAGTCGATCGGCAAGAAATTCATGCAAAACCTATTTGACAGCAGCAGAGGACAGAGCCTTGCATGGCAATGTGATTCAAGTCATGTATGCACCAACCATGTCCCTTATCATGTTAGTGACTCAAAGGGACATGCTCCTTGGTTCTCGGATCGCCAATCGCGCATTTCAATGCGTGATGGCCCAAGAGACCAAGTATGCACATTTTGATGTCAAATGCAATGCAAACCACATAATCATATAAGAGGGCCAACCTCTATCATACTCATTTCAAGAGGCCAAGCATGTACAATGCAATGCAATTTCTAAGCATGTAAGTATGCAAGCTAGCATGCAACATAGACAATGCAATGTAAGAATGCAAGTATGCAAACACACATACAAGACAAGCATGCAAACTAAGCAAAGGGGTGGACTTAAACATGACTTGGGCAGCCCTAAGTAGGCCCAAAACAGTGGCCAAAATGCAAAGGAAATGAGGCTAAACACACATACATACATGCACATGTCAAGGTACAAACCTAAGCATTAAGCAAGCGACTTTCAAGCACACTTAAAAGAGGCTAAGTATGGATAACTAGCAGGCATAGAAAGCTCTGATAATCATGCAAGAATATGATGCCAAACCAAGCAAACAAGATAAGCAAGGCATGCATAGAAGATCCAAAATTCGAAGCAAGCTAAAGGGGTATTAGACCACTCTTAGCAAGACAAACATGGCATGCATTAAACAACTTAAAAAACAGATTTTTTTAGCATGTTAAAGCAAGGCCATAAGACTACTTAGATGGCATCTAAGTGGCTCAAATACGAAGGCATACGCAAATGCTTAACATGGAGCATAAGGCACAAACCCTTGAAACATCGAAGAGCCATGAAATGCAAGTATACAAGCATGCTAAGTGGACTGCAATGACATGGAAAATGGTCCTAACCCACTAAATCAAAGCGAGGATGCATGCTATGCATTCACACACTTAAGGCCAACTAGCCAAAATGCAAAGGAGCTATGCAAAGCATGCTAAAGCCGACCCAAATAACTAAGGACAGACTTTAAACATGGCAAAATAAACACAAAAGCATCACAAGACCAAACCTAAAGCATGCTAGAACAATGGTTTACAACCTAAAACATGTTATGGCCTAAACATGGTACTACAAGGTAGGTATGCTAAGCATGCATGGTGTACCAAAACCAACTTAAAACCATGTTATATTATGACAATATAAGCATGAAAAACAGCCAAGGCATGATCAACAAACCCTCAAACATGGTGCTCCCTCAAGAGGCCAAAAATGGTCCTTTTCAAGGACAACAAGGAGAGGGGGTGGCCCTCTCCTTCTTGGGACTTCAAGGCACCCTCCTTACCACTGAAATCCCTCAAGATTTCAGTGGTGAGGAGGCCCAAACACCAAAGTCCCGAACCTCACTCAAAATAGCATAAAATGGAGCCTCTCAAGGCTTAGGAGGGGTCAAACACCTCCAAACCACAAAACAATCTAAACAAACTATTTAGAGGGACCGAAAAAAGAACTTTTTTATGTTATACACTAAGCACAAAAATAGTTCTAAGATAGGCAAAAATAGAATGCAAAAATGGGGGAAAAAGGGGTAAGACTGTTACCCTTGAAGAATCTCTTCGACAATGGTGGACCAGCCCCTTCCTTAAGCTCAAAACAGCTCCAAAGCTTCAAGAACAGACCTCAAGAACCTTAGTTCCAAGAGGATAGTGTGATGGTAGGTGTTTGTGTGCAATCCTAAGGCTAAAACACACACTAGAACACACAAGAGAGATATAGAGATAGGAAATATGTATAAACCCTAACCCTAATCCAAAGCTCTCTCTGAACATTTTCTAACCAAAGTCTCTAACTCTAAGTCCAAGAGAGAAGGGCTCCTCTTACAGAGGAGCCAATCTTGTAAAGCTTACCAAGGAAGCTAACAAGAAGGCTATCACTCCATACACGTGTATGGAGGGGAACAAAATGCAAGCCAGCTGTTTTAAAAATATCTGCAAAAGCAGATGAACAGTAGTCGGCTGCTCAAAAATTTCATTTTGACAAAATGGACTGCCGACCGGCAAGAAAGAATGCCGACCAGCAATATACATTGCCGGTGGCAACAAAATACCAGCCGGTGGCCTCTAGCCATGGCCGGTGATGTGTAGGGATGCCTCACAAGACATTCCCTACCCCTCCAAGGCAAAACACAAGTGTTTGGTGCAAAACCAGACACTAAACAGTCGAGTTCGGAGATCCTGAGGCAAGGCGCGTAGCCGAGACCTCCGGGAACTCCGAACGAACACAAACATGGATGATCACCGGATGTTCAAACGGTGACGTCCAAGTCTTGAGGACAGTAAAAAATGAGGTGTCTACAGTGTGTGAATTCAGTGCGCCATGTGTAGATAATTGCTTAGTGTCATTATAATCTGCAATTGGGGCTCTGAGGATGTGTAAATTCTGTTCAACATGTGATTGACTGTTTCTAATAATATCTTTGGCGCCATGGGGATTAATATATGAATTGCCTTATGCTTTTGACGACTAGCAAATAATGTGGAAAGACTCGATAGAACAGGGAATTGAATATTGAACCGAATTGCAAACTGTAAACTGTTGAATGAATTGAGAACACGTGTATTATGTTAGAGGTCGACTGCATCGGTGTTATTGTGCTTTACAATTGGTACTATGGGGATATATGAGTCACATATGTCACGTGATTGATTGCTTCGTTGTTATCTTTGTTGACTCGGGAATCAGTGTCTAGATCCACCTTATGTTCCTGAAGACTTTTGATTGACCTTGGATGACTGTGATGGGTCACTGGACTAAATAACGAATTGGATTGTGAATTGTGGAATTATTGAAGAACGAATTGAACTTTTGTGACAAGGAAATAGACCGAACTTCAGTGCTAAAGTTAGCTAACGTTTCAAATAAATATGTTGGCAACCTATTGTGAAGAGGGAAATTGTTGAATTGTGTCTGAATGTTTTAGTGCCAACAAGTCAAAGTTGAATATCGGGTATTGGCAGAACTACTTCAATCTTTCTCTATTTCGGAATGGAAATAGGGATATGTGACTACGAAGTTCATTGTGGGGCTACCTTGAGCACCCACGGTATAAGTCCCGTTTGGGTTTTTATATGTAGAATTACTAAGTTTGCTCATTGCCTCCCTGTAAAATTTTTGTATCATGCTAGTTGACTAGACACTGTTTACATCGTCAAGATTGTATGTTTGCATGGGGTCCCAGTATCTATTGTTTTAGACAGAAATTCTAAAATGGGTTTGAATTTTGACAAGCCTTCAAGGGGCAATGGGGACTGAATCATGATTCGGCACTGTTTTCTATCCGCGAATTGATGTATAATCAGAAAGAACTTTTTAGATTTTGGGAGAAATGCTCCAAATGTGTGCGTTAGATTTTCGGGGAATTGGAAAGATCTATCCATCGTTGGCAAACTTTGTTTACAACAACAGCTCACACTCTAGTTTCGGTATGGCACCATACAAGCCTGGTATGGCGGAAAAGGTAAGTCTCTGACTGATCGAAAATAGAGTGTTGCTTGATTTGAGACTAGGTGAATCACTATCAAAAAGGATTGGAACCATTAAATGAAAAGTGTTCCGAATTGTTTTTGACTGAAGGTAAATTAAGTTTGGAGGACCAAACTTCCTAAAGGGGGGAAGACTATCATACCCCTGTTCCGTAATATGTCAATTGGTCCTTAATATGAGTATAATTATGTGATTGATATGATTTCATGTGTCATTATGTGAAAATATGTAGTTTTGAATTCCTATATGCTCACTGTAGGAATATCTGTTTGATTCTCCCGCTTCGGAAATTAAATTGAAGGCCCTATCGGCCACAGAACCCGAAATTGATTACGGCATTGTGGATGGCATAATTTTAGAACCTATGGTGAAACTTAATTGGAAATTGATTCAGATCAAATTAGATTGATTAAATTAATGAATTAAGTGCCCAATTGTTTATAATGAAATAATGTGTTGAGTGAGGCTAAAAAGGGGCCTTATTATAATCAATTCCTCTTCCATATATCATTTTGGCTAATGCTAACTCAAGAAAGAAAGGAGAGGGCCGGAGAGAGAGAGAAAGAGAGAGAGAGAGAGAGAGAGAGAGAGAGAGAGAGAGAGAGAGAGAGAGAGAGAGAGAGAATTGTGTAGTTTGGCTCAAGGCTTGGAAATCTTGAAGATTAAGTCCAAGAATTGACTAGAGTTTGGAAGATTAAGCTCCTTGTTGAGTAATCCATGTATTTTTAGTTATCATCTTGTGAATTTGAGTTTGAAAGAGGGTCAAGAACATGGATTAATTTGATCATAAAGAGATTGAGTTGAATTTGTTGTAATGAAGACCCATATGTGCATGCATGTGTGTAATTGCTTTGAATATTGCATGTTTGAGCTCAAAGGGCATGACCCATGTAAATTTGTAGTTGAAGCTCATGTTTTGGTTACCTTTTCATCATCTAAATTGAGAGTAAGGGTTATATAGCACATGCATGTACAATTCATGAGGATATGAGCTTGAATGCATGAATTTGTTATGTTAGAGTGAGTTTGATGGGAGATTGGGGCATGCATGTGATTTATTTATGAAATTAAGCTTCATTGGGTTGTAATTTGGGGTTTATACCATGTTAGTATAATTATATTTGAGATTTGAGCCATTGCATACAAGAAATGTTGGCTTGAAGGTCGAATTGGAGTTCAAGAACAAAATTTGGGAAACTTAGAATTTTGATGTCCGCTCAAGCGGGGGGAAGTGCCGCTCGAGCGAGAAATACGTGCTCCCAGTACTTTTTGCAAACTTGGTGTCCGCTCGAGTGGGGTACTTCACGCTCGAGCGGGGGGAGCTTTGTAGACAGGCCTTTCGCTCGAGCGCTCTATTTAATGCTCGAGCATATTTTTCATGCAACCAGTACTTTTGCAGGCCTTAAGGGTCCGCTCGAGCGGGGTATTTCATGCTCGAGCAGGGACCCTATTTTCTGAAATTTTGAAAATGCATTCTGTGTTCTGTTTTCCGTTCCCTTTCACTTCTAAGCACTCTTAGGCATATATTGAGCATTGTAATTAAGTTAAAGAAATAAGAATGAAGCCTAAAGAGGAATATGTGAATTAAAGAGCGGATTGAATTATTTGTGACCCATATGTGTTATGTGATATGTAGGGTCAAGCTCTACGGCAATTCAACCAACCGATCACTGTGAGTAATATCTGACTTGTGTTATTGTCCAATTGCTACTTCTATGTAAGTTTTGTAAAGTTCATTAATTTGAATGGTGGACATAGTTTGATATGAAAGACCTATGAGCCAGTTTGGTATGAAAGGCCTATGAGCTAGTTTGATATAAATATGGGCCGAAGGCCGTTTGACATAAATGAATGGACCGAAGGTCGTTTTGACATAAATAAATGGACCGAAGGTCGTTTTGACATAAATGAATGGACCGAATCGTTTTGACATAAATGAATGGACCGAAGGTCGTTTTGACATGAATAAATGGATAGAAGGTCGTTTTGACGTGAATTAGTAAGCCGAAGGCCGTTTTGACACAAATGAATGGGCCAAAGGCCGTTTTGACATGAATGAATGGGCCAGAGGCTGTTTTGTCATGAATGAGAGTCTGAATGGGCCAAAGGCCAGTTTGTCATTTAAATGGGCCAAAGGCCAGTTTGTTACTTGAGTGGGCCAAAGGCCAGTTTAACATGAGTGATAGTTTGACATAAATAATAGTTTGACACGAATGATAATTTGATATAAGTAATAGTTTGACAAGAATAACAGTTCGACCTGAATAATAGAATGAATGGGCCAGAGGCCGTTTTGACATGAATGAATGGGCCAGAGGCCGTTTTGACATGAATGAATAGGCTAGAGGCCGTTTTGACATGAACGAAAGTCTGAATGGGCCAAGGGCCAATTTGTTATGGAAAGATAAACGGGCCAAAGACTAGTATGTTTGGAACCATAGTCACTTGACTTAAATTGTATATATATATGTTAAATAGAAATATGAATTGGGCCTAAGGCTATTCAGAATATGTTGTTCTACATATTGTTGTATCTTCTTATTTGATATTATTCATTGGGCTTTCACTCACGCTCATTCATGTGTTTGTAGGTGAGCTAAGAGAGGTCCAGACCTAGCCCCAGTGAAGCCAGTGTGGAACAACCAAGTTTTTGAGAGTCAGCCCCTACGTATCACGCACGTGACTCATCTTCGCCCTTTTGTTTGGTATTTATATTGTGTCATGTTGGCGAGGACTCTGTATCTGTTGTGTACAGTTTTGACGGGGTGACTTAGACTAATGATCCTGTCTGTATAGAACCTTTTGTTACTGTATTTTCTGATGTGAGTTGTTAACATATTTGTGTCTGGAATGTTATGACGTGCATATAAGCACAGCTCTATGGACAAAGTTTTAAATTGCTTCCATTTGGCCCTCGTTAACTCTGTTAGAATACGTTCGGTTTGGTTTAAGGCCTTAGGTAATCTCATGATTACTGGCCGGTTACGTCCTTAACCCACGGGGGTGGGTTAGAGGTCGTGACAACTATAGTCGTTCCCATGCTCATAGCACATTCTGTCCCCGCAGGACCCTTGGCTTTTCTAGCCCTATCATCATTCTCGATTCTCTCTTGTTCAAACCGCTTCAGTGCGGCTTCTTGTTCTGTGTCTGTTGTACAAATGCTACCCGATTCCCGAGCAAAATTCTTCATACCGGTGCTCTCCGGCAACTCTTCCTTGTTCGCAACCATTCCGGCTGCCGCAGATGTTCCTGTTTCTGACTGTCCCTGTTTTGGCTGAGATCCCTCATCAATATCTGGCTCATCACTAAGCCGCCCCGTACTATCTGCTGCTCTATTCAGGTCAAATCAGTTGATGCTCACATCCCTCATATCCTGCTCATCGAAAAATTGCAGACTAGCAATATCCTCCTCAAGTTCTGCTAAATCATCCAACTCCCGACTTGGTCCATCTTCTCGAACCACATTGACCTCTGCCCCAGTTGGCAATTCTACCATTGGCTTGGCCTGATCTGTTGGCACAATATAACCGCACGGGTCGTATGCTTCCTCAGTTAAGCTTGCAGAGCCCTCAGGCCTTCCCTCTTCTATTATGGCCACCACCATGGGTTCAGGTTGGGATATTGATGTGCTCATCATGCATAATTCTGTGCATTCAGAATGAACAATGCCGACTTAGGCAGGTCGAAGGGAGTGATATATATGTTGGGGTCGTACAGGACAGCCATTGTTTGGATCAGGTTCACTTGCCTAGGTGGAGAAGGGGGTTGTTGATTATGTGGTGAGAGGGAGTTTATGGTGACATTTGGTTTGTCAAGAGGTGCAATTACTTTGTTGTCAATGAGATCTTTAATCTCATGACATAATCTGAAGCACTGATCAGTATTATGCACATGCTGCTGATGGAAGGCACAATACTTAGCTGGGTTGTGTGAAGGGGGGAGAGGATTTGGCAATGGACGGGGTTCTAGGGGCTTCAGATGCCTTTTTCTAATCAAGACCCTCAAGGCCGCAGACAGAGACATATAAAGAGGGGTGAAAGTCCTCTGGCCCCTGGGTGGGTATTTTGCTCTAGGTTGGGAGGTGGCTCCAGACGAGCTGGTGAAGGGTGTGGCTGTTTTTTGGGTGGTGGTGACCATGCCCACGTCAGAAGTTCTTATGGTTGCCTTGCTACTTGTAGCTACATTCAAACTGCAGGTAAACGCCCTCTTCGGCTGCTCCTTCTCCTAGTCAATCAGACCTTGTTTTATAGTTTCTTCTATCTATAACCGAATCTCATTCAGGTCAACAAGGGTGGGGAGGGGTAAGACAATCATTTTCTGCATCAGCTTTGGTTGCAGGTTGCGTACAACCATCCTTATCTGATCTTTTTCAGGTGGCCGAGTTGTCATCATGGAAGCCTTGGCCCTCCATCGAGTGACAGGCCTTCCTTTGGCTCCTACTGGGTCGCCTCGAGATCACGAGTCGTGACCTCGATTTGGGTGTTGTAGGCATATTGGGCAATGAAGCCCTCAGCTATCTCTTCCTAACTTCTTTTCACTAAATCCTCCAACTTGGCGTACAAGATGGTCGCAATACCCGACAGGGTCCGACCAAAGAGGGAGAGTTTCTGGAGTCTTGTCAAGCCCATCAGATACAGAATATTCGAAAACAGCCTCAAATGAATCATAGGACCGCCCGAACCATTGAAGCGGTCTAGCTGAGCCATTTTGAACCTATCCGGCAATGTCACCGCTGAATCTGTGTAGCCATCTTCTATGTCTAGGATCGAGTTGACTCCTTGAACTTATTTGAACAGCTTTTCGAGCTTGCTTACTTTCAAAGCTGTAGGATCGACCTCAAAGTCGAACGGTGTATCCATTGGGTAGGTCGGTGCTTTTGAAGTCTATGGTAGGGCTGGTGGTGGAACTGGCCTTGTTGGAATGTCCGTGTTCTCCTGGACTTTAGCTGTTTCACCGGGTGTTGGAACCCTTGGTGGGGATGAGGGTGGATGCGAAGCAGATGCTCCGGCACTACAACAAAAAAGGCTTTTGGTGACAAACAGATTTTGTCTCCAAACATCAAAATTTCGTCACTAAAGTGATTTGTGACAAAAAAAAATTCG